>JAVJIF010007885.1:0-100000 GCA_038442645.1 Agave tequilana | reverse complement strand
TTTGGGCTGTTTTGATCAAGAATTTTAAGAGCAAATTTTTTCATCTTCTTAAGTGTATTAGCAACAAGTTTTCAAGAGTTTTTGGGCTTAAAGATTTTATCTTTATTTGTTTTAAAGTGTTGGAAAAATCAAAGAAAATGAGAGCCTTTGGGAATTGGTTTTGATCTTCATTTATATTTCTATCTAGAGTTTTTTCAAAGAGTTTTTCTTTGTAATTTTGATTTTCAAACTCTTTGTTTTCTTACACTTAAGCTATCATATCTATCCTATCTATATGATCTTATTTTGTGAGAAAAATTGGTTTGTGGTTTGTTGAGACCACCAAGAGTTGTAACCTTCTTCGTGTTTGTTGTTATCCCTCTTGTGTAGAGGTGATTGTGGAGGTTGTGTTTTGGGTTTGTTGGTATCCCTCTAAGTATAGAGGTGATTGAGGTGGTGTTTGGCTTTGTGCCTATCCCTCTAGTGAGAGGTGATTGTGTTGGCTTTGTGCCTATTTCTCTATTAAGAGGTTGATCTTGTGTGGCTTTGTGCCTTGCCTCTTGTGTAGAGGTTATTGTTTGAGAGAGGAGTTGTGTACTCTAAGTTTGTATTACCCAAATCCTCAGTGGATGTTTCCTATGTGGGAAGTCCTGTGTGGACGCATTAGTGAAAATCCTTCTGTGTGAAGGAAGGGACGTAGAACTGGGTGCTCGAACCTCGAAACATATCTTTGTGTTTGCGTTTGATCCACTTTCTTTAACTCTCTCTCTCTTTCTCTTATATCTTGCATTGATTCATATTGTTCATATCATATATGCTTGGTATTGTTTGTGTGCCCATACTAGTGTTGAACCAAGAGAGCTTCATATAGCACCTCAACTCTTATTTAGAGGAATTTAGAGGAGATAGTCTAGAGCCATTCACCGGGAATTCGGCTACTCTTTGGTTACACTAGGTGTGTTACAATTAGTTTTTAATTCCGCATCATTTGTCATTAGATTAGCCATACACCTATTCACCCCCCCCCCCCTCTAGGTGTATTTTCATAAATCTCACAGAATAGTGGCTTGACATAATTTGGTCCGTTGCTCCAGCAGGGATACCTCCCACTGGTCTTGTCCTACCTGGCCGATTAACTTGTAGTCTGATTTCTACAAAGTACCCCCCGTGGACAGTCTAACCAGTTAGGAATCGTTTAGGTCTAAGTCAACCCTAGCATAGACTTATTTTCTTTTTCTTTTTCTTTTTCTTTTTCTTTATTTGTTTGTTTGTTTTTTTCTTTTTTGTAAATTATGAAATAGATTTAACAACAACAATTTTTTGAATCCTAATATGAATCCATATTTCACCCCGACCTCAATTGACTCGGATAACTTTTACCCGGCTATGTACAACATGGATCAACCATATAGGCCGGATTGGGTTTATCCGACTCAATATGACTCATGCCCCAAATTCTATGACCAAGATTTTCAAAATAATTATACTCTTCACAGAGTCCATGGGAATTCACCGCCTCCGAGTTAGATTATCAATCACCTTATCCAACAACTTCTTTCCCACATTTTGCTTCACATAATCCTTTTTAAGAATCACCAATTGAAGAAAAATAAGAGTTGCAAAAGAGTATGGAAGCCATGTTAGAGGCCCAAAACAATTTGAAATCATGACGGCCTCATCATATCCACAAAATTTCTAAGCCCCAGACAGTTTTTTTCCAGAACCACCAAAAGAAAAATCATTGTTGGAAAAAACTATGGAATTCGTGCAAGAGTCTGAGCGTCTAATTCAAAATATGGTTGACTTTCAATGTCCGCCAAATTTTGATATGACCAAAGAATCATGTCATTTTGAAAATCAAGCTTCAATTTCATCATATCAACCTTAACTTGACCAAAATCAAATTCTTGATATTTTGACAAGTTATCCATTTCCTAAAATTGAACTTAAAGATGAATGTGAACCTAAGCTTGTTTAGCGATTCGAGTCCAATCCTTGAATCAATATCAACTCCTGTAGTGTTGCCTAAACTAAGTAACATTCTTGAACCAGTTTTGGTTCCCATAATTTCTTAACTTGAATCGATCATTTCACCCATTCACATTCCTACGGTGGATGAAATCAAGATTCAATTTCATTCTATCCATTTGAACTTGCCCAAATTTCGAGAATCATCCTGACATTTTGGTAAGTTATATTTTTTTTGAAATTGAACCTGAGTATGAATGTGATCCCAATCCACAAGTTGGTAATTTCTTTTCACGTTTTGATTCAATAATGACTTCGGTATATTTACCGATTTTTTTCATATTCCGGAGTCTGCATTGAATCTTGTACCAGTGCATCGTGAAATTGAATCACAAATAATTTACAATCACATTCCGTTAATAGGATAAGTGTGTGAACATCAACTTCTTGATTTGAACCCACTTCCTGAACCAATCTCGACTTCAGAACCTTTACCTGATTTCAGTTAATTTCCTGAGTCGATATTAGTTCCTGTACTTTCTGAGCCTAAATCAGTCATTCCATCATTTCACACTCCATTCAGGGACAAAGGTGTTGATACAAAAGACTCTGAAATTATTTCAAAATTTTGAAAATTAGATAGGATAAGATTTCAAATAAAAATCATCCATGTATATATCATAATAGTGGGTTGTATTAGAGAGATCACTGGTGGGTTCCTACGAACTCCATGCAGTTTGGATTGGGCCGCATTGTTGGCCAAGAGGTCCTTCACTCTAGTTTTGATGATGATTAACTCATGTATTTATTGTTTACTAATAATCTTGTGATATTTAGTTTCAGATATTTGATAAAGATATTAGTAGGTGATTAGCTTCAACAAAGGTGTTTTGGAGCTTTCACATGGTGATTCAAGAGCTCGAGCGTCAAGTTCACATCTAGCACTCGGTTGGAGTCAAACTCGGTGGATCACGTTTAGACCGAGTCAACTTAGAGACGGAGCTCTACAAGAAGACTTCGGTTTGTGTTTAGTTTAAGAATGTTTAGATCTTGTGTTAAAAATAGATAGTGTTGATATGCTCAAGTTCATAATACACACACAAGTTTCATGTTTTGGTTTTCGGTTTAACCGATCTTGGTTTTCATGAATAGATAGAATCAAAACAAGTTTACATGGTTAATGTATATTAGATTTGATCTATATACATCTATGCTTCATATACTTAGAAAACTTATTTTGATAATCTACTTCATAAGTTTGGAGTTTTGTATTTAAATGGATTTAATTTCAAAAACATAGATATAATTCTTTACATGTATATTTGATTCTATCCATATACAATATGCTTCAAAGTTGTTTAAATATCATGTTTTTATATTTACAAGTGTTTTGGAGAGAACAAATTTCCATTTCAAAAATTCAAGTTTTGGAAAATACAGTTTTTGGTTTAAGGCAAATTTTATATCACACAAAAATGGTTCAAATAGTTTATAATATGTGTTGAATCTTCGTCACACATATTTGTATTTCAAAGATATAATAAGAACTGATTTTTATGGAATTTATGTGATTTTATGAGATTTTATTGATAATAAAAAACTCAAGTTTTTAATCCTATAATGGCTGGACTGGCTGTCTGTCGGTCGACCGGGCTGGTCGACCGAGGCAGGAGTCGGTCGACCGGTCTGGTCGACCGATGTACACAGGACATGCACGCAGCCAGGCTGGTGGGCCGGTCGACCGAATTGGTCGACCGCCAGAGAGCCTCTGCTCTCTAAAAAAGGCTCCGGTCAGCCAACCCGGTCGACTGGCAGAGAGCTCTACTCTCTGTATCCAGCATCGGTCGACCGTGCGGTCGACCGGCCAGAGAGCCATTGCTCTCTGGATCCAGTCCCGGTCGGCCGGTAGGCTCAACGTTCAAAATTTTGACCGTCAGTCGGTCGACCAAAAGGGCAAAAATGCCCTTACTTGCTGCCAACGGGCAGATTTGAAATGGGACTATAAATACCCCATTTGAGTTGATTTTTGAACAAGAATTTCAAGAGCTAAATTTCTCACCTTTACAAGTGTTTTAATACAAGTTTTTAAAAGAGTTTTTTAGAGCCAAAAGATTTTATCTCTATTTGTTTAAAGGGTTGGAAAAATCAAGAAAAGGAGAAGTCTTTGGGATTGTTTTTTATCTTCATTTCATATCTATTCTACATCCCAAGAGTTTTTCTTTGTGTTTTTGATTTTCAAACTTTTTATTTCTCACACTTGAGCTTATCTAACTATCCTATCTATAGGATCATTGTTTAGTGAGAAAAGATTTGGTTTGTGGTCTTTGTGATCACCAAGTTGTAAACCCTCCTTGATTTGTGATATCCCTCTAGTGAGAGGTGATTGTGTTGGTATCCCTCTTGTGTAGAGGTGATTGTGGAGGTTGTGTTGGAATCCCTCAAGTGTGAGGTGTTTGTGGTTGTTCGGCTTTGTGCCTATCCCTCATTTGTGAGGTTGATCTTGTATTGGCTTTGTGCCTTACCTCTAAGTGTAGAGGTTGTATTTGTTGGAGAGAGGAGTTGTGTACTCCTAAATTGTATTTGTCCGAAATCCTCAGTGGAGGTTCCCTGTGTGGGAAGTCCTATGTGGACGAGTTAGTGGAAATCCTTCTGTGTGAAGGTGGGGACGTAGAGCTGGGTGCTCGAACCTCGAAACATATCCTTGTGTTTGCGTTTGATCCACTTTCTCTAACTCTCTCTCTCTTACATTGTGCCTTGCACCATTCATATTGCTCATTCATACTTATATGCTTGGTATTGTTGTTCGTGTGCCATATTTGTGTTAAACCAAGAGAGCTTCATATAGCATCTCAACTCTTATTCAGAGGAATCAAGAGGAGTTAGTCCAGAGCCCTTCACCGAGAATTCGGCTACACTTTTTGGTTACACTAAGTGTGTTGTATTAAGTTTTCAATTCTGCATTATTTGTCATTAGATTAGCCTTACACCTATTCACCCCCCTCTAGGTGTACTTTCAATTGGTATCAGAGCCTACGCTCATGATATTAGGTTTAACCACCTAGGAGTGTAATCTTGGTTGCTAATCTAGATTTGCATTTGCACACATATAGTTTACATTCATGGACTTCATGACTCCTCCCATGTTTGATACTTCCAACATTATTGTTTGGAAAGCTAGGTGTTGGCCCGAAGGCCCATCACTCTAGTTTTGATGATGATCAACTCATGTAGTTATAGTACTAATGATCTTGTGTTTAATTAGTGACAGATTCATGATCAAGATCTTAGTAGGTGCATAGCTTCAACAAAGGATTTAAAGCCATATTTTGGAGCTAGCACGATGTTTGGACCAAGTCAAGAAGGCTTCAAGTGAAGACTTCAAGAAGATGAAGACTTGAGTCTAGGTTTGTTTTTAGAAGATTTTGTTTTAGTTAAAATTTAAAGGATAGAATAGTTGGTGGATTGCTCAAGTATATCATATACACACACACACACTATTGATTTAGTTTGTTTTAGAAAATAATTTTTACTTTGGAAAAATACCGTTTGGTTTTTGGTTTTCAAGTTTACATGTTTTATCCAAAATCATGTTTAGTGCATAATGTCAAAAACATAGATATTTCACCATGTTTGTGTAGTGGATCATATCCATACACACTATGTTTTAAAAAGAGTTTAAATATCTTGTTTTTGTTTCTAGTGAAATTTGGAAAACAAGTTTTGGAAAAATCAAGTTTTAGATAATACTGTTTTTCATTTGAGCTAATATTTCCAAGTTACAAAAATAGTCCAAATTATTTGTAACATGCCTTGATTTTGTGCAAGCATGTTTGTTTATCAAAGTATATTGGTAAAACTATTTTTGTAGATTTTTCAGTATTTTATGGGATTTTATTTCAATCAAAAAGACCAAGTTTTAAATCCCTTTACAGTTCTTTCCTGGCTTCAGCCGGTCGACCGAGCCGGTCGACCGACGTGCACAGACGTGCACGCCAGTTCTGGCAGGAGGGCCAGTCGACCGACTCGGTCGACCGTCCAGAGAGCTCTGCTCTCTGGAAAGGCCCCGGTCGACCGAGCGGTCGACCGGACAGAGAGACTTGCTCTCCGTATCCTGGCCTCGGTCGACCGACCGGTCGACCGATGGCACAACGGTCTGAAATATGACCGTTGGCCGGTCGACCGGGCGGTCGACCGACAGTTCTGCCAAACCCCAACGGCTAGTTTTTCTAGCTCTATAAATTTGGGGGTTTGGGTATTGTTTTTCTCCAAGATTTTTAGTGGACTTTGAGCCAGTTTTTCTTACTTCATTAAAAGAGTTTTCTCCACTAAATTGAGAGCTAATACTTCCAATCAAAAGGGAGTTTTATCAAGAGTGTTAAAAGAGATTTTCTTGAGTTTTCCTCCACCATCTCTTTCCTTGTTTTTCTCACAAACACTTGAGCAATCCATAGACATATTCATCCTATAGGACTGTTGTAGTGAGATTGTTTTTAGGTGATCAAAGTGTTGTGATCACCAAAGACCTCTTTCTTATACTTTGAGGAGGCGGACGTGTGTGTCCGCGGTGTTTAGAGTTCGTATGTGAACTCTTGGTTTGAGGTACGGCCTCGGCGAGCTTGTGGGGCTTGCGGTGTGTACGGGACTAGGGAGTCCGAGGGATTGTAGGTGTTGCGGCACCGAGGAGTGATCCATTGGGATCAAGCATAGTGGAAATCCTTCGTGTCTCGAAGGCGGGGATGTAGAGCAAGTGTGCTCAAACCTCGAAACAAATCTCTTGTGTTTGCGATTGCTCACTCTCTCTCTCTCTCTCTTTGTTTCTTGTTTATATCTTGCATGCTATTATTGTCATTACACTTATATGCTTGATATATTGTGTGCTCATATTGTATATGCTTGGGTTTGTTTGCTAACACTTGTATTTAACCAAGAGAGCCAACGCGGCACCTCAACCCTTATCTAGGAGAATCTAGAGGAGTTAGTCCAGAGCCCTTCACGGGAAATTCGGCTACACTTTTGTGTTATACGTGGTGTTTAGTTTAAATAGTTGTTTAGGTCATAATAGTTTTTAATTCCGCATTTAGTGACCATTAGATTAGCCATCACCTATTCACCCCCCCTCTAGGTGATTTACAATTGGTATCAGAGCCAAGTGCTCTTGATTTGGGTCTTACAACCTAGAGTTAAAGATCCTCATTTTTAGGCTAATCATAATATTTGTACACACACCATGGACTTCATGTCACCACCCACCTTTGACATTCTTAACATCCAAACTTGGAAGGTTAAGATGTCTTTATTCCTCAAGGCCCTAGGAATTCATGTTTACTTTGCCATCACTAGAGATGATTATTGTTTAAATGGCAAAAACATTGAGGCTAATGCAAAAGCCCTTCATTCTTTAAAGTCAACCCTAAATGATGAATATTTATCTAGGGTTTCTAACATTGATTCGGCTTTTGTAGCATGGAACATCATCACCTCCCTTGGCAAAAAGGATCTATATTATACGGGGAGCGATTCGGATGTTGGAAGCGACGCCTCCAACTTGTGCTATATGGTCCAAGGGGATAACCCCCTTGAGGTAACTACCGAATCTGAGGTAGATGAAAATAACATGTCATATGATGAGCTTAGCACTTTTTGTCGACTCCTTCTTGAGAAATATGACATGATTAAGAAAGATAATAAAAATTTGAAAAAGAAATTTGATTGCATGCTTAAAGAAAATGATTCATTTAGAAATAAAATTGCATGCATTGAAAAGGAAAATGAGATTTTGAAAAATGAGAATGTTTCCTTGCTTTCCAAATTGAGTGATCTTTGTGAAGGAAACACAAATTTGTAAAATAAAATTGTTTTGGTGGAAAAATAAAAGAAAATTGTTTTTCAAGAAAATTCTTGTTTGAAAAGAAAAATTGTTGAAAAAGAAAAAGTTTTTGTTTCTAAAAAGAATAAGAAAAATGATTCTATATCTCACCATGCTTTACATGCCACCATTAATGATAGTGAGATAAATGTTTTGAAAAATAGGATTAGTTATTTGAGCTCAACTTTGAGCACATGTGCATTTAACCACACTAGATTGGAGTCCTTATTTTCAAAGAAATAAGCTCCACATGTTCATGCACATCATCATCATGCATATGCACACTTTGCACGCCATGACCACACATACACTCATATGCATCCTAAGGTGTACAAATGTACACATTGTGGCCGCAAAGGCCATTTAGCAAAGTTTTATTTTAACAAGTTGCATTATTTAAATTTTGCTAAAAATAAAAATGTTTGGGTTCCATTAAATGCTAACCCCCAAGGACCCAAAAGAAAATGGGTACCAAAGTCCCCACCTTGTGTATTTGATGTAGGTGAGGGCTCTCACATGACGTGAGAGATTTGGTGCCTTGATGGTGGATGCACATGGACTTGATGGACACATATATAGATGCATCGCTATCAAGGAGGTTTAGTGGGACTACCACCATGTTTGGAGATTTGGAACATAGTTTCTTAGTTGGTAACTATTTCTAAACTCCTAGTTTATTTACATGCTTATTTATTTTCATGATATCATATAGCATGTTCATGTTTTTATTTGTTTTTTTTGTGCTTCATGTGGTAAATACTAGGTTAAATGTAGTTTTTATCAAAACTTGTATTTATATATGTATAAATAGTGAGAACAAATTGATTCATATATGTTTAAACTTCATGCTCATTTGTACTCACTTTATGCACATGTATAGGCTAGTTTTGATGATTCTCTTATTTATACTTGTTTTGCCTATTTTCATGTTTTTACTTCATGAATATGTATTTTGTATTCAAATCTAATAAATATACATGTATACCCGTGAGTCTCTTGCCTTCATGCAAACACCCTTAATAGACTCTTTTATGTTTGGGATATGCATGTGTATTGTTAGGATTGGATAAATCATACATATACGTAGAAGTTTGTTTTTAGATAAAAAATGAATTTTTTCATGTTTTTGTTTGATAAAATAATATTCATGTTTTGTTTAGGCTTCATTGTCTATTTTCATGAAAATGCTATTTACATGATTTTTGATCACTCACACTTTTATTTGTTTATTCATGACTTTGTTTCATGATTTTTTTGAGCTTAATAGACCATGAGTGCTTAAATTTTTATGTATTTGGTATGATTCATGAAAAAACATATGTTTTGATTTCATGTTTTGAAGGATCTTTAACTAGTTTTTCAAAATTACTTTTAACTAGTTAATTATTCTTCATTTGGAAGAGATTTTCAATGCTTAACCACCTTCAAAATTATTTTCAAAAACCCCTTCCAACCTTTGATGGGCGGATGGCTGGCGTGTATGCCTTGCAAGCTTTATTGAAAATCCTTTACCTTGTGCATATAAAGGGTGGTAGGTTATGAGTTATATACTTGATTTACATTGTTATTTTCAATTGGTATCATTGGATCTTTTCAATTGGTATCTAAATTGATATCTTTGTATATACTCATATTTTGTTTTCTATATATGTATGCTCTAATTTTCAATTGGTATTATCATTCTCATACATATATATGATTTATTGGTGCTTGCTTTACTATTGATATACATCTTTAAAGCACATAGTATGTTTATGCTAAGTTGATCTAAAACTTTATTTTCAATTGATATCTCAATTAACCTTTAATAAGCTTATGCATGTTTTTCAATTGGTATCAAAATGCTTCAAACTTGTTATAAATTTACAAATTGATATCAATATGTATTACCTATTTGAAAAATTCAAAATTTGTAATGTTTATTTACAATTTGTTTATTTACATTTGATATCTTAAAAATTTGATTGTTTACAAGTGATACCTTTAAAAGTGTTTTGATGTATATTGCCTATATGTAAGGAGAGCTTAACATCTCTTCTACATATAGATTCATGATGAGTGTATCTTGTATTAAGGAGCTTGACAACTCTTCGTTATGTGATACACGTGTGTAGGGGGAGCTTCACATCTCCTCTTATGCATTACAGATTATGTGTTATGTGAATTAGGGCTTGTCATCCCTTCTTCATGTAATGCATATCTGTAGGGAAGTTAACTTAGCGTCTTCCTCTTCATGAATGTATATCGCATATAAATCTTTTATTGATATGTTTGATGTAACCCCTTATTGATCTCTTTGTTTTATGACAAAAAGGGGGAGAAAAATTTGTTGATTGTGTTTTTATTCCTTTGTTGATGATTGACAAAAAGGGGGAGAAAGATTTTGGTTTATATGGTCTATATGCATGTTTTGTGAAAAAGGATTTATGTTGCATATATGTTTTGTGTTTTACAAATAGGAGAAAAAGGATTTGATGTGTTTTATACTTGTTAGCTGTTTATCTCCATATATTTGCATACATGTTTATGAGCTTTATTGCATATTTATTTATTTATTGTTATGCATGAGTTAAGGGGGAGCATCCTTGAAGCTTTACTTTAATCCATGCATATATAACTTCATGAGTTTTGTCATCATCAAAAGGGGGAGATTGTTGGCCCGAAGGCCCATCACTCTAGTTTTGATGATGATCAACTCATGTAGTTATAGTACTAATGATCTTGTGTTTAATTAGTGACATATTCATGATCAAGATCTTAGTAGGTGCATAGCTTCAACAAAGGATTTAAAGCCATATTTTGGAGCTAGCACGATGTTTGGACCAAGTCAAGAAGGCTTCAAGTGAAGACTTCAAGAAGATGAAGACTTCAGTCTAGGTTTATTTTTAGAAGATTTTGTTTTAGTTAAAATGTAAAGGATAGAATAGTTGGTGGATTGCTCAAGTATATCATATATGTCACTCTTGATTTATTTTGTTTTAGAAAAGAATTTTTACTTTGGAAAAATACCGTTTGGTTTTTGGTTTTCAAGTTTACATGTTTTATCCAAACCATGTTTAGTGCATAATGTCAAAACATAGATATTTTACCATGTTTGTGTAGTGGATCATATCCATACACACTATGCTTTAAAAAGAGTTTAAATATCTTGTTTTTGTTTCTAGTGAAGTTTGGAAAACAAGTTTTGAAAAAATCAAGTTTTAGATAATACTGTTTTTCATTTGAGCCAATATTTCCAAGTTACAAAAATAGTCCAAATTATTTGTAACATGCCTTGATTTTGTGCAAGCATGTTTGTTTATCAAAGTATATTGGTAAAACTATTTTTGTAGACTTTTCAGTATTTTATGGGATTTTATTTCAATCAAAAAGACCAAGTTTTAAATCCCTTTACAGTTCTGTCCTGGCTTCAGCCGGTCGACCGACGTGCACAGACGTGCACGCCAGTTCTGGCAGGAGGGCCGGTCGACCGACTCGGTTGACCGTCCAGAGTGCTCTGCTCTCTGGAAAGGCCCCGGTCGACCGAGCGGTCGACCGGACAGAGAGACTTGCTCTCTGTATCCTGGCCTCGGTCCACCAACCGATCGACCGATGGCACAACGGTCTGAAATATGACCGTTGGCCGGTCGACCGGGCGGTCGACCGACAGTTCTGCCAGACCCCAAAGGCTAGTTTTTCTATCTCTATAAATTTGGGGGTTTGGGCATTGTTTTTCTCCAAGATTTTTAGTGGACTTTGAGCCAGTTTTTCCTACTTCATTAAAAGAGTTTTCTCCGCTAAATTGAGAGCTAATACTTCCAATCAAAATGGGAGTTTTATCAAGAGTGTTAAAAGAGATTTTCTTGAGTTTTCCTCCACCATCTCTTTCTTTGTTTTTCTCACAAACACTTGAGCAATCCATAGACATATTCATCCTATAGGAGTGTTGTAGTGAGATTGTTTTTAGGTGATCTAAGTGTTGTGATCACCAAAGACCTCTTTCTTGTACTTTGAGGAGGCGGACGTGTGTGTCCGCGGTGTTTAGAGTTCGTGTGTGAACTCTTGGTTTGAGGTGCGGCCTCGGCGAGCTTGTGGGGCTTGCGGTGTGTACGGGACTAGGGAGTCCGAGGGATTGTAGGTGTTGCGGCACCGAGGAGTGATCCATTGGGATCAAGCATAGTGGAAATCCTTCGTGTGTCGAAGGCGGGGATGTAGAGCAAGTGTGCTCGAACCTCGAAACAAATCCCTTGTGTTTGCGATTGCTCACTCTCTCTCTCTCTTTGTCTCTTGTTTATATCTTGCATGCTATTATTGTCATTACACTTATATGCTTGATATATTGTGTGCTCATATTGTATATGCTTGGGTTTGTTTGCTAACACTTGTATTTAACCAAGAGGGCCAACGCGGCACCTCAACCCTTATCTAGGGGAATTTAGAGGAGTTAGTCCAGAGCCCTTCACGGGGAATTCAGCTACACTCTTGTGTTATACGTGGTGTTTAGTTTAAATAGTTTGTTTAGGTCATAATAGTTTTTAATTCCGCATTTAGTGACCATTAGATTAGTCATCACCTATTCACCCCCCCTCTAGGTGATATACACTAGGATGTCCATGTACCTAAAAATCTAGGTTTGCATGTTTTCCTTGCCGCTACCAAGAAATTCTTTCTTGGTAATAGCAAGCATATAGAGGCCAATGCACAAGCCCTAACGGCACTTAGAAGCACGCTTAACAAAGAATATCTTATGATGGTTTCTCATTGTGATTCCGTCTTTTGCAGTGTGGAGCACGTTGACCTCTCCCGCGCTCCAAAAGACAAATCATGTGGAGATGGAATCTAGTGGAGAGTCCAAGCAACATTGCTACATGGTCCAAGGGAATGACTCCCTTGAGGTAAACTCGGATGCTCAATTAGATGATGATGATGCTAGTTCTTCTAGTAATGATTATATTGATTTCAATGTATTAAATGAAGAACTATCTATTGTTTGTGAAAAATTGTTAGAAAAATATAATCTTTTGAAAAAGAAGAGTTTTGGACTTAATAAAGAAAATAAGGATTTAGTTTCAAAACTTGATTTGATTTTGTAAGAGAAAGTTGAGATTTCTAATGAAAGGGAATCATTGGAATCCTAACTTAAACTTGCTCTAAATGAAAATAAAATTTTGAAAAGCAAAAATGATTGTGAAAATGTTTTGAAGAAAAATGAGGCTTTGTCTTCAAAATTCGATTTTGTTTTAAAAGAAAATGAATCTTTGAAAAATAAAATTGCCTCTATTTCAAAGGAATTGGATTTGATTTCTGAGAAAAATACTTCTTTGAAAAATGATATTGACATACATGTTTGCCATGCTAGTATAACTTCACCATCTAGTGTAACCATAGCATGCTCTATCTCTTATTCCATGATTGAAAATGATATTTGTATGTTGAAGAAGAATGTTGATTGTTTGGGCTCCACTTTGAGCCAATGTGCCATGAATCACTCACGGTTGGAATCTATATTTCGAAAGATACAAGTTCCACCTATGCATGCACACCATACACGGCATACACATGCTCCTCACATTCATACACACAACGCTTTGTATGCTCATGTGTACACATGTACACATTGTGGACGTAAGGGCCACCTTGCTAAATTTTGTTATGATAGAATACATGATATAAATTTAGCAAATAAGTTTGTTTGGGTTAGGAAAGGAGCTAACCCCCATGGACCCAATAAAGTATGGGTACCAAAAACCACTCCTATTTTATTTGATGTAGGTGTGGGCTCTCACTTGACGTGACAGTGATGCTGCCTTGAGGTGGATGCGTTCCGAGCTTATTGGTGACTATTTTGGATGCATCACTTTCAAAGAGAGTTTGGTGGGAGGACCACCTTGGTTTGGAGCCTAGAGATTTGCCCTCATAGTTTTGGTAACGATCTCTAACTCTCATTTATGTTTACATGCTTTTCATGTCATTAATTTTTAGCATGTTTTGATGTTTTTTGATTATTATGTTAAAAGCCATCATATTTAGATTAGTGACATACGTGTATAGTAATTGAATACACCCATGTTTATATGGACCCGTATTTTGTGTTCTCACTTTAGTTTAGCTATCGTGTATATCATAACTCTTAACATGCGTATTTACCATAATGATCATATGAGTTTTTATTTTGATTCTTGAGCTTCATGTTTTGATTACATGTTTAAGATGTAACTTTCATTAAAACTCGTGTCAATACTTATACAACTAGTGAACCACAAATTGATTATTATATGTTTGTGCTTGATTGCTCATTTGTACTCATTAGATGTACAAGTATAGCCTAGTTTTGATGATTCAAGCATTTTTGACTTGTTTTCTTCATTTTTGTGCATGTTCTCATGTTTGTGTTTAAACTTCATGTATATGTCTATTTTGTCTAAACTATTAGTTATACATATACATCCTTAAGCCACTTGCCTTCATGCATATATTTTTGTGCACTCGACTTGTTCATGTTTGGATATGCATGTACACCTTTAGTTTTGACTAAACATTCATATGCCTTGGAGTTAGTATTGTTTAATGAAAATTAAATTTTGATGATTTTCATGTTTATAAAGGAATTTCATTTGAGCCTTATTACCTATTTCCATGACTATGTCTTTCACACAAAACTTGTACACTCACATTACTTGATTTTTTCTCATGATTTTATTTTCATGAGTATTATATGTCCAATATAGATTTTGAGTGTCATTGGTTGAGTGATTTTCATGTTTCATGGATATCTTCATGTTTTATTCCTTGCTTGAAGTACTAGTTTACAATTTTATCATATAACTAGTTCGTATTCTTCATTTTGGAAGAGTTTTCAATTATGCTAAACTATTTTCAAACTTATTTTTGAAAACCCCTTTCATCAATGGGTGGTTGGATGGGCGACCATGCCTTGTGAGCATAATTGAAATTTTTTAACATGTGCATGAAAGGGTAGGTCTTTATGAGTTATATACTTGATTCTCATTGAGTTTTCAATTAGTATCACAATTAATATTTATTTTGTATACTCATATTTGTTTCTATATATGTATGCTTCAACTTCAAATAGTATCAATTTAGATTGGTATTTACATTTTTCATATGTGTGTGTGTGTGTGTGTTTTGATTATGCTTACTATATCTCTATATCTTTGAGCACAAATTTAGTTATGCCAAGCTTGATTTAGTCCTTAATGACAATTATTTTTCAAATTGATATCTTATACAAGTTTATACATTGTTTTCATTAGTATTTCATAAAGGGGGAGAAATTCATGTTTTACCTTTCAATCGGTTTTGTTTACAATTGGCAATTGGTATCTTACTCCCACTCTTTATGTTGAAAAATTGATATCTTAGTTTTCATTTGGTTTCCTATGCTCTTAATGAAAATTATTTTCAATTGGTATATGTTTCATTTTTAATATTGGTATCAAGAATCTTAAAATTGATATTATTCTCTATTTGGTATCTCTATTGCAAAATGAGTTTAGTGTTTAACCAAAAGATTGGTTCATATTTTTCAATTGATATCAAAAGTGTAAAATATTTTCAATTGGTACTAATTTTTACAATTGATATCAAGATTTTCTATATATTTATATCTTTCAATTGGTATCAAAAATTTTGTTAGTTTCTTCAAAATGTTTTGTTTATTTTCACTTGGTATCATAAATTGGTATCATGATATTTCGATATATACCTTCATGCTAAATTGATATATTTTTCAATTAGGTATCATAATGTTTTGATTTGTATTGCTTATATGTAAGGGAAGCTTAACATCTTCTCTATATATAGATTCATGTTGAGTGTATGTCATATTGAACTTATTGACCTTTCTACGGTATGTAGTACACGTGCGTAGTAGGAGCTTCACATCTCCTTTTATACATTGTATATTATGCTTTATGTAGTTAGGGTTTAGTCATCTCTTTTCATATAAATGCATGTATACAGGGGGAGTTAACTTCACATCTCTACTCTTCATGAATGTATGTAATATATATACCTTTATTGTTTGTTTTATACATAAAGGGAGAAAAGTATTATTTATGCCCTTTATTGTTTTATGTTTGTACCCCTTTGTTGATGAATTGACAAAAAGGGGGAGAGATATTTTGGAGTTTGATATATGCATGTTTGTTTAAGTTTGTTATCTTGTTATCTTTTACCATTGGTATATCAAAAGCATTTTTTTTGTTAGTATTGGTATCAAGAGCATGTTTTGTTGTTTTGTTGGTATCAAGAGTTTTTGTTGGTATTAAGAGCAACATTTTTTAAGAACATGTTTATTTTAAAATTGATATCAAAAGCATGTTTATTTCATTGATATCAAATATCATGTTTATGGATATTTATGTTGAGCATTCATTGAATATCTTTATTGTTTATTGCTATGCATGAGTTAAGGGGGAGGTTCTATGAAGCTTAACTTTAATCCATGCATATATAACTCCATGAGTTTTGTCATCATCAAAAAGGGGGAGATTGTTGGCCCAGAGGCCCTTCACTCTAGTTTTGATGATGATTAACTCATGTAGTTATTGTTTACTAATAATCTTGTGATATTTAGTTTCAGATATTTGATCAAGATATTAGTAGGTGATTAGCTTCAACAAAGGTGTTTTGGAGCTTTCACATGGTGATTCAAGAGCTCGAGCGTCAAGTTCACATCTAGCACTCGGTTGGAGTCAAGCTCGGTGGATCACGTTTGGATCGAGTCAACTTGGTGACGGAGCTCTACAAAAAACTTCGGTTTGTGTTTAGTTTAAGATTGTTTAGATCTTGTGTTAAAGGTAGATAGTGTTGATATGCTCAAGTTCACAATACACACACAAGTTTCATGTTTTGGTTTTCTGTTTAACCAATCTTGGTTTTCATGAATAGATAGAATCAAAACAAGTTTAACATGGTTTAATGTATATTAGATTTGATCTATATACATCTATGCTTCATATACTTAGAAAAACTTACTTTGATAATCTACTTCATGAGTTTGGAGTTTTGTATTTAAACAAAACTTATTTTTGGATTTAATGTCAAAAACATAGATATAATTCTTTACATGTATATTGGATTCTATCCATATACAATATGTTTCAAAGTTGTTTAAATATCATGTTTTTGTATTTACAAGTGTTTTGGAGAAAACAAATTTCCATTTCAAAAATCCAAGTTTTAGAAAATACAGATTTTGGTTTAAGGCAAATTTTCTATCACACAAAAATGGTTCAAATAGTTTGTAATATGTGTTGAATCTTTGTCACACATATTTGTATTTCAAAGATATAATAAGAACTGATTTTTATAGAATTTATGTGATTTTATGGGATTTTATTGATAATAAAAAAACCCCAAGTTTTAAATCCTATAATAGCTGGACTGGCTGTCTGCCGGTCGACCGGGCCGGTCGACTGAGGCAGGAGTCGGTCGACCGGTCCGGTCGACCGACGTGCACAGGACGTGCACGCAGCCAGGCTGGTGGGCCGGTCGACCGGATCGGTCGACCGCCAGAGAGCCTCTGCTCTCTGGCAAAGGCCCCGGTCGACCAACCTGGTCGACAGACAGAGAGCTCTGCTCTCTGTATCCAGCTTCGGTCGACCGTGCGGTCGACTGGCCAGAGAGCCGTTGCTCTCTGGATCTAGTCCCGATCGACCGGGCGGTCGACCAGTAGGCTCAACGGTCAAAAATTTGACCGTTGGCCAGTCGACCGGACGGGCAAAAATGCCCTTGCCTGCTGCCAACGGGCAGATTTGAAATGGGGCTATAAATACCCCATTTGAGTTGGTTTTTCAACAAGAATTTCAAGAGCTAAATTTCTCACCTTTACAAGTGTTTTAATACAAGTTTTTAAAAGAGTTTTTTAGAGCCAAAAGATTTTATCTCTATTTGTTTAAAGGGTTGGAAAAATCAAGAAAAAGAGAAGTCTTTGGGATTGTTTTTTATCTTCATTTTATATCTATTCTAGAAGTTTTCCCAAGAGTTTTTCTTTGTGTTTTTGATTTCCAAACTCTTTATTTCTCACACTTGAGCTTATCTAACTATCCTATCTATAGGATCATTATTTAGTGAGAAAAGATTTGGTTTGTGATCTTTGTGATCACCAAGTTGTAAACCCTCCTTGATTTGTGATATCCCTCTAGTGAGAGGTGATTGTGTTGGTATCCCTCTTGTGTAGAGGTGATTGTGGAGGTTGTGTTAGAATCCCTCAAGTGTGAGGTGTTTGTGGTTGTTCAGTTTTGTGCCTATCCCTCATTTGTGAGGTTGATCTTGTGTTGGCTTTGTGCCTTGCCTCTAAGTGTAGAGGTTGTATTTGTTGAAGAGAGGAGTTGTGTACTCCCAAATTGTATTTGCCCAAAATCCTCAGTGGAGGTTCCCTGTGTGAGAAGTCCTGTATGGACGAGTTAGTGAAAATCTTTCTGTGTGAAGGCGGGGACGTAAAGCTAGGTGCTCGATCCTCGAAATATATCCTTGTGTTTGCGTTTGATCCACTTTCTCTAACTCTCTCTCTCTCTTACATTGTGCCTTGCATCATTCATATTGCTTATTCATACTTACATGCTTGGTATTGTTGTTTGTGTGCCATACTTGTGTTAAACCAAGAGAGCTTCATATAGTACTTCAACTCTTATTCAGAGGAATCAAGAGGAGTTAGTCCAGAGCACTTCACCGGGAATTCGGCTACACTCTTTAGTTACACTAAGTGTGTGCATTAAGTTTTAATTCCGTATTATTTGTCATTAGATTAGCCTTACACCTATTCACCCTCTCTAGGTGTACTTTCACGCATTTCATGGATCAATCAGACCACCACCGGAACCACCACCATGTGGCAATTTTTTTTCCATTTTCATTTGTTTCACGCATATACACATTCACGATGCATTGAAGACAATGCATGAGATAAGTGTGGGAGAGGGTTTAATAATATAAATTGTTCTAAACTTTCTTTCTTTTACACTTTTTTTAGGAAATTTTTAGATTCTTCTTTTGTATAAAAATCCTTTTCTTTTCTTTTTACAAAACTTTTTGAAATAAGAGAATTAGTTTTGATTTTTTTTAAGAAAATTAAGAGGATCTTAGTAATTAAGAAGACCTAAAATTATAATTTTTTAAACTGAGTCAAAATAATAGATCTTGTCTAAATTTTAGGAGAAGAAAATAAAATTGGAAAGAATTTGATTTTGAATTTTTTACCTTAGATATATGCACTTCACACTTACACAATTTTTAGGATTGGAACAAAGACTAAAAATACCATAAAAAATAAAAAAATGATGATAATAAAAATCACTTACTGAAGCTGGGTAAATATGCCTCAGGAAGCATGATTATTCATGCCTAAAATGGTGGATAAAAATAAAATAATCCTCTTTAGTTTTGTGTCCTTGTTTACTCGAGTCCTTAAGCCAGAGGGATGTTTTCTCATCTGGTACCCTAAGACCATCTAGTTTGGGAGTCACAGGCTAAAGGCTCACTACATGGGTAAACAAGAAAGCTTAAGAAAACTAAAGAAAGAAAAAATATATATATATACAAATAAATGGCATGAAAATTAGAGTCGATATCCCAAAAATCTTCACAGTTCACAAAATGCATATATCTAAGAGTTTTATGAAAGATCAAAGAATCAATTCAATTTTAAATTCTTGGCTTTAATTTATAACAAGATTTTGCATTTAGACTTAGTTTAAAGAAGAATAATTTCTGGTTAACCTATGACCTTGGATAGCTTAAATTTTCTGTAAAAATACTTCAATACTTTTCTCTCTTTCAAAATGCGTTTTCAAAATACTAACATTTATTTTTTTATTAATGGATTTTGTAGTTGTAATCCACTGAAAACCCTCAGGAGACACAACTCCTCCTCTAGGGGAAATCTAAAGGTTTAACGGCTTGTTGCACATGCTCAGTGCAATCGCGTTACCTGCAAAAGTGGTGTAATAATTTTCTTAGTTAGTTTTTTTGCTCGGAATAAGCAAAAGATAAGTGTGGAGTGTGATTAGTCTCTATATGTGCATATTTTCTACCACATCTTCACATTTATTTTATATAAAATATTGCTAATAATGATTTCTTGTGTGTTCCTAAGTTCATGGTGTGGAACGAAGAAAAAGCCTAAAAATCTCATTTATTTGGTGATTTTAGAGTATAAAATATAGCCATTGACTTTAGGAAGCTAATCTATCAAATCTGTGAGCAGAAAATCAGAAACCAGCAGGGGGAACCAGCAGAGGGACAAGCCAGCAGTCTACACCCACTGGCGCGGCGGACGCAGCCCCAGAAGGGCTGCAAAAAACGCGGCAAAAATCGCGTTTCTGTGGCCTTCTGGAGGGGCCATGTGTCACGTTTCAACTCGTGGCCCCGTGATGCTTCCCTGGTGCCCCGTAGCCTATAAATACCCCAAATTTTTAGAATTTTCAGGGAGAGGAGTTTTTAGGATAGTTTTCTTTCTTTAGTTTAGGTTAGTTGTTCTTCTTCTTTCTCTTTTGTATTTTTCATTTCTTCTAGATCATGTAATAGGGAAGAAAGTAGTATATAGGATGAAAGCAAGAATGCTTATAATAGAGGGTGACACTCTATGAAAGGTTCTCTCTTAATCTTTACTTGTTTTCTTCTCTCTAACTCTTTTTACGTGCTTAGCTAATTTTCTCTCATGGCAACTAACTATTAACCACTAACTTGCTAACTCCTTACTTGATAATCCACATGAATCTAGTAGTCTCTACTTGGCCTTGCTCTTGTAAGAGCCATTGATGACTCATGATGATGGATTCTAACACTCTAACATCTAACTCTCTAACAAGCTAACATTACTTTATTTCATACTTACTCTAGTTTAGTTTTCATGGTTTAAGTGTAGCTTGCACTTGTTGAGTTGGATGTGAAAGTGATTTTATGGGTCATGTTTTGAAACGCTCTTGAACCAAAGACAAGTGATGACCAATGGTATATGTGAGGCAACCATCACTAAGAGGTTAGCATGGTTAGTAGAGCCATTAGTAGTTAGTTGCCATGAGTTTTCTTTTTTTTTTAAGTTATTTTAGAAGTATACCAAAAATCACAAATACATTCTTTTTTATGTTTTCTACTTCTTTGTTTTCACCGTATCCTTCTCTTTCTATTCTTTGTTTTGTTTTCTTTTCATTCTTTAAAACATAAAAGAACCGTTAACACACACGTGAATAGACCAGTAAAGTTTCTATCACTTCCTGTCCTTGTGAATTCGACTATTTTAGTCTCTATGCTATAACGGAAGTATCGAGAAAGCCAAAGCGCGCACACTTTTCAAAATAATACTTTTTTGCACAATTTTTCCCCGATATTGGGCCAGAGCCCACCTCCCATGATGCCAGTGAATTATTGCATGTAGTGGAAGAGGAGACACAAGTGATTCCTCCAGAGACAGCCGATGTCTAAAGTGATTGTTGTTGTTGAAGGTATCTTTTTTTTTCCACTTATGTCTTTTCCTATAGAAAATATAGACGACGTTTTGATCATCTGCTTGAGTAACCTTTCGCAAGGGCTACCACTGCAACCGAAGACCAAACCTCCTTGAATATTGCTGAGATGATTGAAGAATTGACTCAGTCAGTGGGCACGGAAGTTCTCAAGATCATCGACGAAGTGGCTGCTGTAGGTACAACATCCAGGAGCTGGAGAATCTTCTCAGCCAGGAGAACTGGTGGAGGGTTTGCCTTTATATCTCCCCAACCTAGCAAGATATCAGCATTCAATAACTCTCTCTTGGTGTTGTCACTGACATCGTCGCAATGGTTGTAGGTGACATCGCTCACGCTCAAACAGAAGAGCCCCTTATGTGTACTGGTGTGGAGAATGTTCCTTCAACTTCTGATCGTGTCTCTATTACTATCGTAGAGACTGGAACACGCAGTGTTCCGCCAGTACCGACGCCAGCTATGGACATCCTGGGAAAGTTGTCTCGCCAAATGGTCTGGGAATTCTTCACGACAATGGAGTGTTGTTCCGAATTGGTGCTTTCTGGGTGAAGTTCCTTTGAGTTTGTACGAACACTTCTTGAGAATCAGGTTGAGAATATCAAACAAACAGGAGGTTCTGATCGTGCGAGAGCGCATCAAGTGCTAGTTGAGAAACTTGGTGCTCGAAAGAACTTAGCTAGTGCATAGAAACTCGCTCGGTCTGCTTCCTGCTATGGTCTGCCATATTCAGAATGGGCTCAGGACACTGACGGAGTAGTTCTGCAAGAAGGTGACCACCACCAGGGCAGGCAAAGAACTTATCTTTCCACGTGATGGGCCTTCTCTAAGAGTAGAGATGTCATACGCGTACTTGATGGCTTGGTTTACTCTTCATTGCCGGGTCCTGATCCAACCGGGAGAAGAAGCACCAGAAGGTGCCTGCTTTGCCCACCTGCACTGCTTTGAGAACTCTCAATGGGAAGAAAAATATTTGGCGGGGGTCTAGAGACTGATCAAACGTCAAGATTCATACGGTTTGTTTCGGTGCTTCCCACACATCCCGGGCACCCAATAAAGTGAGGAGTTTCGTGATGTTGGAGACGAATGCTCTTCTTTAGGAGAAGGTACCTTCAAGTGGTTGGTCAGTATCAGGCCTTCCCACCTGGTGTACCGATGTGGGGATGACTGTTCTTTGGAGCTTTATATGCCACAACTGCTTCACCAGACCGTTTGGTTATGACCAAGTGTACGTCAGTGATCGGGGAAAAATCGTGCACAAAAAGTGTTATTTTGAAAAGTGTGTGTGCTTCAGATTCCTCGATATTTTTTTTATAGCATAGAAGCTAAACGGGTTGAATCCACAAGGACGGGAAATGATAGAAGCTTTACCGATCGATTCTGTGTTAATGGTTCTTCAATGTTTTAAGAATCAAAAGAAAAGAAAACAAATAATGAAAAGATAATGTTGGCCCAAAGGCCTTCCACTCTAGTTTTGATGATGATTAACTCATGTAGTTATGTGTACTAATAATCTTGTGATTTTAGTTTCAGATCATTAATCAAGTTATTAGTTAGTGATTAGCTTCAACAAGATGATTTGGAAGCTTTCACATGTTGATTAAAGAGCCCGAGCGTCAAAGATCATATATAGCACTTGCTCGGTGGATCAAAGAGTTTTGGATCGAGTCGGCTTGGAGATTGCGCTCTACAAGAAGACTTCGGTACCATAGTTTAGTTTTGTGTTTAGATCCAAATTGTAAAGATTAGAATAGTATGATATGCTCAAGTTCACAACACACACGTTTCATGTTTTGGTTTTCGGTTTTTGGTTTAACCAATCTTGGTTTGCATGAATAGATTTTATATCAAAACAAGTTTACATGGTTTAATGTATATTAGATTTGTTCTATATACATGCATGCTTCAACTCTTAGACAAACTTACTTTGATATACCTATTTCATGTGTTTTAGGTTTTGTGTTTTAACAAAACTTATTTTTGGAATTAAAGACAAAAACTATGATATATATGTGTTTCATGTATATTGGATTTCTATTCATATGCATCATGCTTCAAAGTGTTTAAATATCATGTTTTTGTATTTGGAAGAGTTTTGGACAAAACGTATTTTCTATTCAAAATTCAAGTTTTAGAAAATACAGTTTTTGGTTTTTGGTAAAAATGATAAGACACAAAAATAGTTCATATTGATTGATATTTGAGCTAAACTTTTTACCACATGTTTATATATCAATGCAAAATGATAAAACTATTTTTGGTGACTTTTAGGAGTGTTAAAAGATTTTTCAAAATATTTTTAAACTATTTTTCTGACCCAGTTTTCTGTTCCAGGCTTCAACCAGTCGACTAGTCTTCTGACCAAGTCGACTTGGCATGAAGTCGGTCGACCGGGTCGGTCGACCGACGTGCACAGATCTGTGCACGTTTGGCAGACACGGGACGGTCGACCGTCAGGGTCGACCGGGTCTGAGAGCAGAGCTCTCTGTTTGTTTGGGTCGACCGGGGCGGTCGACCGGTAGCTGCCAACGGGCAGAATTTGACCGTTGGACGGTCGACCGGACCGGTCGACCGGCAGTGTATTTCTGGCATTTTCAGCTGCCAACGGCTATATTTTTCTGGGGGATATAAATACCCCATTTATGAGAGTTTTTCTCTAAGAATTTTTGTGCGAATTTTTCCCTACTCTCTGGTGTTTTCACAGCAATCAAAAGAAGTTTTTGAACTCATATTGAACAATCTATTTGGAGTTTTTGCTAGGGTTTGGAAAACCAATGAAAAGGGTTTTGGGAAAAGATTTTGATTGAACTTCTATATCTTGGTTTCAGTTTTTCCCAAGGATTTTCTTTGTGATTTTGATTTCCATTCCATTGGTTTTCTCCACACTTGAGCTAAAATCTACTATCTCTTCTATAGGATCTTTGTGTGGGAGAAAGAAATTGTTTGTGGTTGTTTGTTAGACCACCAAGTTAAAAACCCAATCTTTGCTTGGCTTTGTGCCTTGGATTGTATCCCTCAAGTTGTGAGATGATCCTTGTGTTTGCTTTATGCTAATCCCTCAAGTTGTGAGGTGATTGTTTTGTTGGATTGGAGCTTGCCTCAAGGAGGAGGTTGTGGTTGTAAAGAGAGGAGTTGGGTACTCCTTGTGAGAGTTCTTTGTGGACTTGCTAGTGGATTAGAAATCCTTCGTGTGTCGAAGGCGGGGATGTAGAGCTGGGTGCTCGAACCTCGAAACATATCTTGTTGTTTGCGCTTGATCCATTGACTCTCTCTATCTCTCTCTTTATTTTGTGCCTTGCAACTATTCATATTGTGCATTCATAATTGCTTGGCTTGGTTGTGTGTGCATCATTTGTTGATTGCACTTGAGTGTATTGCATTAAGTTTTTAAATTCCGCATTGAGTTCATAGATTAGCTATATCACCTATTCACCCCCCTCTAGGTGATTTTCAATTGGTATCAGAGCCTACGCTCCTGATATTTAGGTTTAACCACCTAGGAGTGAGATCTTGGTTTGCTAATCTTCTTTTGCATTTTCATTTGCACACATATAGTTGCACTCATGGGTAGCCCTCCTATGTTTGATCATTTTAGACTTGATGTTTGGAAGGCCAATATGGTTAGTCATTTAAAAAGCCTAGGACATCTATTTTATCAAGCCTCCACTCTAGAATCATTCCCTAATAGTAGCAAACATAAAAAGGCTAATGCATTAGCACTTAGAGCATCTCTTAATGAACATCTTTTACCGGTGTTTGATCGTTATGACTCGGCTTTTGCAGTTTGGAGCATATTGACTTCTCTCGAGCTTCCAAGGATTATCAACAAGATGAGGAGATCTATGAGAGAAAAGTCCGAAGAGCATTGCTTCATGGTCCAAGGGAATAACTCCCTTGAGGTATAATCGGACACTCAATTAGATGATAGCTCTAGTTCCTATTGCTATGGATGTTTGGAAGTTCAATCTTTAAATTTGGAACTTGCTCAAAAGCTTGAAAATTTCTTAGAAAAACACAATCTTTTGAAAGAGGACAACCTTGTTTTAAAAAATGAATTAAAGGATTTGTTCTAATTTTGAATTGGCTTTGCAAGAGAAGGAAGAGATCACTAGTGAACGTGACTCACTAAGATCTCAACTAGACCTTGCTCTTAATGAGATTGAAGTTTTGAAAAGCAAAAATGATTGTGATGATGTTATGAAAAACAATGAGGCTTTATCTTCTAAATTGGATTTTGTTTTAAAAGATAACCTTATTTTAAAAAATAAAATTGATTCAATTACGAAAGAGTTGGATTTGGTTTTAAAGAAAAATGAATCTTTAAAAATTGATATTGATTCTCATGTGTTGATTGGTAGTGAAAAGTGTATTTTTATCATAACATTTACCATCACATTTTCATATTTATTCATTTAATTCTGCACATTTATTAATATTTTATGATTTATTGTGTGCAGGCCTCGAAATAATAAAAAGAAAGAATTAAAGCTTAAAAGAGCCAAAAGCCCACATTTGAAGCCCAAGTGCAAAAGTGCAAATATCAATTGTCAAAGTGCAAATACACAAGGGCTAAAGTTGCAATTATCAAAGAAGAGGGAAGGATAGACTTCTATCCAACCCTAAACACTTGCAGGATGAGGATAAAAGCCAAAGATAAGAGTGCAAAGATAAGAAAATTGTGGATAAAGATATTGGGAGATTTGAAATCTTGATAACTTGATTCCCAAGTTATTTCCAAATCCCATGATAAAGAGCCAGGATGCAGCTTCCAGAAGCAAACGCCCAGATGGACGGACCAGGAGAAACCACGCGCCAAAGCGCGTGGCAATCTGCCACCAAAATGCCGCATTTCCACGGCAATTCAGATAAGCCAGGGCAACGGCTTTTGTGTACGACTTGTGTTCGGACTCTAACTCCTTCTGCGCCTATAAATACCCCCTGAAGTGCAACACAGATCTCAAGTCCAGAGGCAGAGCCAAGGGCCAAAAGCTAGGGTTTTTAGGTTTTTCTCTTTCTTCTAGTTTAGGTTTTCTTTTCGTTTTTCTTTTGTAAATTCTGTAACTGAGAGTGGAGGAAGCTTTCATGGAGGAAGGAGTCCATGCTTGTACTGAGGTGACAGCGGTGTAAGCCTACTATTTCTTCCATTATTAATGAAATCCATTTAAGGTTCGTTTTGTTCTTTTATTATTTTATGTTCTTCAATTCTTGTTTATTCTTGTATTTCTCTATTCTTGTTTTCTTCATTTGTTTTTCTCTAATGCCTTATGAACAATGAGACCCAATTGCATTGAGACTGCCTAGCCAAAGAAGAACCCTTGATGGCTTATGGCGATGAACATCATATACGCCATACTTGCAAGTCTTCCAAGAAAAGGTAAATCATCGCACGGATTAAAGGTAAGCAGGCTGAAGAGGTTTGTACGTGTTATAAGTTTTTCTTTCTTTTCTTTCTTTAGTTTAGATCCACATCTTCCTAAATTCTTTTCTTCCACTTCGTTGTAAATACCACTTCTTCTTCTCCATCTTCTCTCTTTCTAACTTAACATTAAAATAATAAAAACTTTAGAGATAACTTATTGACAAAGCTTCCATCGCTAGTCCCTCCCTGAGGATCACGACCCGCATAGCCACTGCTACCGCGGATTAGAATTGAGAACCTTGCATAATTACTTCTAAATCTAACATCTTTATTTTTGTGTGCAGGTAAAAACTCAATCATGTGTGCCATGCTAGTATAGCTTCTTCTTCTTGCACACCTATTGCATGCTCTACTTTGTCTCCGCTATTGAAAATGATATAAATGTCTTGAAGAAAAGTATTGAATGTTTGGGCTCCACTTTGAGCCAATGCACTTTGAATCATTCACGTTTGGAAACCTTGGTTCGCAAGAAACAAGGTTCATCTTTGCATGCACACCCTACACAGCATACACTTGCTTTCCACGGACACAACCATGACATGTATGCTCATGTGTACACATGTACACATTGTGGTCGAAAAGGCCATCTTGCTAGATTTTGCTATGATCGTTTACATAATGAAAATTTAGCATGTAATCTTGTTTGGGTTAGAAAAGAAACTAACCCCTATGGACCCAAAGAAAATGGGTACCAAAAACCACCTCCTTGACTTTTGATGTAGGTGGGAGCTCTCGCATCACGTGAGAGTATTGGTGCCTTGAGGTGGATGCGTTCTAAGCTTAAAACAGAACCATTTGGATGCTTCACTCTCAAGGGGATTTGGTGGGAGGACCACCGTGGTTTGGAGAACTAGAGATGCACCTTCATCAGTTTTGGTATCATTCTCTAACTCTCATTTTTATTTTGCATGCTTTTCATGTTCATCTATTTATAGCATGTCTTGTTTTATTGTTCATTATGCTTATGTCATGTTGATTAGATTAGTGTTATACATGTTTAGTTACTTGAGACACCCATGTTTTATATGGATCTTATTTTTGTGTTCTCACCTTATTTAGTACTATCATGTATGCCCTAGATCTAATGTACATGCATATACATAATGATCATATGGATGTTTATGATGTTTTGTTTTGATGACTCATGTTTTGTTTAATATGTTGAATGCTATGTTTATTAGACCCTTGACATGCATGTATAGCTTTTGAGATCACCCATGTTTAGTATGGATCCATATTTTGTGTTCTC
This sequence comes from Agave tequilana, assembly GCA_038442645.1. Lineage (NCBI taxonomy): Eukaryota > Viridiplantae > Streptophyta > Magnoliopsida > Asparagales > Asparagaceae > Agave > Agave tequilana. Next base: position 72,056 of record JAVJIF010007885.1, on the reverse strand, counting down.
TTTATGTTTTAGCTATCATGTTAATCATAGATCTAATGCACATGTCTTTGTCATGCTAATCATATGGTTGACTATGACTTTTTGTTTTAATAATTCATGTTTTGATTATTATGTTTATCATGTTGGGTTATGATTCTCGTTTTATGCTTCATGTTTTGACTACTTGCTTGAATGATAAGTTTTCATTAAGACTAGGATTTATACTTGTACAACTAGTGAGCTACAAATAGACCTCTATATATGTTTGTGCTTGAACGCTCATTTGTATTCACTTGATGTACTAGTATAGTCTAGTTTTGATGATTCTTGCATTTGACTTGTATTCCTCATTTTGAATATATTTCTATGATCATGTGTTTTAACTTCATGTATATGTCTATCTTGTCCAAACTATTGATTATACATGTACATCCTTGAGCCACGTGCCTTCATGCATATACTTTTGTGGACTCATTATGTTTAGGATATGTATGTATACTTTAGTTTGTACATGACATACATATGCCTTGAAGTTTAAATCGTTTGGATGAATTTCATGTTTTCTAGGTGATTTTCAATTGCTAGGTGATTTCACATTTATGATGAAGTTCATGTTTTTTTGGATAATTTCAATTGGTGATTTCACATCCTAGATGAATTTCATGTTTTCAATATTGAGCTTGATTGTCAATTTTCATGTTGATATGTTTCTCACAACACTTGTACACTCACCTTATTTAATATTTTCTCATGACTTACTTTTCATGAGTACAATTGTGCTATATGGATTTTGAGTGTTTTAGTGCCATGTGGTTTACATGTGTCTTCATGAAAAATATTTTTGTTATTCCTTGTTTGAAGGATCTCGTACTAGTTGATTCATATAACTAGTTGTGATATTCTTCCTTGGTAGTAGTTTTCAAACATACTATATTTGTAAACTTATTTTTGAAAACCCCTACCATCAAAGGGTGGTTGGATGGGAGACCCTGCTCATGTATGCTTTATTGTGAAAATCATTTTAAACTTGATCATGTATGGGAGGATAGGAATATGATGTATACACTTGATCTTATTGTTGTTTCAATTGGTATCATTAAATTCTTTCAATTGGTATCAATCTTGACATTTCTTGTATACTCATATATTTTTATGTATGTATGCTTGCATTTCAAAGAGTATCAATTTCGATTGGTATCTAATCTTTTCATACATATATATGTTGGTATATATTTTATGTGTGCTTACTATATCCCTATATCATTAAGCACAAATCTTGTTTATGATGATAAGCTTGAGCTTCAACTTTGTTTCAATTGATTTAGTTTTCAATTGGTATCTTAATTCGAACCTTATCATAGTTTTTATTGGTATTTCAAAAGGGGGAGAGCATCCCTTGATTGATTCCTTGTTTTGAATATAAAAAGAATATGTTTTTATTAGTTTTGTAAATAAGGGGGAGAAGAATTTCTTTTAATCGGTATATGTTTTTATTTGTTTTGTTTTTAACCCCTTTGTTGATGATTGACAAAAGGGGGGAGAAGAATTTGAGTTTATATGCATGTTTGTATACATATTTTATGTGTTTTTATATTAAGTTCAATTGGTATCAAAAGCATTATTTAAAGTACATGTTTAGTTTTGGTATCAAGAGCTTGTAAAAGAGATCATTAGATCATTAGTTTTGTTTTACATATATTGAGTTTAATTGGTATCTAGAACATGTTTATTTGTTTAGTTTAATTGGTATCAAGAGCATGTTTATTTGTTTTTGCTAATTGGTATTTAGAACATATTTATTTGTTTTTGAGAATTTCATTGGTATCTTCCATTAGTTTCTAGAGCCATTTATTGTATTATGCATATCTATGCATGTTTCATGTTTTATAATTTTATTGGTATCTAGACCCATTTATTAGTTGTTATCCTATGCATGAGTTAAGGGGGAGCTTCTTTGTAGCTTAACTTTAATCCATGCATATATAACTCATGAGTTTTGTCATCATCAAAAAGGGGGAGATTGTTGGCCCAAAGGCCTTCCACTCTAGTTTTGATGATGATTAACTCATGTAGATATGTGTACTAATAATCTTGTGATTTTAGTTTCAGATCATTAATCAAGTTATTAGTTGGTGATTAGCTTCAACAAGATGATTTGAAAGCTTTCACATGTTGATTCAAGAGCCCGAGCGTCAAAGATCATATATAGCACTTGCTCGATGGATCAAAGAGTTTAAGATCGAGTCGGCTTGGAGATTGCGCTCTACAAGAAGACTTCGGTATCATAGTTTAGTTTTGTGTTTAGATCCAAATTGTAAAGATTAGAATAGTATGATATGCTTAAGTTCACAACACACACGTTTCATGTTTTGGTTTTCGGTTTTTGGTTTAACCAATCTTGGTTTGCATGAATAGATTTTATATCAAAACAAGTTTACATGGTTTAATGTATATTAGATTTGTTCTATATACATGCATGCTTCAACTCTTAGACAAACTTACTTTGATATACCTATTTCATGTGTTATAGGTTTTGTGTTTTAACAAAACTTATTTTTGGAATTAAAGACAAAAACTATGATATATATATGTTTCATGTATATTGGATTTCTATCCATATGCATCATGCTTCAAAGTGTTTAAATATCATGTTTTTGTATTTGGAAGAGTTTTGGACAAAACGTATTTTCTATTCAAAATCTAAGTTTTAGAAAATACAGTTTTTGGTTTTTGATAAAAATGATAAGACACAAAAATAGTTCATATTGATTGATATTTGAGCTAAACTTTTTACCACATGTTTATATATCAATGCAAAATGATAAAACTATTTTTGGTGATTTTTAGGAGTGTTAAAAGATTTTTCAAAATATTTTTAAACTATTTTTCTGACCCAGTTTTCTGTTCCAGGCTTCAACCAGTCGACTAGTCTTCTGACCAAGTCGACTTGGCATGAAGTCGGTCGACCGGGTCGGTCGACCGACGTGCACAGATCTGTGCACGTTTGGCAGACACGGGACGGTCGACCGTCAGGGTCGACCGGGTCTGAGAGCAGAGCTCTCTGTTTGTTTGGGTCGACCGGGGCGGTCGACCGGTAGCTGCCAACGGGCAGAATTTGACCGTTGGACGGTCGATCGGACCGGTCGACCGGCAGTGTATTTCTGGCATTTTCAGCTGCCAACGGCTATATTTTTTCTGGGGGATATAAATACCCCATTTGTGAGAGTTTTTCTCTAAGAATTTTTGTGCGAATTTTTCCCTACTCTCTGGTGTTTTCACAGCAATTAAAAGAAGTTTTTGAACTCATATTGAACAATCTATTTGGAATTTTTATTAAGGTTTGAAAAACCAAAGAAAAGGGTTTTTGGGAAAAGATTTTGATTGAACTTCTATATCTTGGTTTCAGTTTTTCCCAAGGATTTTCTTTGTGATTTTGATTTCCATTCAATTGGTTTTCTCCACACTTGAGCTAAAATCTACTATCTCTTCTATAGGATCTTTGTGTGGGAGAAAGAAATTGTTTGTGGTTGTTTGTTAGACCACCAAGTTAAAAACCCAATCTTTGCTCGGCTTTGTGCCTTGGGTTGTATCCCTCAAGTTGTGAGGTGATCCTTGTGTTTGCTTTATGTTAATCCCTCAAGTTGTGAGGTGATTGTTTTGTTGGATTGGAGCTTGCCTCAAGGAGGAGGTTGTGGTTGTAAAGAGAGGAGTTGCGTACTCCTTGTGAGTGTTCTTTGTGGACTTGCTAGTGGATTAGAAATCCTTCGTGTGTCGAAGGCGGGGATGTAGAGCTGGGTGCTCGAACCTCGAAACATATCTTGTTGTTTGCGCTTGATCCATTGACTCTTTCTATCTCTCTCTTTACTTTGTGCCTTGCAACTATTCATATTGTGCATTCATAATTGCTTGGCTTGGTTGTGTGTGCATCATTTGTTGATTGCACTTGAGTGTATTGCATTAAGTTTTTAAATTCCGCATTGAGTTCATAGATTAGCTATATCACCTATTCACCCCCCTCTAGGTGATTTTCAGATAAGTCTACGATGGAAACAAAGATAGAAATATTGAAGAGAAGGTATTTGTGATTTTTGTATTTATTTCTAAAATAAAGTAAAAATTAAAGAAAACCTATGGATACTAACTACTAATTGCTCTACTAACGATGATAACCTCTTAATGATAGTTGCCACACATGTATCCTTGGCCATCACTAGTCCTTGGTTCAAGAGCCTTACAAAGCATGACCCATAAGATCACTTTCACATCCAAACTTAACAAACAAGAGCAAGCTACACTTAAACCATCTAAACTAACTAGAGCAAGCATGTAATAAAGTAAAGGTAACTTGTTAGAGAGTTAGATGTTAGAGTGTTAGAATCCATCATCATGAGCCATCAATGGCTCTTGCAAGAGCAAGGCCAAGTAGAGACTATTAGATTCATGTGGATTATAAAGTAAGGAGTTGCAAGTTAAAAATTAGTGGTTAGTTACCATGAGAGAAAAGCTAAGCATATAAAAAGTTAGAGAGAAGAAAATCATTAGAGATAAGGAGAGAACCTTTCATAGAATGTCACCTTCCATTACAAGAACCGTAACCCTCACTCTATGCATCTCTCTCTTCCCTATTACATGATCTACAAAGGAAATGAAAAATAAAAGAAAGAAGAAAATTACACTAAAATTTACAAATAGGAGAAACTACCCCTAAAAACTCTCCTCCCTTTCTTTTCTGCAAACCTGGGGTATTTATAGGCTAAGGGGGGCACCAGGGGGAGTATATGGGGTCGCGCGTTGAATCTCGACTCATGGTTCCTCTGTATTGCCGCAAAAACATGGCAATTGCCGCGTATCCGCAGGAATATGGGCACCGGTCGCGCGGTGCCGCCTGCCACACTCTCCTAGTTCGTCACCCTGTTGGTATGTGCTGCTGGTTTCTGGACAACTGTAACATGTTTTGGCAGATCAGTTTCCCAAAGTCAATGGCTATATGTAGGCCCTAAAAATCATCAAATAAATGGGATTTTTGATCTTCTTTTTCATTCCACATCATGGACCTAGGAACATACAATAGAGGTATTATTAACATAATTTTATATTGAATAAATATGAAGATGTTGTATGAAATATACAATTTTGAATACTAATCACACCCCCACACTTATCTTTTGCTCGTCCCGAGCAAAACAAAAAAACTAAGAAAACTATTACACCATTTTCGCAGGTGACACGACTGCACTGAGCATGTGCAATAAGCCGTCAAACCACTACGTTTCCCCTAGAGGAAGAGTTTTGTCTCCTGAGGATTTTCAGCGGATTACACCCACAAAATTCATAAAGGAAGAAATCAAATGTTAGTATTTTAAAAACGCATTATGAAATAGAAAAAGTTGTTGAAATATTAAAATTTAAGTGATCCAAGGTTATAGGTTAACCAAAAATTATTCTTCCTTAAAGTAAGTCTAAATGCAAAATCATATTATAAATTAAATGTAAGAAATTAAAATTGAATTGATTCTTTGATCTTTCAAAAAAATTCTTAGAAAATATGCATTTTGTGAACTGTGAAGATTTTTAGGATATCGACTCTAACTTTCATGCCATTTAATCAATTTTTTTTTTCTCAGTTTTCTTAGGCTTCTAGCTTACCAGGGAAGTGAGTCTTTAGCCGATTACTTTCAAACCAGATGATTTTAGAGAACCAGACAAGAAAAAAGCTCTCGGGCTTAAGGACTCGAGTAAACAAGGCCAAAAAACTAAAGGGGATTATTTTGTTTTGGTCCACCATTTTAGGCGTGACTAATCATGTTTTTCGAGGCATATTACCCAGCTTCAATAAGTGATTTTTATGATCTTTATTATTTTTTTATTTTTATGACATTTTCAATCTTTATTTCAATCTCAAAAAATTGTGTAAGTGTGAAGTGCACATATCTAAGGCAAAAAAATTCATCAAATTATCTTTTCAATTTTACTTTCTTATCTTAAAATTTAAGCAAGATCTATTATTTTGACTCGATTTAAGAATTCATAATTTTAAGTCTTCTTATTCCTAAGATCCTCTTCACTTTCTTAAAAATAAATCAAAACTATTTCTCTTATTTTAAAAAGTTTGTAAAAAGAAAAGAAAAAGAAAAAAGGGTTTCTACAAAAGAGAAAATCTAAAAACTTTCTAAAAAGAAATGTAAAAGGAAGAAAATATAAAACAAACTATGTTAGTAAATTCTCCCACACACTTATCTCATGCATTGTCCTCAATGCGTCATGAATGTGTATATGCATGAAACAAATGAAAAGGGAAGAAAAATTACCTTATGGTGGTGGTTCTGGTGGTGGTCTGATTAACCTAGGAAATGCGGCCCAATCCAAATTGCGTGGAGTTCGCAGTAACCCACCAGTGACCTCTCTAATATGACCCATTAAAAGAATGATGAAGTGTATGATCTTATTTAAAAGATTATCCCCATCCAATTTACAATTTTTAAAAATAATTACTAAGTCATTTTATTTAACATTCTTGTCCAACAATGAAGTGTGATTATGAAAGATGACTGATTTTGGCTCAAACAGAACAAGAACAAATACTGACTAGGGAATATGACTTTGGTCAAGTCGAGATTCAAAAGTGGGAGTCAAAATTGGTTCATAAATGGAGTCCAAACTAAAAAATTGATGTTCACACACTGTCCCCATTAACAGAATGTGATTGTAAAATATTGGTGATTCAATTTCACAGTGTACTGGTACAAAATTCAACATTGACTCGGGAATATGAAAAGAATCTGGTAAAGATACCGAAGTCATTATTGAATCAAAAAGTAAAATAAATATCAACTTGTGGATCAGGATCACATTCTTGCTCATGTTCAATTTAGAGAAAAGGATAATTTGCAAAAATGTCAAGATGTTCTCGAAATTTTAGGCAAGTTCAAATGGATATAATGAAATTGAATCTTGATTTTCGTCCACGGAAGGAATGTGAATGGGTGAAATGATTGATTCAAGTTCAGAAATTATGGGAATCAAAACAGGCTCAAAAATGTTACCTAGTTTAGGTTACACTACATGAGTTGATATTGATTTAAAGATTAGACTCGAATCGCTAAATTGAAGCTCAGGTTCACATTCATCTTCAAGTTCAACTTCAGGAAATGGATAACTTGCAAAAATGTCAAGGCTTTGATTTTGGTCAAGTTCAGGTTGGTATGATGAAATTGAAGCTTGATTTTCAAAATGACATGATTATTTGATCATATCAGTAGAGTTGAAGATATCGAAATTGCCCAATGATTGATAAGAGAAGGTTTTCTCATTCCTAAAGTTTTCTCATTCCTATAGAAGTTGGTCAATTGACTCTGTTTTGATTTGATCCTACTAATAAACTGGGAAGCAAAATTTTCATGATTTTGCATCATGTCCTGTAGGCATTCTATACTCTTTTCCAAGTTGGATATTTCTTCTTGAGGAGATGGGTCAAGAGTGTATGAATTCTGAAAATTTGGTAGATAATGAAAGTTGAATATGTTGTGAAATTATCGCTCTGACTCCTGCACGAATTCCATAGTCTTTTCCAACAATAATTTTTCTTTTGGTGGTTCTGGAAAAGAACTATATGGGGTTTGAAAATTTTGTGGATATGATGAGGTCGTCATGATTTCAAATTATTTTTGGGCCTCTAATATGACTTTTATACTCTTTTGTAATTCTGATTTTTCTTCTATTGGTGGTTCAGGAAAAGGAGTATTGAAGTAGAATGTGCGAAAGAATATGGTGGACAAGGTGATTGATAATTTAACTCGGGGGAGATGAATCCCCACTGACTCTGTGAAGAGTAGAAAATATTTTGAAAATTATGGTCATAGGGTTAGGGGTATAGGTCATATTGAGTCGGATAAGACCAATCCAGCCTATATAGTCGGTTCATGTTATACATAGCCGGGTTGGAATTATCCAAGTCAAATGAGGTTGGGTGAAATATGGATTCAATTAGGATAGAAAAATTATTGTTGTTGAAATCTATATCACAATTTGTTAAAAAAGAAAAAGAAAGAAACAAAGAAATAAAGAAAAAGAAAAAGAAAACAAGCCTACTAGGGTTGACTTAAACCTACATGACTCCTAACTGGTTAGACTTTCTACTAGGGGTACACTGTAAAAATCTGACCACAAGTTAATCAGTCAGGCAGGGTCAAGACTAGTGAGAGGTATCCGTGTCGGAGCAACGGGTCTAATTATGCCAAACCACTATTTTTCGAGGTTTCGCCTCTCAACCCCCAACCTTGGATACCGATTTGACAAGAGTCAATCTAACAACTTTCTCCTTAGGTCAATCTCCAAAATGAGTCTGAGATGTCCCTAGGGGCCAACGTTTAGCAAGTTTTATTTAGGCTTGGGATATGTGAGTGGGGAGGTGATTTTTGGGCTAAGGGAGGATAATACTTTCCCACCTTATGTTGTATCGGGATACGCCCTTAAGTTCTAATTCGTGCAAGTGTGCAATAAAGATAAGAATGAATACACAAAGCGAGAAAGCACCCACGTGTTCGTCTTAACTATACGCAATACAATATGTACACCTCAGTCTAGATTACAACAACAGAAAAATAAAATACAGTATATTGGAATGAAAATTGACACATGCCTAGATGAAAATGTCTAAACTATTTTAAAACATCCAATTGCCATATTTTAGTTCTTAATTTATTACAGTGTATAGGTAATAGAAATTAGCAGCAGAATATAGCAATATCAAGAATTTACCCAACCACACAAAAGCAAGTGTGGATTTCTGCAATGCTAAATTTCTAAAAATTTTAACTTGCACATCATAAACAAAGAAGAAAAGTTAACAAAAACATGTAATCAAACTGTTTCCATCCCCGACAACGGCGCCAAAATTTGATCGGAGAAAACCATGCACAAAAAGTGTTATTTTGAAAAGTGTGTGCGCTTTGGCTTTCTCGATACTTCTGTTATAGCATAGAGACTAAACGAGTCGAATCCACAGAGACGGGAAGCAATAGAAGCTTTAACGGTCAATTCACGTGTGTGTTAATGGTTCTTCAATGTTTTAAGAATCAAAAGAAAAGAAAACAAATAATGAAAATATAAGTGTACGATGGAAATAAAGATAGAAACATTGAAGAGAAGGTTTTTGTGATTTTTGTATTTATTTCTAAAATAAAATAAAAATGAAAGAAAACCCATGGATACTAACTACTAATTGCTCCAGTAACCATAATAACCTCTTAGTGATAGTTGCCACACATGTATCCTTGGCCATCACTAGTTCTTGGTTCAAGAACCTTACAAAGCATGACCCATAAGATCACTTTCACATCCAAACTTAACAAACAAGAGCAAGCTACACTTAAACCATCTAAACTAACTAGAGCAAGCATGTAATAAAGTAAAAGTAACTTGTTAGAGAGTTAGATGTTAGAGTTAGAATCCATCATCATGAGCCATCAATGACTCTTGCAAGAGCAAGGCCAAGTAGAGACTATTAGATTCATGTGGATTATCAAGTAAGGAGTCAGCAAGTTAAAGGTTAGTTGTTAATTGCCATGAGAGAAAAAGCTAAGCATGTAAAGAGTTAAAGAGAAGAAAATCAATAGAGATGAGGAGAGAACCTTTCATAGAATATTACCTTCCACTACAAGAACCCTAACCTTCATCTTATGCATCTCTCTATCCCTATTACATGATCTACAAAGGAAATGAAAAACAAAAGAAAAAAGAAAACTACACTAAAATACACAAATGGGAGAAACTACCCCTAAAAGCTCTCCTCCCTTTCTGTTCTAAAAACCCAGGGTATTTATAGGCTAAGCGGGTCACCAGGGGGAGTGTATGGGGCCGCGGGTTGAACCTCGAAGTGCGGATCCTCCAGATTGCCACGGAAACGCGGCAATTGTCGCGTTTTCACGGCAATACAGTGTCCCTCGTGTGGCGCCACCTGTCACGCTCTCCTGGTTTGTCCCCCTGTCGGTATGTGTTGCTGGTTTCTAGACAATTGCAAGCTGTTTTGGCGGATCAGCTCCCCAAAGTTAATGGCTATATATAGGCCCTAAAATCACCAAATAAATGGGACTTTTGATCTTCTTCTTTATTCCACATCATGGACCTAGGAACATACAAGAGAGATATTATTAACAAAATTTAATATTGAATAAAAGTGAAGATGTGGTATGAAATATGCAATTTTGGAGACTAATCAATCAGTAATTCCAACCTTCAGCTCAGGTACATGGGAAGTTTGATCGACGGTGCCAGGGCTTGGAGGCACTTCATTGCTGGGTATACAGGAGCTCGATTCTGCATGCATCACTGGACTCCCGGGCTCCTTACAAGCCTCAAATTTTGTAAATAGTACAAGTTGTCGACTGCTCGCCTATCCTCTTACAAAGTTTACTCTATCAGGATAAACTTGATCGCAGCCCGTTTAGAGGAGAAGGTAGATGAGCAGAGACAAGAGAAACGCATCCGGGTACCTGGCCTTGAAGAATTTCTTACTGATGTTGATAGCAAGGCTTCAGTTGTCGCGAGCCCATGCCCTGGTGAAGTAGGCAGTGAACCTGTCCAGGAGGTTGCTGCTACTGATACCCTCGAAGAAGAAGAGGATGAAGAAGAGGCGGACCCTGACACCCACTTTAAGAGAAATCTCAGGTCGCCTCCTCTAGGTGCTTTCCCTCAGAAAAAGAAGAAGAAGACCATTAGGTCCTCGAGTAGGCATCACAAGACTTCACAGATTAAGATGGCAAAAGCATCGGCAGTTCATTTCCCTCCTCTTGCTGCTTAGTGGTTTCTTATGTTCCTCCTCCTGCTCCACCAGTGTTTGAGCCAACTGCCGATGAAGCTTTAGGAAAGTTTGCACCAGTTTCAAGTAATATCATCTCTTTCTATTTTAATCGTTCACTTCCATGACTAACTCTAAGCCTTGAGTGCATATGAAAAGGATAATCAGGCATGGGATGACCTCTTCCTACATCGCATAGAAGATGTGGGTGATTATCTAAATTTGGAGGGCCCAGATGGAGATATGCCAGACATCAGGTCTTTTGCCCCTACTGAGGTAGCCACACACAGGGACGAGACCGAGGATGTGGACATCCTCGGAACTCCTGAAGCCCCCATGGAGAATGTTCCTCTCGCGGTTGCTCCTACGGAAATGCCTGCTCCCGAGGTTCCTCCTCTCTCTATTGCTCCTACGAAAATGCCTGCTCTGGTGGTTCCTCCTCCTATTAAAGTTGCCGCGACCGAGCATATCACCACCACTGGGCATATCTCTGTTGAAACAACCCAAGGTGAGGCAGCTGGATCTGAGGTTACCATCACAACCTCAATCTCTAAACAAGAGGAGGAAGTTGCTCCACCAATGATCAATCTCTTACTGTTGAGCCTCTTTCATAAATGTATAGTTCAGCAACAGACCACATCGGGAGACTTCGTGGTGACGACGGTCGAGACAGAGCCTGTTTCTCTTATTCAGATGGAATCAGAGCAAAGTAAAGACCAGCCAGATCCTGAGACATAGTCATCTTCAAACCCGCCAGCTCTTTCTAGTCTTTCTGCTTCTGACTTGGTGGTGGCCACTGGTTCTGGTTCTTCAACGCTCATCGTTGGGCCAATCTCAGCACTTGACTTCAGCTTCTTGGAGACTGTTCTTCTGAAGACTCAATTCTTGAAGATCTCTCCTCCTGCTTTGACATTGACTAGTCCAACTATTCTGGAATCATCTGCAATGACTGTTCCTCTATAGGTTTCCACTTAAACTGACACCCTCTGCTGCTTAATGTTTATTTCCAGGATGAGTTTGTTGCAGAGCTTGTTGACAACTTTTATAAAAGCTTGAGACGTCTCTCAACGGTTTTGAAGAGTACCCGGACATCATTTGCTTCCAGGAGACTGATACTTTCTCGAGTCATAGAAAGTATCAGGGATGTTGGAGGGATCCCTGCAGCTGCTTCCTTGGAAGAGTTACTCAACCACCTTGAGGGAGACATCGATAAGTGGAGGAGGTTAAATTAATTGGACTTTTGTAGACCATCTAAAAATCATTAAAAACAAGTCCTCAGACGTGGGCCTCACTTTAATGCGAAGGTCGCGTTTCAACTAAAACATGAACCTTGCGTCCATGGCCAAACACGGACTTCAAACGCGGGTCTGAGCAACTCCGCATTTCACCTCAAGTCTGAACCACTCAGCGTTTCACTTCAAATGCGGGTATGAGCAACTCCGTATCTCATCTTAAACGCGGGTCTGAGCCACTCAGTGTTTCACTTCAAATACGGGTCTGAGTAACTCCGCATCTTTCTTCAAACGCGGTCTAAGCAACTCCGCATTTCACTTCAAATGCGGGTCTGAGAAACTCTGTGTCACACTTCAAACGTGGGTCTGAGCAACTCTGCATTTCACTTCAAATGTGGGTCTGAGCAATTTCGCATCTCAATTTCAACGCGTGCATGTGAGCTTCACGTTTTAACTTCAACGTGGCCATGAGAAGACTGTGAGCACCATGTCTACACAACAGCGTGAGACCCGCATCCAGCACAAGACCCACATTTCTGTTGTAACTAACCCCATTACTGGGTCAATTAACCCCCACATAATATGGGAGTTAATCCCCATTATGGAGGGATTCTAGGGGACAATTATACCCCTAAGACCTCCTATAAATAACCTCAAGAGCTATGAACATGAGGCTTTTTGATTGAGACATTGGGCTGAGAATTCTCAAGCTAAAAGCTTCTTTCTTTTCAACCTTAAAGGTTCAGAGAGAGAGAGAGAGAGAAATCAGTGAACTCTAAACACTTAAAGTAGAGTTCTTTTTTGATTACTTTTTCAAGAGCACCCCGAAGCAAATCTCGAAAGAAGCTTGCCGTTCAGCTGGTCAACGGAGAACAAGAATCACTCTCCATCGCCACATCAAGAATCCAGCCTAAAACAAAGGGAAAATTTAGATATTCTCCTCTCTTTTGTAATCAGAGTTTTGATCCGTTGTAACTTTTTTCATATTAAAGAAATTTTTTCACACTTCAAATTTCTGACTAAACAAAAGATGGCGACTCCGCTGGGAACTTTATTCTCTACTGATGAGAATGTTGTGGAACAAGCTGATGTTCAGTTCCTCAAGAGAACAATGGAATCCCTCGTCATTGATTTTGACCAAGAAAAGTGAGGAATTTCTTTCCTTAGGCTCTGCTAGCTCCAAGACAATGTGGTAGTATCGCAAACTCTCTTCGGGAACTCGCTCTTGAATCTCTTCGGAGATTTCTCCAAAAGTGGCCCGCACTCCTATTCATAGCGCCACTTCTAACGAGGTTCTGAAAACCTCTAGTACAGCCTACAAGGCCCGCGTCAACGTCTGTCAGGAGACACGCAGGCCTAATGCATCAGCATATGATCAAAGCAATGGTGAAGATCAATCCTGCCATCACTCTCTCCTCTGAACTCTGCAATTCCCGATTGCTGAGCGTTCCCAATAACCCTTGCAACTCAACTGTAATATTGTACATCGATGAAGGCATTACGCTCGTCGATAATAGATCAAAAACTCTGCAGACATAATCTGTTATGCAGATAGATAACACGAGATTCAGACCCATGTTTCTCTGAAGCAACGCGAGGACCGCGTTTCTATGTCAGAACGCGAGACCCGCATTCCTAAAAAACGCGTTTCAGCGTCCAAATGCGAGACCCGCATTCTGCCTGTACAAGAACATGACTATCATGTTTCTAATACAAAGCGCGATGGCCGTGTTTTGAGGCAAACTCAGCCAACACTTGAGGTCTACATTTCAACACCACGAGAGGTTCATGTTTCAACAAAGGAACACAAAATCCGCGTTAAGAATGGCATGTCTCTAAGACATAAAGAGCCAAAAAATCTCACCCCCATGGGGTTTGAGGCTAGTTCCTCATATGTCCCCGCAACAGACCTGAGAGACTACCTGACAAGGAGAGTATCCACCAAATCACTCCCCGATTTCACTATGAGCGACTCACCTCAGCAGTGCTTTCTGATTGCCACTGCGGCTTTTAGATGACCAAGCCCACGATTTTTAGCCGGTTAAAAGTGGTTTCAAACTCGGCCAAGAGAAATGATCCTGGAGAAAGAAATCATTCTCTAATGTCGAATACTGGGAGGTAACTGCAAACATGGTGGGGCCAAGTTCCACACCAAGCAAGTCAAAAGGGAAGCAACTGGCTGTCAATTCAGAGGAGTCAGATATTGACCAATCTCCAGCTGTTGAGCACGATTTTGTCACATTTTCATGCCCATATTTATCTATCATTTATTTATAAATAATGCTACTTGGGTATTTTTAGTTTGTTTTGCAGACAAAGTTGTTAGGAGAAGACTGGACCACAAAGGCCTTCTTTCGAGACTGTAAAGCACGCTAAAAGGAGTTGAAGGAGAGATAGGAGGCTTGGCACTGCTGGAATCGTTCTACTATGCCGAAAACTGACAACAAAAAATCTACGATAAATTCGAAAGAGTTCGAGGTTAGTTTGAGCGAAAACATAATTTTACAAAAGTCAGGGGCTTAAACGCAAAATGGACAGAGATGCAGATGTGCAAAATTAATTTAACGATTTTTCTTTTAATTTTGTAACATTTTTGGAGTTTCATGTAAAATAGCCAAACCCTAAACTATAAATATACATGTAAAGGCTAGGGGTGTAAGGGGCCTTGTATTTTTGACCACTTTTCTCAAAAAATTTTAATTGAAAATTCTTTCTTTACAGCGACAGAGACGTGGAGGCTTTGGTTTTGGATTTTTTTTTAATTAATCTTTGGTCTCAGTTCTTGTAATTGGCAGGGAGTATTGCTTAGTGGGGATTTTTTCATGATTTACTTTCTTTTTGTTTTGCTTTCATGATTGTGGCAGCATGTAGGATTTAGGTTTTCTTTTACTTTTTTTTCTCTTAGTACGTTAATTTGGTCATGTGGTTGTGTTTTCAAGGAGTAATTTTTTTTGTTTCATTATTTGTTTAGGGCTTGTAATCATCTGGCGGCTGCTTCCTCCTGATAATTTTTTTTCGTCAATTAATCTCCACACGGCCTCGTCTCGACGCGCGCGCACTTGCACCTTGGACACGTGCAGAGTGAGGGCATGCATTGGAGCCCACATGTGAAAGGCTTGCTTTTAGAGTTCATGCGTTGGGGCTCGCAAATCAAAAGCAGGTTTCAAAGTTTGGAGTCCATTTTAAAGGCAACCTCCTCCTTCCTGTAAACAAGGTTCTATTTATTTAATCATAATTTCTCTTTTATTCTTTGTATTTTTTTTCTTTTGGCACTATGAATAGCTAATTCAATTAGTACTTAGGGTAAGATGAAACTGAGTTAGTCAAATATGTTTTAATCAATGAAATATCTCTCTATTCTATTCCTCAAATAGAACATGAATTACTGAGTATGTCAATTTGGGTTTGCTCCTTAATTAGATTTAGTGATTTCAAGATAAAAATAGTGATTTTCTGGATTAGTTAAATTAATAACATAACTTGACATGTAATAGTATGATCAGTGACAGTGATCTTTGCTAGTGTATGCTTAGGGTTGTTAGATTGACTTAATATTCAGATTATTATGTTTACTTTTGATGATTCTTCTATTGTTGATTCGGATGATTGACAGGTTATGCTTGGTAGTATCTCTGATAACTTATACTTTGTTTAAATACTCGGATAGGTTATGCTTTGACTACTCACTTAGATAGCTTGTGCTTTTTATGGATTGATAAATATGAGATTGATATGGTACATATAATGTGACAGTGCATGAATTATACGTTAGAGAAAGAAGGATGTAATTGATTTTACACGCTTGATTGGTTAGTGGATTCAAACCCTATGTATTGATTTCATAGATTTTTCTTAGTTAACAAAAATCTCAAAACTTTTTGACCCAATTCGCCTCGAAGTGTTGAAACAGTAAGAACCACGTGTCCCTGTAGATCGACCCTCAAGTGCTATATCGAACGACTGTGCACTTGCGGTAATTAAAATAGGAGAGTGAAATCTCCCCATCACCAGCCTAAAGGATATTCTTGTCGAACCTGGAGGAGTTTACCGACACACCTGGACCCGTACGGGAATGATTGCCCTAGTTGACTACAGATTGTTGGCCAAGAGAATTGAGATGAACGACGAGCACTCCTCCATCGTCGAATCCCAGTCTTTGAATTCTAGTTCGGAGACAACAGCGTTTTGCTTACATGGCGGGCATTCTCGAAGAAGTGGTTAAGCAATTTAAGGATTAGGCCCGAGTTCAGAGGGAACAGTTCAATATGATTCAAGCTCAATATGATTCAAGCTCAGTAAGAATCTATCGATATTCTTAAGCAGATGCTAACACAACTGCTTAAGGAGAAAAAGAAACCAAAGGGCAAAACTCCTTCTAACAAATCCAAGGGAAAAAGGAAGGAAGCGGAAGCTCATCTTCTGCAAACACTAAAGTGAAGAGCAATCCAACTTTGAACCCCTCAAATCTTCATCTGAAGAGGAGGATAACTCAGAAAATGGATCTCCTCATTCCAAGAGGATAACTAAATTGGAGCAACACCACGAAGCCCCTGCAAATCGAGCCGACCTTCAAGATGTGGGGATAATTCGGCCCTACCCAACAGAATGAGATACAGTTCCCTACCTTTCCAAGTCCAATGCACCGACCCTCCATACATTCGACAGTAAAGGGTCGCCGAACCAACACGTATACTACTTTATGTCCCAAATTGGGAATGTAGTATCAAGCGATGCCATCATGGCTCGTTTGTTCATTGGCACTCTAAGGGAGTTGTCTTTGAATGGTTCATGAAATTTCTGGTCGGCTGATTATTACACAATTCTGCATATTTTACCACATTATTCCCATGCATATTACAAATAAAAATATGATTTTTACTCATATTCTCTCTATTTTTGCAGGTCCACATCTGAAATAAGAGAAAGCCCAAAAATCTCTTTAATTAGCAATAATTAAAGAGATTAATTCATAAGCCCAAAGAGATTAATTCAAAGCCCAAATTTGAGCCCAGGATCTAGAGAATTCTACGCAACAACTCAAGATTCTAGAAGGCCACGTGGATAACAACCTCGTAACAAAGTTGTAACAAGAATCTGTTACCCAACAAACTTGGAACTGCCGCAATATCTGGGATTTTCCCGCCAATTTGCGGCAGTTACAGGTCTGTTGGATCCCAGATTTTGCGCCAACAACCTGGCTCTAGATCCTTCTCTCTGAGGCCTATAAATACTGCACCTGGACCTGCGAGAGAGCAGAGTGGAAGAGGAGAGATTAGAGAGTAGATGCTTGTAATTTTTGTAGGATTTTTCTCTAGGTTTTTAGTTCTTTAGATCTCCTTCTTCCTCCCTAGAAATTCTGCAAAAGAGAGTTGTAAGAGAGAGAAAGCTTGTGTACATCAAGGAGTGACAACTTGTGAAGTAAGGATTCATCCATTCTCTTCTCTCTACTTGAGCATTTTCTAGTAACTTTACTTGCTTTCTTTAATTCTAGTTTTACTTTACTTGCAATTTTATTCATGCTTTGCTTTTCTTTTGTAATGGCTAGTAGCTAATTCTTTCTTACATGGCTAGCTAACCACTAACCTTGCTAACTACTAACTCATGGGTGATTGCTATCTTTAATCTTGCAAGTTGTATGGCCTTCTCTTCTCCGATGGGTTACTTTCATGCTTGGCAAGTATCTTGTTTTAATTCTCCATATGATTCATGTGTGCCTCATTTAGAGCCTTGTCTAGAACAAGTGCCTTGATGGAACATGGAGATGGATCACCAATATGCTATTTGTTGTACAACTTCTTTACTTCCATTAATGAATGTTGTATCTTCTTCCTTAGCATCCCTTGAGTGTAGCTCTTTTGATTCCATTATTGAAAGTCTAATTTGTAGGCCAATGACATCTATGAGGCTACAAGACAAGTCCAAGAGTGATCACCCGTCATCCAAGTGGGAAAGTAATTAGACCAACAAGCAAGACAAATCCTTGCCAATGAATCAACATGAGGCATGCATTCACCATCACGGAGTTTAGTAAGTTTTAGCAAGGAAGTAAGGTTAGCTAGCCATGGTTTTCTCACCTTCAAATCTTTTATAAAGTTTTCATTCTCTTAGTTGTAATCCCAAAGCCAATTTTATTTTGATTTCTTTTCATTTTCCATCATGAACAAAGCCACCCATTCTTTTATTTCTTTTTCCAACGATTCTTTATTCTTTTAAAGCAAAGAAGAATTTTCGTTTTATATCTTCACTACAAACCGTAACGCTTCCATCGCAAGCTCTCCCTGAGAATCGACCCGGTATAGCCCATGCTACAACGGAGATTGGAAAGGGTACATTAATCATTTGGAATACATTTGTGGAGTGATCAAAGCACTTGAGGTTGAATCTAAACCTTCTCTCTTTTTATTGAATATATTTTGTGTGCAAATTATACTCCACAATACAACACCTTTCCCGTCTAAACAAAATGGCGCCGTTGCCGGGGAGAGCAACGGTTTTTGATTTCAAGTGAAGAACTAAACGAATCTTCTTCTCTGTTGCAGGTTACAGGTTAAAGAAACAGGAAAATTTGCATTGCAGAAACATATAAGTGGACCTGGGCCTCTGCTCTCGAAAGCAGAGACCAGGATCCCTCTGAATTGCCGCAAATTCTGGGTTTTTGCCGCAGAATTGCGGCGAGGAGTTGACTTCTGACCAGTTTTCTGCAGGGCTTGCTTCTCTGCAAAATACAGCTGCTGCAATACTTAATTTCTTGTATGCTTCACCTTATATCTGCTAATAATCAACAGTAAAAAATTGGTTGTTAACGTTAAAAATTGTTTAGACATTTGCACTCTAGGCACGTGTCTTTCAATTTCTTTACTTTTACTGTTGAAGAGTGCTGGAGGCAAGGTACGTAAGCATAGCATATAGATTAGGACTCACTCTTTGTTTGATTTAATTAAGTTTTGAGTGAACCTTATTTGTTATATCGTACACTTGCACAAATCAACTTTAAGGGCATAACCCATAAAAAAGATAAGGTGGGGATTTTATCACCCTTTCCTTAGCCCACAAATCATTTTCCCAAGCACTCACAATCCTAAGCTTCTAAATAAAAACTGCTAGACGTTGGCCCTAGGGACATCTCGGACTCACTTAGGAGATTATCCTAAGGGGGAAAAGTGTTGGAGATTGACTTTTGTAAAATCAGTGTCTAGGAAAGGGATTGAGGGCCGAAAGCGCGAAGGTTGCTGGTTACTTAATTAAGGAACGTCTCTGACGGAAAACCTCCCACCAACCTTGCCCTTCCCTGGCTGATTTGCTTATAGTCAAAGTCTACACTGAACCTCCTGTGGACGATCTAATCAGTTAGGAGTCGTCTAGGTCCAGGAATCCTAGAAGCTTGGATTGATTTTTCTTTTTAATTGTTTGTTATTTTCTCTTTTTCGCTGGTGTGATCGGTGCACGTTGTTTGTGATTGTATATGCAAGAGTGGTTCCGTGATTCAGAATCTGCAAGACTTGTTAGACTTTCTACACTTGCACTTACACAACCACTTGACATTATGGAAAACAACGTCTCACTTTAAGATCGATTTTATCCGATTCGCACCTCCCTTCCATCTTGCATTCTTCTCCCCGAATCTAATGGAAATCACTTCGAGCTGAAACCGCAATTCATTAATACACTTCCCCGATTTCATGGTCTTGAGTCTGAGGACGCGTACCTCTTTATTCGTGAGTTTGAAGAGGTATGCCAAATGATGAGAATTTCCCAACTGACTGAGGATGCTGTTAGGTTACGGTTCATACCGTTTGCACTTAAGGATTTAGCTAAGAAATGGCTTTATAATCTTCCCATCAGTTTCATATCTTCATGGGAGGATTTTGTTAAAGTCTTTCTTAAGAAATTCTATCCTATCCACAAAACAGCCCTCATGAGAAAGAATATAATGCAATTCAAGCAGGAACCAAATGAACCTTTCTGGAAGTATCTTGAGCGTTTCAAAGACCTTCTAGCCCTGTGTCCTCATCACGGCATAGAGAAATGGCGTCTGTGTCAGATTATCTATGACGGTCTCGATTACCAAACGAAAACCCTCCTTGAATCCATGTGCCAAGGGAAATTTTTGAAGAAAGATGAGCATCAGGGGTGGGATCTCTTTGAAACCCTAGCTGAGAAAACCATTCAGTGGGAGTCATGTCCTGATAAATCCACTCCCACCACTTCCAGAATTGGTACACACTCCATAGAATCCTTTATAGCTGCAGAAGCCAAGATCACATAATTGATGAAGAGGATAGAACTGCTTGAGTCTAGGGAAAATTCTGTTGTCAATCAGGTCAACCCATTACCTGTCATCAAACCGGGTTGCACCTACTGTCATGACCTCAACCATGTTTTTGAGGAGTGTCCTTTGTATCAGCCCCAATCATATCAGGAGAACTTGAATGCAGCATTTACCAGACCCCCATACTCCAACACTTACAATTCAGGATGGCAGAACCATCCAAATTTTTCGTGGAGTCAGTCTGGTCCTGAGCATCATAGGCCACCATTTCCACATCCTTATAATGCTCAGTTTCACCCATCCAGTTTCAATCGTAATGCACCGAATTTTAATCCATCTCAAGGTCCACCACAATCCCAATCTTTTCAAAGTCCACCACACTACCAATCACAATTCCAGTCTCCATATCCTCAACATCCACCCCAGAACAATTCAGATGATAAAATATCAGAGTTGATGAAAATGATAGAATCCTTAACTAAGACCCAAGCTTCAATGATAAACCATCATCAACAAGATATGGATAGAATTCAGGTTCAATTAGGGCAATTGGCTAATGAGAGACAAAAAGGTATGCTTCCAAGCCAGCCAGTGCCAAATCCCAAACATCACTTCCCTTTGAATGAAGTGGAAGATTCAGGACCCAGTCAATGTCATGCTATTCATACCCTGAGATCTGGTAAACAAGTTGATAATAAGGTTTCTAGTCAACCATCTCATCAAGCACCAAAGCCAACACCTCCTGTCCCAATGCAACCAACTTCTGACAAACCATCTTCTAGTACAAAGCCATCCACTTCAAAAGCCAAGGGTAAAGAAAAGGTAGATGAGCAACCCTATAAGCCTGTTGTACCATTCCCAAATAGGCTTCAAAATCCCAAGACAAATGCTCACATGGAGAAGATAAAAGAAATGTTCAATAAGGTCCAAATCAATGTCCCTCTTCTTGATGCCATACAACAAGTGCCATCATATGCTAAATTCTTAAAGGAAATGTGCACCAAGAAGAGGAAAACACAAGTCCCTAAAAAAGTCTTCCTAGCATCATCCATCAACGAGCTGCTCAATGGTCCAATTCCTGTTAAATACAAAGACCCAGGGAGCCCCACCATTTCATGCATCATAGGACAGACTACCATCAATAGGGCGCTTCTTGATTTGGGGGCCAGCATCAATCTCCTGCCTTTCTCTGTGTACCAACAATTAGGGTTAGGTGATCTCCGTCCTACCCAAATGACCATACAATTGGCTGATCGCTCTGTCACTAGACCCAAGGGGAAAATTCACGATGTCCTTATCAAAGTTGGGGAATTCATTTATCCTGTTGACTTTGTAGTCCTTGAAACAAAACCTGTGTCAAATTCCAATCAAAGGGCTCAAACTCCTGTCATTTTTGGACGACCATTCCTGGCTACTGCAAATGCCATCATTAATTGCCAGAATGGATCAATGAGGTTAACCTTTGGTAACATGACTCATGAACACAATGTCTTCCACACACAACCTTGTAAAACAAAAGATCAAACATTTGAGGTTAGCTTCATTAGTAACAATTGTGAGGAAGAAGGTGAAGATCCAAAAGATGAGTCACAATCTTGTGATTCTCTTATCCGAGTACCCTTTCAAAAGGGGAAAGTTGATTTGGATATTTTCACTTTCAATGAGCCAACTCTGACTGTATTCGAACCTCCGATTGATATATCCTTTGAAGACCTGTTTGCTGATGAAATCATGTGTCTAGATGAGTCAACTCGGGGTCAGCTAATTGATTGCACACTTCCAGATGTTGACCTTAGTTTTGAAGAATTGTATGGAGCGGAGCTGAAATTCCTTAACATTGGAAGTGATGAGATTCAGAGTGAGAGTGGTGATAAGGAATTTTTTAGTGAACAATGTGGTGGAATAAGGATGAATGATAATAATAAACAATTGAATCTGGAAATACCTAGGGCTAAAATAATTCAAACCGTTTCCCAACTGAGCTCACGAAAGCAGACGCACTGGAACGATGGGAAACGGCCAGAGGAAAACGACCAAAAGCCTAGGTAATGGTTACACTTGTATATACTCTTTGTAAATAATTTTTTGCACTTTTTTGTAAATAAAAGTTTTTTACCTCTTACCTATTTCATGCATACATATATCATGATGCATTGAGGACAATGCATGAAATAAGTGTGGGGGAGGGTTTACTAACATAGAGTTTTTAGATTTTCTTTCTTTTACACTTCTTTTAGAAATATTAAAAAATATTAAAAAATATATATAAAAAAAAACTTTTTGAAATAAGAGACAAAGTTCTGATCTATTTTTAAGAAAATTAAGATGTATCTTAGAAATTAAGAAAGCCTTAATTATGACATCTTAAACCTAGTTGAAATAATAGATCTTGTTTGAAATTATAGACTAAGTAAAATTGGGGAGATATTTTTATCTTGAATTTTTTGCCTTAGAAAGTATGCACTTCACATTTACACATTTCTGGGATGAAAACAAAGACCAAAAAGGCCATAAAAAAAGAAAAAATATATATATGTGAATAAAACATCACTTATTAAGCTGGATAATTGTGCCTCAAGAAGCATGATTATTCACGCCTAACGGTGGTAAAGGAAATAAATAATCCCTTTAGTTTCGTGGCCTTTTTCACTCGAGTCCTTAAACCCGAGGGATGTTTTCTCATCTGGTGCCCTAGGACCTTCTGGTTTGGGAGTCATCGGTTAAAGGCTCGTTACAAGGGTGAACTAGAAAGCCTAAACTAAGGGAAGAAAAAGAGAAAAAGAAAATAAATATATATAAATAAATGGCTTGATGGTTAGAGTTGAAATCCCAGAAATCTTCACTAAGCACGGTGTGCATACTATCTAGGTTTTATGAAGGATAAAATATTCAATCCAATTTTGAATTCTTACCTTAATTAAAGACAAGATCTTGCATAGAGACTAAGTTTAAGGAAGAATGATTTTAGGCGGACTTATGACCTAAGATCACTTATATTTTTGCAAAAATAGTTCGAAAACATGTCTCTCTTTCAAAATGAATTTTCAAAACACTAACATTTGTCTTCTTTCTTTATGGATTTTGTGGGTGTAATCCGCTGAAAACCCTCAGGAGACAACACTCCTCCTCTAGGGTAACCTAGAGGTTTAACGACTTGTTGCACATGCTCAGTGCAATCGCGTCACCTGCGAAAGTGGTGTAATAAAATTGGTAGTATAGTTTTTATTTTTCTTGTTCTTTGTTTTGCTCGGGACGAGCAAAAGAATAAGTGTGGGGGTGTGATTGTTACACAATTCTGCATATTTTACCACATTATTCCCATGCATATTACAAATAAAATATTATTTTTACTCATATTCTCTCTATTTTTGCAGGTCCACATCTGAAATAAGAGAAAGCCCAAAAATCTCTTTAATTAGCAAAAATTAAAGAGATTAATTCATAAGCCCAAAAGAGATTAATTCAAAGCCCAAATTTGAGCCCAGGATCTAGAGAATTCTACGCAACAACTCAAGATTCTAGAAGGCCACGTGGATAACAACCTCGTAACAAAGTTGTAACAAGAATCTGTTACCCAACAGACTTGGAACTGCCGCAATATCTGGGATTTTCCCGCCAATTTGCGGCAGTTACAGGTCTGTTGGATCCCAGATTTTGCGCCAACAACCTGGCTCTAGATCCTTCTCTCTGAGGCCTATAAATACTGCACCTGGACCTGCGAGAGAGCAGAGTGGAAGAGGAGAGTGATTGGTAGTGAAAGTGCATTTTTATCATCATATTTACCGTCACATTTTCATATTTATTTATATAATTCTGCACATTTATTAATAATTTGTAATTTATTGTGTGCAGGCCTCGAATTGTTATTTTAGCAATAAATAAAGCCTAAAGAGCCCAAAAGCCCAGATCCAAGCCCATGTTTGAAGCCCAGGTGAAAAAGCGCAAATACAAAGGTCAAAATGCAAATACAAGGGCCAAAGTTGCAAATACAAAGAAGAGGGAAGGATAGACTTCTATTCAACCCTAAACACTTGCAGGATAGGATAAAAGCTAAAAGAAGAGAAGGAAAATTCGTGAAAAAGATTTGGGATCTAGGTAACTTGATTCCCAAGTTATATCCAAATCCAAAGATTAAGAGCCAGGATTCAATTTCCAGAAGGAAAATCCCAGATGGACGGACCAGGAGAGGCCACGCGCCAAAGCGCGCGGCCAGAAGCCACTAAAGTGCCGCGTTTCCGCGGCGTTTCCGCTGCAAAGTGGATGATTCAGAGTACCAGATTTCGTGGGCAAGTTCTGAAATACACCTAGAGGGGGGTGAATAGGTGTAATTGCTAATCTAATGCTCTTTTTAAATTTTACTTAAGTGAGTGATGCAACAATCTCTCAAAACACGACTAAGAGCCGAATACCCCTTGCGAGGTTCTGAACTCCTTCCTCCCAATTCCCTTAAATGGGTTAGAGGTGCGCAATGCAACCGTGTTGTATTGAGGTGTGATCGAACAATTCCAAGTATGAAATGCGATGATGAAATGCACACAAGTATTGTAGCAAGAAATATTGAAGGCAAGTAAAATAAACAAGTAAGGATAGCACAAATAAAAGTTAGTTCACAAGCAATATATTGGAAGTAATTGAAGTAAGAAATTAAGCAAGAGGAACGCCAAGCCAATCGCAAACAAAGTGATTTGTTTCGAGGTTCGAGCCCGTAGCTCTAGTCCCCGCCTTCACCTCCGTGAAGGGTTTCCACTATCCCCTTAGGATCCCGTACAAGTTAGGCCTCCAAAGACCTCAAGCCCGTAGCTTCACCTTACAAAGAAATTCCCCTTAGGAACTTGTCTCCACAAGAACAAAGAATTACAAATTGGTGATCTCAACTAGACCACAACACTCTTTCTCTTTTACAAACACTCTCACACTTTTACAACTTCACCTATAGAAAGAATATGAAATTTTTGGCTCAATGAAGTGTTTGTGAGAAAAGCTTCAGTTGTAGAGTGATATTAAGAATCAAACAACAACTGAAAATCAAACTTAAAAGAATGGAAATGAAAGCTTTAAACTATTTTTCTCTTTCTCTTGAAAAACAATGAAAACTTGTATTTTTCTTGGTTAATAACTAAGGCCTATTCCCCACTATTTATAGGGAGAGAATAGGTTAAAACCCTGATTTTTCCTGCTAAAATCTTCTGCAAAAGCACCCCAACAACTCCTAAAAACTCTGTTAAAGAGAAACCCAAAAACAGTTTTTCAGAAATGCCCAAAGAGGAAAGAGCCGTTGGGCTTGATGCAGGCTTACCGGTCGACTGCCGGTCGACCGGTGCTCTGCTGGCAAAAGAGCCGTTGGGGCTCCGGTCGACTGCCAGTCGACCGATCTCACAGAAGGAAACACAGTTTCCTTCTATCGGTCGACCGACCCAGTCGACCGAAAGATACAGAGAGCAGACCACAAAAAATCAGTCGACCGATATTTTAGGGTCGGTCGACCGGCAGACATGCACAGCCTCGTGCATGTCTGGCCACAGCAGCCGGTCGACTGATATTTAGGGTCGGTCGACCGGTCTGCCTGGAAAACAGTTTTCTGGGCAGATTTTTTGAGTTAGAAAAATTTGTAAAAATTCTTTTAAAAATCTTAAGCTAAGTGTTATGCTGAAAATAGTTTATATACATGTATTTAAACAAGTTTTGAAGATATAAGGCTTTGGGTACATGTATGTATAAACTAAGGCATAAACCTAGAAATAAATATTTTGAAAACATAGAAACATACAAAACAAATGTGTGTGCAAATCCTAGAGCCAAAATTTACATATCCTATCTTTAACAAAAACTACACTTACAAGCTTCTAGGTCTTCAAAACTTCAACATGGGCAATCTTCACTTGATCTTCAATATTGCACTTTGAGCCCAATTTGACTTGTCTTGAATCCAATAGCTTGTATTTGAGTCCAAAATCTTTGTATGTGAGTGAGAGTACTTCTAGTATGATAATAAACCTGAAACACACTTTAAACAACAAATGATATTAGTACAAATAACTAATATGTTTTGTAATCATCAAAATACACTAAACATGGGTTGATTGTAACCTTGGGCCAACAATCTCCCCCTTTTTGATGATGACAAAACATATGAGTTATTAAACAAATAAAAGAGGAAAAGCTTGAAAAGCTCCCCCTTAAACAATGCTATATATTTAACATGAATATGAGAAACTATGTAAGCATACAAAAATCATTTTTAAAACAAGGTCATCACCATAAATAAGAAACTCAAACATGAACCAATATTAAAACAACTAAGAAAACTTAGTATTTCTCAACTAAGAAAACTTAGTATTTCTCAACTAAGAAAACTTAGTATTTCTCCAAACTCATACATTTTTCTCCCCCTTTTTGTCATACATCAAAAGGGTTAAAACAACAAAAAAAATTTAACACATATTAAAAACCAAAACGAAACAAACTAAGATACTTTAAGTATCAATTTTACAAACATTTAATTCACCACAAATAAAAGAAAATCTTGCATAATCTAAAGGTTTTGTGAAAATATCCGCAAGTTGAAAATCGGTTGAAACAAAATCTATATCAATGTCACCTTTTTCAAAGTGATCTCTAAGAAAATGATATCTAATGTCTATATGTTTGGTTTTACTATGTTGATTAGCATTTTTGGTCATGTGAATAGCACTAGTATTATCACAATAAATTTTAACATGATCAAAATGTAAATCAAAATCGAGAAGAGTATGTTTCATCCAAAGTACTTGTGCACAACAAGCTCCGGCTGCTACATACTCCGCCTCGGCAGTTGATAGGGCTACACTATTTTGCTTTTTGGAAGACCAAGACACAAGACAATTACCTAAGAATTGGCATGTTCCACTTGTACTCTTCCTATCTACCCTACAACCGGCATAGTCGGCATCCGAATAACTAGTCATGGTAAATTGGTTAGTTTTTGGATACCACAAACCTAAATCAATTGTGCCCTTAAGGTACCTAATTATGCGTTTTACCGCAATTAAGTGTGATTCCTTAGGACATGATTGAAAACGTGCACATAAACATACGGAAAACATTATATCCGGCCTACTAGCCGTAAGATAAAGTAAACTACCAATCATGCTACGAAATAATTTGATGTCTACTTCCTTACCTTGTTCATCCTTGTCAAGTTTTGTAGTGGTTGCCATGGGAGTCTTTGCTACTTTGGATCCTTCAAGCCCGAACCTCTTGATGAGTTCTTTGGTGTACTTGGCTTGGTTGATGAATGTCCCATCACTACGTTGCTTGATTTGAAGTCCAAGGAAGAAGTTGAGCTCCCCCATCATAGACATCTCAAATTCCCTTTTCATGCATGATTCAAAATTCTTGCAAAGAGAAACATTAGTAGATCCAAAAATAATGTCATCAACATAAATTTGAACTATGAGGATATCTTGATCTACATGTTTGGTAAATAATGTTTTATCCACTTTTCCTTTCTTAAAATCATTTGAAATCAAAAATGAAGACAATCTTTCATACCAAGCCCTAGGGGCTTGTTTTAAACCATATAATGCTTTATCTAATTTATAAACATAATTATGGTGTGTAGGATCAACAAACCCGGGGGGTTGTTCAACATACACCTCCTCATCAATATAACCATTAAGAAAAGCACTTTTTACATCCATTTGAAATAACTTAAAATCTTTAAATGAGGCATATGCTAAGGTCATCCGTATGGCTTCGAGCCGTGCTACGGGTGCAAAGGTTTCTTCAAAATCAATCCCTTCGATTTGAGTGTAACCTTGGGCAACTAACCTAGCCTTGTTTCTAACTACATTACCCGATTCATCCAACTTGTTCTTAAAGATCCATTTAGTGCCAATAGTTGGTCTATCTTGGGCCTAGGAACAAGGTGCCAAACTTGATTGCGCTCAAATTGATTGAGCTCCTCTTGCATTGCAAGCAACCAATATGAATCGGCCTCGGCCTCGAGGACATTTTTAGGTTCTATGTGTGAAATAAAAGCAAAATTACCACAAAAATCTTGAATCTTAGAGCGAGTGGTTACCCCTTTTGATACTTCACCTATGACGAGGTCCTTGGGATGATGAGGATTGAATCTCCAATCCTTTGGTAGTGGTTGAGAAGGCTCCTCTTCATTTGCTTGATGTTCATTTCCTTGAGCCTCTTCCACTTTGGCTTCACTTCCATCACCATCCTTTGGCTTGTCTCCCATGGTAGAAGCATCCTCCAAGGTCACTTTCTCCAAGCCTTCATCTAAAGCATCAATTTCTACACAATTCTTAACAAACTTGTTAGATTCCTCAAATTTAACATGAATAGATTCCTCAATAGTCAAAGTTGACCTATTGAAGACTCTATAAGCCTTACTAGTATTTGAGTAACCTACAAAAATAGCCTCATATGATCTAGCATCAAATTTTCCCAAATTAATATTTGTATTTAAAACAAAACATTTGCAACCAAACACTTTGAAATAAGAAACATTAGGTTTTCTAGAAAAATACATCTCATAAGAAGTCTTAGTAGTATTTTTACATAGGAAAACACGATTTGCAATGTAACATGAAGTATGAACGGCCTCGGCCCACAAATAATGTGGTAGACCATATTCATTTAACATAGTCCTAGCCATCTCTTGCAAAGTACGATTTTTCCGCTCAACTACTCCATTTTGTTGTGGAGTTCTAGGACAAGAAAGTTCATGTTTTATTCCATGTTCCTCACAAAAAGCGGTAAAGGGAAGGTTAATGAACTCACCTCCTCTATCACTTCTTATTTTAATTATTGAGGAGTCATTTTCCTTTTCAACTCTTTTCTTAAAGGCTTGAAAATATGAAAAGGTTTGACTTTTATGTTCAAGAAAATAAACCCAAGTAAAACGCGAAAAATCATCTACTAAAACATAAGCAAATCTACTCCCACTTAAACTTTTGGTTTGTGTAGGGCCAAATAAATCCATGTGGATTAGCTCTAATGGACGTGATGACATGATATCCTTAATTGATTTGAATGAGGACTTAGTTTGTTTCCCAAATTGACATGCGTCACAAACTCGGTCCTTTTCAAAGTTCAATGAAGGAATACCCTTCACCATTTCCTTAGAGTTAAGCCTAGAAATATGGTCAAATGAAACGTGGCCTAATCTCCTATGCCACAACCAAGAGTCGTCATCGAGGGCTTTTAAACAAGTAATATTACAAGACATATTCAACATATCAATCATGTAAACATTGCTTTCACGAAAACCGGAAAATACACAAACATTAGAAGTTCTATCAATCACTTTACAAGAAACATTATCAAAAACAACATCAAAACCTTTATCACAAAGTTGACTAACACTCAAGAGATTATGCTTGAGGCCATCAACTAAAACTACATTTTCTATTAAAGGAGAGGTGCCAAGTTTTACATTACCAATACCGATGATTTTACCCTTGGCGTCATCTCCGAAGGTGACGGTGCCACCTTCATGATATCTTGATAGGGTTGCAAAGTTATTGATGTCCCAAGTCATGTGCCTTGAGCAACCGCTATCAAGATACCACAAACCTCTACGTCGTTGGGCTTTGGAAAGTACCTACATCATTTAAAACAATAGTTGATTTTGGTACCCAAACTTTCTTGGGTCCTTGAAAGTTAGTGTTACGAACCCAAACATTATGATGTGATGCACTTAGTCTATCATAGCAAAAATTAGCTAAGTGTCCTTTCCTTCCACAATGTGAGCATGAGTACACTTTTCTATACATGAATGCATGATGTGTATGTGTAGTAGTGTGAGCATGTTTTTGGGGTTTGCCATGTTGTTTAGGTTGTGTAGCATGAACATGAACATGAGCATGAGCATTTTTCTTTGGGGCTTGTTTCTTAGGAAACATAGCCTCAATCTTCTTTTTATCAAATTCATTACACTTTTTCAAAACAACATCTAATGAGTCTAATCTTTCCTTAAGCATGGCAATCTCATTAGAATCAATTAGTGGGGCCTTACCCTTACAAGAAGTCTTATATTTTTCAAAATCATTTTTAGTAGTGGTCAAGGTGGAAACTAAATTATCCTTTTCTTTTGTAAGATTTACAACTTGAATACTAAGTGATTCATTATCCTTTTTCATTTTCAAATACTTTTTCTTCATGAAATCATAATTTTGAGAGAGTTCCATAAATGCTTCACTTAACTCATCCATGGATAAATCTTCATCAAGAAAAGTTGGGGGGGTTACCTTGCTTGTGCTCTCATTTGCCATGAAGCACATATTGGCGGTGTCAATCTCCTCCTCGGATTCACTTTCGTCATCCCATGTTGCTTTCATAGCCTTTTTCTTGTATGGCTTCTTGGATGAAGATGGCTTTACTTTGTCCGGACACTCCGCTACTATGTGTCCCGGCTTTTGGCAATTAAAGCAAATGATCTTCCTTTCTTCCTTGCCTCCTTGCCATCTCCTTCTTCCTTGGAACTTTGCCTTGTTGTACATCCTCCGGACATTTTTGACTAGAAGTGAGAGCTCCTCGTCATCTTCTTCTTCGTCATCTTCGTCGGAGTAGGTAGCATGACTTTTGAAGGCAATGGTCTTCTTTTTGGTAGGTGCCATGTCCTCTCTTGCCTTTCTCTCCATCTCATGGGTCTTCAAGTTACCAATGAGTCCAATGAGCTCAATCTCATCTTTGTCATTGAGTTCCTTCAATGTTGTAGCTTTCACTTCCCATGATGGAGGGAGAGCCCGGATGATCTTTCTCACCCTTTGGTCATTGTTGATTTCTTCACCTAGAGAAGCAAGACCATTAGTAATCTTTGTAAACTTAGTAACCATATCATCTATGGTTTCATTCTCTTGCATGCAAAAATTTTCATATTGGGACCGAAGAAGGTCTATCTTGGCCCTCTTCACTTGTGATGTCCCCTCATGTGTTACTAGCAAATGGGTCCAAATCTCATAGGCGGATTTGCAATGGATGACTCTAGCTATGTCATCATCATTGAGGGCTTGTAGGAGTGCATAATGAGCCCTAGCATTGGCATCAAACTCCTTGGTCTCAATTTCGGACCAAGTGGATTCATCACCGGGGGGTACACTAAATTGTTTAGTCACGGCCTTTGCAACTCGACTACCTAGAGATTGCAAGAAAACGGTCATCTTAACCTTCCATATGGGAAAGTTAAGTCCATCAAACTTAGGTGGGGTCTTAATTCCATCGGCCATGTTTACTATGTGGAAATGAATGAAGTGATTAGCAATATAAGGATCTCTCTAAGGTTGTTAAGCCAAATCCTAGAGTCCAAGCTCTGATACCAATTGAAATACACCTAGAGGGGGGGTGAATAGGTGTAATTGCTAATCTAATGCTCTTTTTAAATTTTACTTAAGTGAGTGATGCAACAATCTCTCAAAACACGACTAAGAGCCGAATACCCCTTGCGAGGTTCTGAACTCCTTCCTCCCAATTCCCCTTAAATGGGTTAGAGGTGCGCAATGCAACCGTGTTGTATTGAGGTGTGATCGAACAATTCCAAGTATGAAATGCGATGATGAAATGCACACAAGTATTGTAGCAAGAAATATTGAAGGCAAGTAAAATAAACAAGTAAGGATAGCACAAATAAAAGTTAGTTCACAAGCAATATATTGGAAGTAATTGAAGTAAGAAATTAAGCAAGAGGAACGCCAAGCCAATCGCAAACAAAGTGATTTGTTTCGAGGTTCGAGCCCGTAGCTCTAGTCCCCGCCTTCACCTCCGTGAAGGGTTTCCACTATCCCCTTAGGATCCCGTACAAGTTAGGCCTCCAAAGACCTCAAGCCCGTAGCTTCACCTTACAAAGAAATTCCCCTTAGGAACTTGTCTCCACAAGAACAAAGAATTACAAATTGGTGATCTCAACTAGACCACAACACTCTTTCTCTTTTACAAACACTCTCACACTTTTACAACTTCACCTATAGAAAGAATATGAAATTTTTGGCTCAATGAAGTGTTTGTGAGAAAAGCTTCAGTTGTAGAGTGATATTAAGAATCAAACAACAACTGAAAATCAAACTTAAAAGAATGGAAATGAAAGCTTTAAACTATTTTTCTCTTTCTCTTGAAAAACAATGAAAACTTGTATTTTTCTTGGTTAATAACTAAGGCCTATTCCCCACTATTTATAGGGAGAGAATAGGTTAAAACCCTGATTTTTCCTGCTAAAATCTTCTGCAAAAGCACCCCAACAACTCCTAAAAACTCTGTTAAAGAGAAACCCAAAAACAGTTTTTCAGAAATGCCCAAAGAGGAAAGAGCCGTTGGGCTTGATGCAGGCTTACCGGTCGACTGCCGGTCGACCGGTGCTCTGCTGGCAAAAGAGCCGTTGGGGCTCCGGTCGACTGCCAGTCGACCGATCTCACAGAAGGAAACACAGTTTCCTTCTATCGGTCGACCGACCCAGTCGACCGAAAGATACAGAGAGCAGACCACAAAAAATCAGTCGACCGATATTTTAGGGTCGGTCGACCGGCAGACATGCACAGCCTCGTGCATGTCTGGCCACAGCAGCCGGTCGACTGATATTTAGGGTCGGTCGACCGGTCTGCCTGGAAAACAGTTTTCTGGGCAGATTTTTTGAGTTAGAAAAATTTGTAAAAATTCTTTTAAAAATCTTAAGCTAAGTGTTATGCTGAAAATAGTTTATATACATGTATTTAAACAAGTTTTGAAGATATAAGGCTTTGGGTACATGTATGTATAAACTAAGGCATAAACCTAGAAATAAATATTTTGAAAACATAGAAACATACAAAACAAATGTGTGTGCAAATCCTAGAGCCAAAATTTACATATCCTATCTTTAACAAAAACTACACTTACAAGCTTCTAGGTCTTCAAAACTTCAACATGGGCAATCTTCACTTGATCTTCAATATTGCACTTTGAGCCCAATTTGACTTGTCTTGAATCCAATAGCTTGTATTTGAGTCCAAAATCTTTGTATGTGAGTGAGAGTACTTCTAGTATGATAATAAACCTGAAACACACTTTAAACAACAAATGATATTAGTACAAATAACTAATATGTTTTGTAATCATCAAAATACACTAAACATGGGTTGATTGTAACCTTGGGCCAACAAGTTCATCCAGGACTCCTCGGCCTTCTGTACCTATAAATATCCCCTGCAGTGCAACGTACAGAGCGTCCAGCGTCCAGCAAAGGGCCAAAGTTCAGATTTTTAGGGTTTCTTCTAGGTTTTCTTTTCTTTTTGTAATTTTTATGTAAGTGAGGGAGATGGCTTTGTTGAGGGTGACACCGACAGATGATTCTCTTCTCTTCCATTGTAATCAATAAAAAGGTAATTTTTATTTTGTTCTTATGTCGTTGCTTTTCTTTGTTTTCTCTTTCTTTTCTACTGTGTTTCTTTTTGTTGATCTTTGACGAGCACGCGAGCGTTTACCGAACCACAAGTATACCGAAGATTAGTAGGTTCCAACGATATTCCATGGCGATGTTCTCCTCCTCGAGGCGTATCAACTCATGCTTGCCCAAGGCTTGATGACCTAATGCGACAACGGACTGAGTTCGATCCCAAGGTTTATACGTTCAACGCCTCCGAAATAAGGTAGAAAGTGTTAGGTTTCGCATATTTTCTCCAACCAAGGTTAGTTTTCTATTCTTTTCTTTTCTTTTCCTTTTTGTAGATCAAATCCACACCTCTCCAATATTCTTTCCCACAACTCATTGTAAATACCACTTTTCTTTGTAAATACCATCGTGACTAACAAAATAACTAAAAAAGATAAATTTTTAGAGAAACTTGCTTAACGCTTCCATCGCAGTCCCTCCTTGAGGATCACGACCCGCATAGCCCTGCTACCGCGGATTAGAACTGAGAACCTCACACTATTATTTCCAAAATCTAATATCCTTAGTTTTGTGTGCAGGAAAACTCAGTCAACAAATTGGCGCCGTTGCCGGGGAGGGACGGTAAGTTATCTCTAAAACAAAAAAATTTAATTTTTAACTAATTCTTTATTCTTTTCTGTTTGCAGGTTTGGAGAACAGGAAACAGAAAACAGCAGCTGCAGTGGACATATAGCTGCCCTGTGCCTCTGCCCTCGAAGGCAGAGCACAGGAGCCCACTGTTTTGCCGCGGATCCGCGGCCAGAGCCGCGGAAACGCGGCAACAGTAAGGACTACTGATTCAAATTTTTTTGCAGGGTGCTTCAAGTTAAAAATTCTGCTTACTGCTCTATTCTGTTTTGTTCTGTGATATACCTGTAAATTGCTAATAATTCAACAGTAAATTATTGGTTGTTAAAAATAAAATTTGATTAGACGTTTGCATATTAGGCACGTGTCTTTTCAATTATTTTTATTTACTGTTGAAGAGTGCTGGAGACGCAAGGTACGTACGCATTGCATGTAGAATAGGACTCATCTCTTGGTTGATTATCTGCTTTGAGTGAATTCTATCTATTTATCTTGTACACTTGCACTAATTCATCTTAAGGGCATAACCCATTAACAAGATAAGGTGGGGATTTCATCACCCTTCCTTAGCCCAAAAATCATATCCCAAGCACTCACTAACCCAAGCCTAACTTAAAAATTAGTAGACGTTGGCCCTAGGGACATCTCGGACTCAATTAGGAGATTATCCTAAGGGGGAACAGTGCTGGAAGTTGACTCTTGTCAAATCAGTGTCTAGGAAGGGGATTGAGGGCCGAAAGCCCGAAGATTGGTGGTTATTTAATTAAGGAACGTCTTTGACGGAAAACCTCCCACCACTCTTGCCCCGACCTGGCTGATTAACTTGTGGTCAAAGTCTACACCCTACCTCCCGTGGACAGTCTAACCAGTTAGGAGTCGTCTAGGTCTAGGTCTACCCTAACTTAGGTTAGAAATTTTTCTTTTTTGTTTGTTTTTTTTCTTTTGTTTGTGATTGTGTGATATGGCCTATAACAACAATTTTTTCAATTTTAATGAGGATCCATATTACACACCAACCTCTTATTCGGATATTACCAACCCGGCATATCATAACTTTGACCAACCTAGTGTGCCAGATTGGTCTTATCCGAATCATTACATGCCCCAGTCCCAATACTATGAACAAGATTGGAATAATCATCACTACTCTTCACAGAGTCAATGGGGATTCAATACCCCTGAGCCATATGGTCAACCACCTGTTCAACCAGTACCTTCATATACGTCTTTTCCCACATCACCAAGGTTTCAGTCCACCATTGATCTATTTGATGGGTTAGAAGAAAAAGTGGATCGGTTGCAAGATATAATGAATGATCAAATTTCTAGACTTTCAAACATTCTTGAGCGAACCAACCAAGTTGATAGGAACCAAGAATCATTCTGTCTAGAAGACCTTGATCAAAATTCAATTTCATCACATCAATATGAACTTGCTCAACCCCAATCCTTGGACAAGTTGGCTAGTTTTAATTTCAATGAGATTGAATTAGATTGTGAATGTGAACCCGATCCCCAACTTTGCGATTCAGTTTCCATTTTCGAATCTATGTTGACTCCGGTATCCTTACCCAATTTGGACCAATTTTCTGAGCCAACATTTATTCCCATACCCATAGATCATGAAATTGAATCACCCATTTTTGATGATCATATTGAACTTGACCAATTGTGCAAATTTGAAAGTCCCATGGAAAAATTGGCAAGTTCCCATTTTTATGAGATTGAAACTAATGAGATATGTGACCTAGATTCCCAAATCTATGATCAAGTTCAAATTCCCGAATCATTATTGACTCCTGTTTTGTTACCCGACTTAGGTAATATTTTAGAGTCAGTTTTGATTCCCACACCTATCATTCCTGAACTTGAATCACCAACATTGAGTCACATTCCATTGTGGGAAAATGATTGTAGACTTGAGTTTCAATTTCTTGACTTGGACCCACTTCTTGATCCTAGCCCGATTCCTGAACTTTTACTTAATTTGAGTTTCTTTCCTGAGTCGGCATTAGATCCTGAACCTATCATTCTTGAGTCCAAGTCAACCATTCTACCAAGTCACATTCTTTTGTTGGACATAGGTATAGACCATGACTCTGTGATGATTTTCCAGGACTGGTCATGTAAAGGGAGTAAGTTTCAAGAGAGGATCTTCCATGATCCTATTCATACTGGGGACTGTAAACATGTAAATATAAAAGAGGTAAATAAAGGTAGGTCCCGTGAACTACCACGTTATCTTGTTTGGGCCGCATTTCGTGGACCAATTAGACCACCTCCGGAACCACCACCCTAAGGTAACTTCCGCCTTCCCTTGTTCTGTTTCATGCATATATGCATACATTCATACATTGAGGACAATGCATGAGATAAGTGTGGGGGTGGGCTTTACTAACATACTAACATAGGTAGACACTAACAAAATTTGCTAATAAAAAAAATTTTAAAAAAAAAAATGTTATAAAAAGGAAATATTTTGACTTATTTTTTGAAAGAAATCTAAGTTAGTTTTAAGGATTAGGAAAATCATGATTAGGATTTCTAAAAACTTGGTCAAAATAAATAAATTGTTTAAATTTTTAGGTATAGGAGGAGAAATTGAATAAATAATTAGTCTTGATTTTTACCTTAATGAAGTATGCATACCAAATGCATATCTAGGATTCTAAGACAAAGACCTTGTGCCTCATAAAAAAATAATAAAGAAAAAGAAAAAAAATCACCAATTAAGCTGATACATGTGCCTCAAGAAGCATAAGTATTCATGCCTAAAGGTGAGTAAATAAAATAAAGTCCTTAGTTTTGGGGCCTAGTTCACTCGAATTTGAGTCCGCGAGGTGTTTTCTCACCTGGTGCCCTAAAGCCAACCGGTTTGGGAGTCATCGACTTTAAGTTCGTTACATGGGTGGATTAGAAAGCCTAAGAAGACTAAGAAATATAATATATGTATTAACACATCTAATAATCAATTAGTTAGGTATGAGGGCCTCAAGAAGCCTTGATGCTTACACGAAAGAAAATTAGATGCGTTATACATATTAAAAAAAATTTAAAAAAAAAGAAAAAAATAATAAAGAGGCATGAGAGTCCAAGTTAAGGAATTCCTAGTAAAAACATAAGAATGCATATGATTTTTGGTAACGAAAAAGACTATATTAGAAATTCAATTTTAACCCTTACCTAAAATGGAAAACAATTAACTTTATTAAGACTAAGTTTAAAGAATGAATAAAAATGAGGATCCTAAAACTTATAGACTACTTAGTCTCTTCAAATATAATTCAAATATTTTCCTTTTTATGGATTTTGTGGGTGCAATCCGCTGAAAACCCTCACGAGACAACACTCGTCCTCTAGGGTAACCTAGGGGTTTAACGGCTTGTTGCACATGCTAAGTGCAACCGTGATTCCTACGAAAGTGAGTTAGGTTAGATTAACTTTTTCTTTTTCTTTGTTTTTACTCGAGGACGAGCAAAAAGATAAGTGTGGGGGTGTGATTGGTAGTGAAAAGTGCATTTTTATCATCATATTTACCGTCACATTTTCATATTTATTTATATAATTCTGCACATTTATTAATAATTTGTAATTTATTGTGTGCAGGCCTCGAATTGTTATTTTAGCAATAAATAAAGCCTAAAGAGCCCAAAAGCCCAGATCCAAGCCCATGTTTGAAGCCCAGGTGAAAAAGCGCAAATACAAAGAGTCAAAATGCAAATACAAGGGCCAAAGTTGCAAATACAAAGAAGAGGGAAGGATAGACTTCTATTCAACCCTAAACACTTACAGGATAGGATAAAAGCTAAAAGAAGAGAAGGAAAATTCGTGGAAAAGATTTGGGATCTAGGTAACTTGATTCCCAAGTTATATCCAAATCCAAAGATTAAGAGCCAGGATTCAATTTCCAGAAGGAAAATCCCAGATGGACGGACCAGGAGAGGCCACGCGCCAAAGCGCGCGGCCAGAAGCCACTAAAGTGCCGCGTTTCCGCGGCGTTTTCGCGGCAAAGTGGATGATTCAGAGTACCAGATTTCGTGGGCAAGTTCATCCAGGACTCCTCGGCCTTCTGCACCTATAAATATCCCCTGCAGTGCAACGTACAGAGCGTCCAGCGTCCAGCAAAGGGCCAAAGTTCAGATTTTTAGGGTTTCTTCTAGGTTTTCTTTTCTTTTTGTAATTTTTATGTAAGTGAGGGAGATGGCTTTGTTGAGGGTGACACCGACAGATGATTCTCTTCTCTTCCATTGTAATCAATAAAAAGGTAATTTTTATTTTGTTCTTATGTCGTTGCTTTTCTTTGTTTTCTCTTTCTTTTCTACTGTGTTTCTTTTTGTTGATCTTTGACGAGCACGCGAGCGTTTACCGAACCACAAGTATACCGAAGATTAGTAGGTTCCAACGATATTCCATGGCGATGTTCTCCTCCTCGAGGCGTATCAACTCATGCTTGCCCAAGGCTTGATGACCTAATGCGACAACGGACTGAGTTCGATCCCAAGGTTTATACGTTCAACGCCTCCGAAATAAGGTAGAAAGTGTTAGGTTTCGCATATTTTCTCCAACCAAGGTTAGTTTTCTATTCTTTTCTTTTCTTTTCCTTTTTGTAGATCAAATCCACACCTCTCCAATATTCTTTCCCACAACTCATTGTAAATACCACTTTTCTTTGTAAATACCATCGTGACTAACAAAATAACTAAAAAAGATAAATTTTTAGAGAAACTTGCTTAACGCTTCCATCGCAGTCCCTCCTTGAGGATCACGACCCGCATAGCCCTGCTACCGCGGATTAGAACTGAGAACCTCACACTATTATTTCCAAAATCTAATATCCTTATTTTTGTGTGCAGGAAAACTCAGTCAACAGAGAGATTAGAGAGTAGATGCTTGTAATTTTTGTAGGATTTTTCTCTAGGTTTTTAGTTCTTTAGATCTCCTTCTTCCTCCCTAGAAATTCTGCAAAAGAGAGTTGTAAGAGAGAGAAAGCTTGTGTACATCAAAGAGTGACAACTTGTGAAGTAAGGATTCATCCATTCTCTTCTCTCTACTTGAGCATTTTCTAGTAACTTTACTTGCTTTCTTTAATTCTAGTTTTACTTTACTTGCAATTTTATTCATACTTTGCTTTTCTTTTGTAATGGCTAGTAGCTAATTCTTTCTTACATGGCTAGCTAACCACTAACCTTGCTAACTACTAACTCATGGGTGATTGTTATCTTTAATCTTGCAAGTTGTATGGCCTTCTCTTCTCCGATGGGTTACTTTCATGCTTGGCAAGTATCTTGTTGTAATTCTCCATATGATTCATGTGTGCCTCATTTAGAGCCTTGTCTAGAACAAGTGTCTTGATGGAACATGGAGATGGATCACCAATATGCTATTTGTTGTACAACTTCTTTACTTCCATTAATGAATGTTGTATCTTCTTCCTTAGCATCCCTTGAGTGTAGCTCTTTTGATTCCATTATTGAAAGTCTAATTTGTAGGCCAATGACATCTATGAGGCTACAAGACAAGTCAAAGAGTGATCACCCGTCATCCAAGTGGGAAAGTAATTAGACCAACACGCAAGACAAATCCTTGCCAATGAATCAACATGAGGCATGCATTCACCATCACGGAGTTTAGTAAGTTTTAGCAAGGAAGTAAGGTTAGCTAGCCATGGTTTTCTCACCTTCAAATCTTTATAAAGTTTTCATTCTCTTAGTTGTAATCCCAAAGCCAATTTTATTTTGATTTCTTTTCATTTTCCATCATGAACAAAGCCACCCATTCTTTTATTTCTTTTTCCAACGATTCTTTATTCTTTTAAAGCAAAGAAGAATCTTCGTTTTATATCTTCACTACAAACCGTAACGCTTCCATCGCAAGCTCTCCCTGAGAATCGACCCGGTATAGCCCATGCTATAACGGAGATTGGAAAGGGTACATTAATCATTTGAAATACATTTGTGGAGTGATCAAAGCACTTGAGGTTGAATTTAAACCTTCTCTCTTTTTATTGAATATATTTTGTGTGCAAATTATACTCCACAATACAACACCTTTCCCGTCTAAACATCGGCTCAATCAAGACATGGGCCGACCTTGAGAAGTTATTTCTGGCTCGTTTCTTCGAAGACGATACAGGAATTTCGGTGCCAACTCTCCTTACAGCCAAGCAGAAGAAAGGAGAGTCCACAAGACTTTTTGTTAAAAGATTTCAGAGTATAGCACTCCACTGTCCCAGCAGCATGACCCAATCTACACTGGTTGACACATGTCTCCATAATCTGCAAACTGCCCTCTTCTCTCAGATGGGAGTGGCAGAGTGCCGCACTTGAAAGCAGTTGGTGCTAGAAGGCGAACGTGTAGAAGAAATCATTGCCTGGGTTAAGGCTGAAGATAAAGATAGTAAACCAAGACCTGACAAACCAATGCGACGCACTTTAGAGTCGTCTTCTCAACCAAGGAGAAGGGATACTCTGGCAATGAAGGTCAAGTCGCCTTCGAAGACCCAGTCAGTCAGAGGGGGTGGAGCTCCCGGCCAAGCACGTGCCAATAAACTATACTCCTTCAAGGATGAGCACGTGGTTTCTCTGTTCAAGTTACTCCAAAAGAGTAAAAAACTAAAACTACCAGAGATCAGACATCATGAAGAAGTGGGGAAAACAGATGATTCTAGCTACTGTTTTATCACAGGATACTGGGACACCAAACTAAGAATTACTATATCTTTAAGGATGTTCTTCTGGATTTGATTGACGCAGAGGTACTTAAACTTCATCTAGAGCAGAAGAAGATGACTGCCAACATCACAGCTAGATCACCTCTTTAATTCGGTCGGGATCTCCCACCAATATCAACCAGAGTGGTTCCCATCCCAAGAGGGGAACTAAGAGTGATTAATAACCAGAAGGAGAAGGGTCTTGTTCTTATTCCTACTCCTCGAGGAGAGATAATGTGAGTCTATTCTGACATTATTGAAAGCCAACAGTGGATGATAATCACAAACAGAAAGTCCAAAGGCAAGACTAGAGCATCTCTATAAGAAAAACTGAGGAAGATATCGCGTCCCTCACCAGTTCAGGAGATAA
Organism: Agave tequilana; assembly: GCA_038442645.1. NCBI lineage: Eukaryota > Viridiplantae > Streptophyta > Magnoliopsida > Asparagales > Asparagaceae > Agave > Agave tequilana. Next base: position 30,721 of record JAVJIF010007885.1, on the reverse strand, counting down.
GGAGTCCGCCTTTGCTGCTGACACAGGCACACATCCCACATCGAAGACTCGATCCAGCTAGTAATATTTAAAACAGTAATGGTGAGCCGATGGTAAACTCCTCTTAGCCAGCTGAGGAGACAATCGAGCAGTCTATGTAACCATACATGAAAAAACAGAAGGAGCTTCGTTATATCAAAGCTCTCCAAAAAGGTGGCGTGGGACCATCAAGTCCCTTTTATTTTGATGTCTTAGCTCAGTTAGCCAACATCCTTACTCGAATCACTCTTTATGAACTTATAATGTTTTTCAAGTCAACAAGGGATGTCTTAAAAGAAGCATTAGCAGATGCAGAAGTTTTCATGACCCAGATTCCTGCTATGTATGGAGACGAAGACGGTAGACATTGCCACCATTCCTCAAAGCAGTTTATCTACATCACCTTCACACCAGAAGACATGCAAGTTAAAAAAAAAACATGAAAGACCCATGTATTACACAGGGTATATTGGATCATCTGAAGTGAGCCGTATTCAGGTCGATCCAAGATTCGCATTAAGCATTATGCCCCTCAGAGTCATGCAGCATTTAGGGATCCCCACCCACCGATTAAGCGCCACTGTAATACCTCTATTTGGAAATACAAGATTTAATAATGTAATAATATTTTTTATTGCATATATTTTGTGTTAATTATTATTGTTGTTATGTATTATTATTATAGTTATTACTATTGGTAATTATTATTATTGTAATTGTTAAATATCTTTGTGTATTATTGTTATTATTCTTATTAATATTATTGATATTTATTTTGTGTATTATTCGTAGACAAGTCACTTCTTGACCTTTTATTTTTCTCTTCCTTTTTCTTTCACTTTCTTATTCTTTATCCTAAGCCCAATCCAAACCCAAGTACTCATTTTCATATGCTTTACCATTACCTATTAGTCCATATCTATTTCCTATCTTTCTTTTATTTTTCCTTGGCCCAAGCTATTATCCCATTTCCATTCCTTCTATTTTTCTTTTATTTGAGTCAAAACCAAACCAAAACCTATTACCCAATATCTAATTTTAATCTTATCTGAAATCTAAATCCTAACAAAAATCATATCTAATTCTAACTTACCCAAATCTAAATCCTACTTTCAAAATCATAATCTCAACTAATTCTATTTCAAAATAAAATCCTAACTAATCTTAATTCTATTTTAACCCTTATCCTACCAACTAAATCCTAAATCTTAACTATGTAATTCTATATCTTAATACCTAATCACTAACCTTATATCTCTCTCTCTCTCCATATATTTAATCCTATCTAATCTTATCCATCAAATCTAAATCTTAACTAACCCAATTCTCATATATCATAACTACTAAATTCTATAGTTATCTTAATTAAATAAAAATCCTAACCAACCTAATCTCTCATTATCTCCTAATCCTAACCATCTAATCTTAAATTATCCTAATCCTAATTATATAATCATAACCAATTAACATCTCCTATATAAACATCTACTCCTAAACCAAAATCCTAACCTAATATTCTCCTCCTTCCTTTGCTGGCAGCCCCAACCCACCATACGACCTCCTTTTTCTTTTCTAGCGAGACCCTGATGGCAGCTTGCGACACCCCAACATACTCGCGGCCTCTTCCTCCTCTGTCATCGAACTCTCCATGGCCATCTGTGAGTTCCTCCCCCTCTACGGCTTCCGCCTCCTTCAGCGAGCTCTGCCGTGGCGTTCTCCCGGCCATGTCTCCTTCTGCACCACGAGTATGCCCTCTCTCCCTCTCTATTTCTATATTATTATGTATGTATTTATGTATGTGTCATTTGTGATTGGGTGTACATAAATTATTATGAGATAGTACATTTGTGGATACGTGTTACATGTTCATAGAGGTGTGCATGTTTGTTGTATATGTTTATGTAAGAGTGTATGTATGTATAAATATATGCATGATTATAAGTGTGTGCAAATTGTGTATGCCCTGGTGTATGCATGATTATGTGTATGTATATGCTCGTGTGTGTGTGTGTAGGTAGATATGGTGTTGCTATATCAATTGACTGACTTTCCTGATTTTTGGATTGGTACAGACTTAGTTAGAGTTGGAATGGACCTGAGATTTATATGCTTTTTATTAGATCTTGATCAGTATTTAGATGGGATTGATGGTAGATAGATTTTGATTGTTCGAGTGAATATCTTACCCCTTAATTTTGATGAATACTATGAGTTGATTTTGGATTATCAGTTGTAAGTATTTTTAGATCTATTCACCGATTATTAGTTTATCGGAGTATGGATGAGCTTATTGGTGTTGAGTATCAGAGGTAGACTATTCTAGGTTGTAGTTGTTTGAGGATGTTACCAACTTTGGTTACGATTTCGGTATCTATTAATCTAGTTTGACCATGAGAAATTCAGTAGACATTTCTAAAGTTCATGTTGATTGAGGTTGTTCCCTTATTTCTTTCTGATTTCTGTATCCGCTGACTAAGTTGATCTCGAGGATAATTAGTGGACTGTTCTTCATCATCTTGATCGACTTAGTAGTTATTTAGTTATAGAGATCGATATAATGTAGGATTGATTTCGTTGGTATCGGTGATCTTGTATTTCAGAGTATGATAGCAGTTATTGATCGACCTCACTTATTGGTGACTTAGAGAATTAGAGTAGATTGGTAACAGAGAGGACTAATTAATTGTTTATTAGGCTAGTGGTTTACTGCATTAGATATAAGGTTGTGCATTGACTAGAAGGTACAGGACTGTTATTAGTACTCATGTCACTGAAAGCTACTGGGAAAGTATCGTTAGACCGTAATACTCGGTACAGCTCTATTCATTGTATACACGGTTACTGTTACTGTTTACTGTTCTTCTTACTGTCCACCATGTATATGATTACTGTTACTGTACTATTACTGTCACCGTATCGTTCCAGTATTCTAGTAATATGAATATTGATTGTTTAACTGAATTAATAATAATGTAAAAAAATAACTTACACTGGGATTGGGAAAATTGGTGGAGGAGACAATATTTGTATTTTGGGTGGACCTAGGACATAGGTCACGCAGCTGACTTACGGTTCCACTGCAGGGTTCTGGGGGATGACTGATATCCTATCTGTTTATTGTTCCACAGTGTTACTGTGAGTATTGTTCCACAATGATACTGTGAGTACTGTTACTGTTACTGTTACTGACTACCTGGCGGTAGGGCCTGCTTCAGCGCCAGGCATCTGGGTCGTGGACCCGAATATGTACGGGACCCACCTAAAGCATGAACAATATCTCCAACCAATCAGTTTTGAAACTTAGGGTGTCGATTGACACATGTAGTAGGCGTAGTATGGGATGCATTTATTACAGGTATCAGTTGGTATTCGCTGACATAATTAATAAGGATAAACTGTTATTATGTACTGTAATTGACTGTACTCACCTTATTGAACTCATATTAGTTATGATAGACATATGATTGTACACATGATCGGATTGTATATCAGACTTGTGACATATGCTAGGTTATACATCTTGACATCAGTTGTTTGTTTGCAGTTGTATTAGTTGTCTTTTATCTGCAGCCTTGTTCATGTTATTGTTATTCAGCTATCTTTTATTTTCAGCTTTAAACTTATTGTTATTTTGTACACACATTGTTTATACGTACGAGCCCTTTCTCTTTTTCTTACACACTCATTAGGTCACTTCCTGACGACCCTGGATTCACACATCCAGGATTTTTGGACACCTTCTTATATTGTTCAGGTGTTCATGTAATCGTACGCTTCGCAAGGAGCTGGAGTTTCTCTCTTTTGATTCTGGTATTCTTACCTCTTTTTATTCTTATTTCTGTATTTTTCTTAATTCATGTATATCAGATTCAGTCTTCATTCCAGTTCTTTTTATATGATATCATGTGTGGATACTTATATATGATATCATAGTGATTGTTGATTTATTATGACTTAAATTTATAGCTTGTTTAGCTTATTTTAGGCTTAGCGTGTATATGTGGGGTATTTTCCTCGCGTATATACATTGCCGACTCTCATCACGTCTCCGCTTAAGAGTAATTTGGAAAGCGGGGCGTGACAGGGTTTTCTTAGTATCAGAGTCAGGTTTACTCAAAAAAGAGGACCTAGTTTTTACTAGTAACTTGACACAAGTTATATTGACACTGCAATATACATGTAGGATTTACACAATGATATTGACTCTACTTGAAAAATTGATCGTCCTCCCTTTTGGAATCCATCTCTTGAATCCTTTATATCCCTGATTTCAACTCTTTTATAGAGTGATCTGGATTCCATCTAAATTTTATTCTTCTTTCTGATTCCATTTCCATGATTTTATCTCCTGAGTTTAATCATTCCATGTTGAAGCTGGCAACAGAAATCAGAGTGCACAGCGGAAGTGTGGTGAATTCATGATGTAGTGGCAAGCGAGATGGTAGCTTTATCTTCTCTTTTAATTTGATTTTTATCATTCTCTACTTTATTGAAATTTCTATGATGAAATTTTTATAAGGTGGGTGAATGTAATACTTCTATTTTTGAAATACAAGACTTAATAATGAATAATAATATTTTTATTGCATATATTTTGTGTTAATTATTATTGTTGCTATGTATTATTATTATGATTATTACTATTGGTAATTATTATTATTGTTATTGTTAAATATCTTTGTGTATTATTGTTATTATTCTTATTAATATTATTGATATTTATTTTGTGTATTATTCTTAGACAAGTCACTTCTTGCCCCCTTATTTTTCTCTCTTCTTTTTCTTTCATTTTCTTATTCTTTATCCTAAGCCTAATCCAAACCCAAGTACCTATTTTCATATGCTTTATCTTTACCCATTAATTCATATCCATTTTTTTTATCTTTCTTTTATTTTTCCTTAACCCAAGCCATTAGCCCATTTTCATTCCTCCTATTTTTCTTTTATTTGAGCCAAAACCAAGCCAAAACCTATTACCCAATATCTAATTTTAATCTTATCTCAAATCCAAATCCTAACAAAAATCATATTTAATTCTAACTTAACCAAATCTAAATCCTACTTTCAAAAATCATAATCTCAACTAATTCTATTTCAAAATAAAATTCTAACTAATCTTAAATCTATTTTAACACTTATTCTATCAACTAAATCCTAAATCTTATCTATGTAATTCTATATCTTAACTATCTAATTACTAACCCTATATATCTCTCTCCCTATATTTAATCTTATCTAATTCTATCCATCAAATCTAAATCTTAACTAACCCAATTCTCATATATCCTAACTACTAAATTCTATAGTTATCTTAATTAAATAAAAATCCTATCTAATCTAATCTCTCATTATCTCCTAATCCTAACCATCTAATCTTAAATTATCCTAATCCTAACTATATAATCATAACTAATTAACATCTCCTATATAAACATCTAATCCTAAACCAAAATCCTAACCTAATCTTCTCCTTCCTTTGCTAGCAGCTCCAACCCACCATGCGGCCTCCTCTTTCTTCTCTAGCGAGACCCCGACGGTAGCTTGTGACACCCTGAGATCCTCGCGGACTCTACCTCCTCTGTCGTTGAACTCTCCAAGGCCGCCCATGAGTTCCTCCCCCTCCGCGACTTCCGCCTCCTCCAGCGAGCTCCGTCGAGGCTTTCTCCCGGTCATGTCTCCTTCTGCACTGTGAGTATACCCTCTCTCCCTTTCTATTTCTATGTTATTATGTATGTATTTATGTGTGTGTCATTTGTGATTGGGTGTGCATAAATTATTATGAGATAGTACATTTGTGGATATGTGTTACGCGCATAGTGGTGTGCATATTTGTAGTATATGTTTATGTAAGAGTGTATGTATGTATAAATATATGCATGATTATAAGTGCGTGAGTATTGTGTATGTCTGGGTATATGCATGATTATGTGTGTATATATACTCATATATATATATATATATATATATATATATATATATATATATATATATATATATATATATATATATATATATATATATATATATATATATATATATATGAATGTGTGGGTGTATCTGTGTGTGTGTGTGTGTGTATGTAGATATGTAGATATGGTGTTACTATATCAACGGACTGACTTTCCTGATTTTTAAATTGGTACAGACTTAGTTAGAGTTGGAGTGGACTTGAGGTTTATATTCTTTTTATTAGATCTTGATCAGTATTTAGATGGGATTGATGGTAGATAGATTTTGATTGTTCGAGTGAATATCTTACCCCTTAGTTTCGATGAATACTATGAGTTAATTTTGGATTATCAGTTGTAAGTATGTTTTTGGATCTATTCACTAATTATTAGTTTATTGGATATGGATGAGCTTATTGGTGTTGAGTATCAGAGGTAGACTATTCTAGGTTGTAGTTGTTTGAGGATGTTACCATCTTTAGCTACGATTTCTATATCTATTGATCTAGTTTGACCTTGAGGAATTCAGTAGACATTTCTAACGTTCAAGTTGATTGAGGTTGTTCCCTTATTTCTTTATGAATTCAGTAGACATTTCTAAAATCAAACTCTGATGTCAAATTTAGGACCTGAGATCCGAGTTGGCATGTTATGTCATGACGCCGACACCTCATACAACTTGCTGCTGGGATGACCTTGGATTCACCGCAACTCCATTATTCCAGACACTCTTTATCAAGTGATGAAATACGTTGACGAAGAGGAAAAAGTGAGAACGTTCATTGCTGAAAGGCATCCGTTTAAGGGATCAAGAATTACTTCACTGATTCCCTCCTCTATCAAGGTTCTCTTGAGGCTGATAGAATCGGCACCCAGAAGAACCTGACTCTGGCAACGAAGCTAATACAGAGCCAGAAGAAGAAGAGTGTCTCTGGGAAATAAATTTCCTTGCAACGAGCATTGATAAGCTCGATTTAAATACCACCGCTAATGTTGAAGGCGAGTTGTTTATCAATGAAAATCTAAATTTGGCTTACTTTTCTGCATTTGCTCCTGATGTTATAGCGTCAAACACTAGTACTGACGTAGACAGTGACCCTTGGTCAGTAATGGATGCCCTGACATCCTTGTGTGCACCAATAAAGTCATCCCTCATGGTACGCGAAAATATTGACGACACATGTAAAGCTTTCTTTAAGTGCCAGCTAAGCTTAAAGATCAAGAGACAATTCTATTCGGAAGAATCGAGTCTGAGCCCATAGCTTATGAAAGCTTAAGAGGTGGGTCTGAATCCCTCAATTCTTCCATCATGGACAAAAGTCACATCACATAATGGAAAGAATAGGGTATGATTTCACCAAAGTAACGGGACTTAATTTTGGTAGAGGGAAGCGAACATTACTTCGTTCCTTTGTACCGAGAAGCAAAGACCCAGATTACTGCCACAAAAATCAGAGAGGACTGGGTATGTATCTACGCTAGTCTCATCAGATCCCGATTCTGAAGAAGTCTATGATGATAGATCATCAATAACATCATTGGGGGACTCAGATGTCAGCGTCGATGTTTTATCTTCAAAAATCTCTCAGTGAATATGGTATCATCCAGTCACTTAGAAGATGATGAAGAAGATACCACTGAATCTGAAGAATTGATCCAGTCGGACTCTGATCCATGGATTAAACACTTAAATATTCTTTGGGATATACGCTTTGAACAACATGAACCGCCTATAGAGGATAAAGTGACTCAGAAAGTCTCCCTCTAAGCCCCAACTGGCTAGAGGGGGTATCTCTTCAAACCAGTCACGTGCCAACAAGCAGTACTCCTTCAAGGACGAGCATGTAGATTCATTGTTCAAGTTACTCAATAAGAGCAACAGACTGAAACTTCCTGAAGCTAGACATCCTGAGGAGGTTGGTACGATCGACAACCCAATTATTGCTTGTACTATAGGATGCTGGGGCTCCCTACCAAGAGCTGTTACGTCTTCAAAGACATTCTCAAAGTTTTAATTGATGTGGAGGTGCTCAAGCTTCGCTCGGAACAGAAGAAAGTGACATCAAATATGACGTCATTTCTTCAGTTCGGGGTCCAGCCTCCAACGCCGACCGGAGTAGTTCCCATCCCGAAAGGAGAACTAAGGGTGCTCAATACAAATTCACACCACCAGTGGAAGAAAGGTCTCATACCTGTTTCCTACTCCTCAAAGAGAAATCATGTGGGTTCATCTCGACCTCGTGGAAGGCCAACAGTGGACTACTGTTACCAATAGGAAGTCCAGGGGCAAAGCAAACATTTCGCCTTGCAATGTGGTATGTCCCCTCGCTAACTGATTCAGAGGAGGAGGCAATCGTCCTTGCTGCAGAACCAAATACGCCGCTCGTAGCAGGAACCCGCGTGGGTCAGTCATACTTGAATAAATATGACAAGATGGTGGCAAATCTGCCTAAACCCACCCCAGAGCCAACCAAGCAATCCACAAAGCAACCCGTGAAGAAACAAAAGGGGCTTCGATATGCCAAGGCCCTTCCGAAGGACAAAGCGGAAGGATCTTCAGTACCTTACCGCTTTGATGTCTTGGCTCAATTGGCCAATATCCCGACCAGGATCACCCTTTATGAGTTTCTGAGACTGTCTAAGTCAACAAGGAAAGTTCTGAGAGAAGCTTTAACCGATGCTAAGGCTTTCATGGCCCGGAATCCGGCTGAACCCCAGAAGGAAAATGAAGAAGACTGCATCCACGCCTCTCAACATGCCCTCTGTATAACCTTCACTCCAGACGACATGCAGGTTAGGGAGAAATATGATAGGCCCTTGTACTTCATAAGGTATATTGGATCATCTGAAGTGAGCCGCATTCAGGTGGATTCAGGATCCGCATTAAGCACTATGCCCAGCCGGGTCATGCAGCACTTGGGAATCCCCACTCACCAATTGAGCGCAACTCAAACTATTATTTACGGTTTCAACGCCAATGGTACGTGCCCAACGGGAAAGATTAAAGTCAAATGTCAGATCGAGGACCTAAGATCCAAGGTTACGTGCTATGTTATTGACACCGACACTTCATATAATTTGCTACTGGGATGACCATGGATTCATCGCAACTCCATCGTCCCCTCTACTCTCCATCAAGTCATGAAGTATGTTGACGGAGACGGAAAAATTCTAACATTGATCGCCGAAAGTCATCCGTTCAAGTGGGTAGAGAGCTACTTCACAGACTCCCTCATGTACCAGGATTCTCTGAAGATAGACGAGAATCCCCAGCAAAAGGAACTAGACTCTGGTAACGAAGCTGATATCGAGCCAGAGACCAAAGAAGAATGTCTTTGGGAGTTGAATCCACTTGTAACGAGCGTTAATAAGCTCGATGTCAATAACACCGCCAATGATGTAGGCGAGTGGTATATTAATGAAGAGTTGATTTGGCTTACTTTTATGTATTTACTTCGATTCTGTGCCATCAGATACTAGTACTGATGTAGATAATAACCCTGGTCAGCAATAAATGCCCTAACATCATTGCATGTACCGGTGAGATCATCTCTCACGGTATATCAAAGCGTCAGCGATGCGCAAGAATCATTCTTTGAGGTCCCAGCAAGACACAAAGGCCAAAAATCGATCCTTTTCGGAAAAATCAAGTTCAAACCAACGACTTACGAAGACTCAAAAAGTGAGACTGAACTTCCTCAGTTCTCTCATTATTGGTCAAATGTACTTAGAATGATGGAGAACATGGGGTATGACCTAACAGGTAGTCCTGGCTTGAATTTCGACAAAGGAAAGAACACTTCTTCATTCTAAAAGGGAAAGCCCCTGATTATTATCATCGAACTTGTAGAGGATTGGGCTATGTGTCAACTCCAATCCCGTCAACCTCTGAGTCTGAAGGGTCATTACACCATAATCACTCGTCAGGCACGTCATCGTGAAGGTTAGATGTCAGTGTCGGCAACATCTTCAAAGATCTTTTGGTAAATATGGTTTCAACAAGCCCCCCGAAAGATGGAGATGAAGAAATGATCCATTCAGATATAGATCCTTGGATCAAACCCCTAAATACTCTCTGGGATATTCACTTTGAACAATGTGAACCACCCACAGAGGATAAGGTAACCCAGATTAATCTGGGAAATGAGGCTAATCTCAAGCCCATCTCTATAAGCGAAAACTTATCACCCCCCAAGAAGGAAGATCTAATATCTCTTGTGCGAGAGTATATAGATATTTTCGCTTGGAACTACGAGGATATGTCTGGGCTCGACCCTCAAGTGGCTATGTGTCGTCTTAACATCAATCTAGATACGAAGCCCGTCAAGTAACAGCAACGACGGTTCCGCCTGAAGATAATGGAAGCGATTCAGTCAGAAGTCAAGAAGGTTATAGACTCTGGTTTTATAAGGGAAGAACATCACCCTGATTGGGTAGCCAATACCATTCATGTTACCAAGAAGAATGGGAAGATTTAGGTTTGCATTGATTTTTGTGATCTAAATGAGGTGTATTCTAAAGATGAGTTCCCCCTTCCAATCACAGATGCCATAATCGACAATACGTGTGGGTTCGAAAGGATGTCTTTCATGGATGGGTTCTCGGGATACAATCAAATTAAGATATACCCTGCCGATGAGAAGCATACATCTTTAAGGATACCATTAGGGTGTATTGCTATATTGTCATGCCCTTCGAATTGAAGAATGTGAGGGTGACATATGAGAGAGCTATGAATGCAATTTCCACGAGCATAAACGCAAAACAGTGGAATGCTACGTAGACGATATTGTAATAAAAAGTCGTGCCAAAGGCGATCACATAGCAAATCTGAAGACAGTATATGATATCATGTGGGCGCATCAATTGAAGATGAACCCCACCAAATCCTTCCTGGGAGTAGCCAGCGGTAAATTTCTCAGGTTTGTCATGACATCCAAAGGAATCCACCTCGATCCAGAGAAAGTCTGCGCCATCCAAGAAATACAACCTCTAAGGAATCTTATAGAGCTTAGAGGATTGTAAGGGCGACTAGCATATATTCGGAGGTCTATCTCAAATCTCTCAGGACGATGTCAACCCTTCACCAAATTGATGAAGAAGGGTATTTCATTCATCTGGGATGATGCTTACCAATAAACGTTCGAGGAAATCAAGCGGTACCTCATGCATTCACCTGTCCTTACAGCTCCGGTGTCAGGAAAACCTTTCCTAATATACGTTTGAGCTATGAATCATTCTCTAGGGACTTAACTAGCTCAGAATAATGATCAAGGACACGAGCAGGCAATCTACTACCTGCGTAGAGCTATGATCGGAGCTGAACATCGATACAACCCGATCGAAAAAGAATACTTGGCATTGATATTCACCATCTAGAACACTACTTGGTGGGCCAAACCATACACGTCATATCATCCTTTAAGATTGCTTATGACAAAACCATCATCACTGAATGATCGATTGGCAAAATTGGCCATGTTGCTTTCTCAATATGAGATGCAATTCTTGCCACCAAAAGTTGTGAAAGGACAGGCAGTGGCAAACCTCTTGGTTGAGCATCCAGATCTAAGGGCGACCAAATTTTATGAAGATCTATCAGACGAGGTCGCTAAAGTTTGCTTGACCCAGACATCTTTCAAAGAACAGAGGTGGCAACTCTTCTTCGACGGCGCACCAAGAACGGGTCCTCGAGGAAATATCGTAGCAGGAGTAGGGGTAGTACTTATCTCCCCACAGAACTACGTAATCCCTCATGCATTCTCATTAGTTGAGCCATGTTCCAACAATGTAGCGGAATACAATGCTCTCTTAATCGGGATACAAATCGTCGATGAGATTGGCGTTAAAAATCTCAAAATATACGGTGATTCAAAGCTCATCATTAATCAAGTTCACGGGGAGTACGAAGTCAGATATGAAGATTTGGTACCCTATCACAACTCAACTATCCACATGGCAGAGAGGTTTAGAAAATTCTACATCTACCATGTACCTCGCCAGCAAAATGTACATGCAAATACATTGGCATCTGTCGCTGCTTCCTTGGCTCTTCCAGCCGGACCGGCAGAGAAAGTACTCGTCTACAGTCATGACTTGTACTATCCAAAACTCGCCCTCGAAAATGATCAAATTCCAGCAGGGAACCTTCAAGTAAAAGAAACTCTAGAGACTTCGGTAGGTCCAGAGCCTAGGGATTGGCAATTTTCGTATATCGATTATGCATTGTACGACATTTTGCCTGATGATCCTAAAGAGGTGGTTGCCATTAAAAGGAAAGATCCTAAATTTTACTACAATGCGATCACAAGAACATTGTATCGCCGATTGCATGTCTCCTCCACTGCTTGTCACATAAAGAGGCACAGGAAACACTCAAAGAGGCTCATGACGGTATGTGTGGAGCCCACCAACCTGATCCAAAACCTGGAGATCGACTTCAAAGCCTTGGATATTATTAACCAAAAATGATCCCTGACGCCATCGCATACGCTAAGCAATGCCATGCTTGTCAGATGCATGGTGACTTCATTCACCAGGCACTAGGACATCTTCACTCACAACTTCTTCCTTGCCATTCGAAAAGTGGGGAATGGATGTCGTTGGTCCTATCAGCCCACCTTCATCCAAAGGATACCGATTTATCTTAGCCATAACCGATTACTTTTCCAGATAGGCTGAAGCTATCGCCTTGAGGGAGATAAAGACATCTGATATGATCAAGTTCATTAAATATCACGTGGTCTACCGCTTTGGCATGCCACGACGGATTGTCCAGGATAACGGGCCTCAGTTCGTCAACCAAGCATTTTAAAAATTATACAACAAGTCCAGGATCCAGAGTGTGTCTTTAACGATATACTATCCAACCGCTAATGGCCTTGCAGAAGCTTTCAACAAGACCATTCAGAAACTTCTCAAGAAATTCATCTCGAAGAGCCAACACGACTGAGATGATAAGTTAGGTAAATACTTATGGGCTTATCGCACAACAGTGAGAACCCCGACGAAAGCTACACCGTTCTCTTTGGTATACGTGAGTGAGGTCGTACTCTCACTAGAAATCCAGATCCCATCTCTACGCATTGCCTTGACAACGGAGATAACAAATGAGGAGAAGCATCGACTGTGACTCTAGGAGCTGGAAGCTTTGGATGATAAATGCCTGCAAGCTCAACACCAAATTGAGCTCTATCAAGTTCGGATTACCAGAGCCTTCAATAAGAAAGTCAAGGAGCAGACTTTCAAGAAAGGTAACCTTGTCTTAGCTGTCAGAAGACCATAGTGATGACGCATAAAACCAAAAGAAAATTTTAGCCCAAATGGGAAGGACCATTTGTATTAGATTTAGTCTACTCGAATGGAGCATACCGCCTTATAACCCCAGACGGCGATACGCTCATGACGCCGATCAACGACAGATTCTTGAAGAAGTACTATCCTTAACAGGATTCTTTTCATGATCAGGTTAACATTACACCTCTGATCAAAACTTCCATATCCAAGATGTTTGGAAGAGCGCCAAAGAGAAGCTTCTTTCTTTAATGGATTATATTACAATCGATCATTGTCGAGCCGATCGGATACTAGTTACATCATGATGCATGATGTAAACATTGAAGAAAAGACAAAGTGTGAAACTTCGCTTTTATCCTTATTACTCTTCCTCTAGTTTATCTATGAACATCCGACGCCTCTGACAGCTAAGGATAGAGGAAAATATTGGCCTTTAACATAAGTCCTTGACAACTCATCATGTTGAGAGGAATAGCATGGCTAGCCCAACTCAAACGGTAGTTGGTGAAGGCATACTAAATCATTGATAGCTGAGGGTTTACTAAAAATCCTAAGGGACTTGGTCCTGTCTTTCTCTCTAAAATCCCTTACCAATTCCCTCTCACGGAATGGTAGGACCACGAAAATACAAGCGTCCATTTTCTCAATGAAATGAGTACAGACTTGTCGTGTTAACAGTAAACCTCTGATAAGTCATTTTCCTTAATCCCCAACGGGGTTCGTGGGGTTCGTCAAATTAATATTATACCTCTGACAATTTATTCTATTTTTCCACCAAAATCCTGTGCCAATTCCCTTCCATGGGGTGGTAGGTCTACAAACTCAATCACTATTATGTTAACACTACACCTCTAACAGTGAAAACTTTCAATACTCTCCAGCAAGTACGAACTTCCATTTGTCGCTTCCCTATATGGAGTCACAAGTTTTCAAAATTGTCAAGTTAACACTACACCTCTGACAACCCAAACTTCACTTGCTAATTCTCCTCAATAGAATGGCAGGTTCTCAAAATTGCTCATATCGCAAATTAACTCTTGCCATGTTAACATTACACCTCTGACAAATTACTATTAAGTTTAATATCACACCTCTAATAGTGATCAAGTTCCTACCAAGTTCAATATTAAACCACTGACAGTCACTTTCCTCAGGCTTTCATATCGAAGCTGAGACGAGCGATGCTAAGTTTGACATCACACCTCTAGCAACCGGTTCATTGTTAAGTTCAACAATATACCTATGGTAATGACTTTCCCATGAACTTCCGTATTGAAGTCGAGATGACCAATGTTAAGTTCAAAATTACACATCTAGTATTACCCCCACTGTTAAGTTCAACACTACACCTATGACAGTGGTATCTTCAGTTTTCCTAACGAAACTAAAATTCTTGTGGAGCTAAGTTAACAGTACACCTCTAACTCACATCCTTATCAAGTTAATATCACACCTTTGACAAGATTTAATCTAATCCGTTAAGTTAATATCACACCCCTGACGGTAAAGAGATACTTAGATCCCCAACGGGTCTAGTCTTACTTGTTATTCTCATCAATAGAATGACAAGTCCACTTAAAATCACTGTTAGGTTAATATCACACCTTTAACAGTATTTCTCGCTAATCCCTAGATGAGTCCTACTTATGTTAATACTAAACCTCTGATGAGGAGTAAATCACAATCCTCCGCAGAGCGAAAACTTCACTTGTCGTCTCATCCATAGGATGGCAAGTCCATAAAACCTATTCTACTCTTGTCAAGTTTAATATCACACCTCTGACAGTAACCTTTTTTTTAAAAAAATCCTTAAATGAAATTTTCCAACTTTGACTTGCTAAATTAAAATGTCACATTTCTATCAAATTAAAGATTAAGGCTTGCGCCTTAGCAATAGAAAAAAGCTAATCACTTTCGCTTGTCTGATTTTCAATACAAGGCAAATAAGAAGGCAAAAAAAATGTCACTTTTATTGATATTCAAAAAAAAATAAGAAAGTGATACAAGACCTCTCTTATCTAATAAGATTGAGTGTTACAATAAAGGAGTACAAAGAAGTCCCTCTTGCTCAGCGAAAAGTTGCACTCACTCCTTGAAACATTGAAGATACACAAAGTTCGTCCACTTGACTATGGCCGGGAACAGCAGATCAACTTCCTCTCCTCTTGAAAACAATGGTGTTTCTCGAGGTCGAAATGCAAGGGAGCATTCTAATTTCACCCGACCAACTGGTGCGAAGGTCTTCACGAGGCCGTAATCCTTCGCTTAATGGGAAGCTCCACCACTAGAAAGTCATCTAATGAGCATAGGTTTTTAGTTGATTCACTTCTTTGAACAAGATTGGTGAAGGGAGGATCCGAGATCTTACTAGTGACGTCCTCTTTCTCATGACCTTCAAATATGCCATGCTCATTGTGATCAAGAAGGATCCGAGACCTTACTGGTACATCATGTCCAATAATGTTTTGATTGTATCGAGAACCGCGCGGATCTTTCTCACCCTTGGACAGAAGTTTTGACTCTTCAAGTGGTCGCCAATCGAACGAACTGGTCGTTTCATATTTACCTTAATGGACGCGGCAAGGACACTGGAACCAGCACCAACGATATGGCCACGACCTGCAAGAAGCAAAAACCCAAGGCTTAAAACATGAATCTAGAAGTACAGACGCGGGTCTTAAGTCATGGACTCTAGACGCAAGTCTTATACGCGAATCTTACGTCCAAAGCTTCAAGACGCAGAGTTTACCACGCTCTGCAAAGAAAAAATAGATTCGAATGCATAGCCCAACATTAGACTCGCGTTTGAGGATTAAAACGTGTGGCATATATTAAAGGCGCGACACCGACCTTAAATTTGTTTTTTTTAAAAGTCACTCCAGACGCAGATATTATATGAAAGACCCGCGTCTAAGACTTCAAGACGCAAAGTTCGCCACATTCGCGTCTAAAGACTTCAAAAGAGCAGACACAAGTCTTAAAATTTTCTAAATCATGAACTCCAAACGCGATGCTTCAAAATGCAGAGTTCACCACACTCGCGTCTGAAGAACTTGATACTTAGATGTCAACAAGCTCGTGTTTCATCAATTAGCGCGAGGATCATGTTTGCAGAGCATGGACGCATGGATCTCAAGTCGACTGTCTAAACTTCAAGAAAGAGATTTTTAGAAGTTTTAGGAAGTGATCAAGAGACAAAGTCTCTTCATAACTGGCGATGACAGAGCTTCAAGGAAACAGAGCCTTATCATAGCAAAAGTCATTTCCTACCTGAAGAAAAGTTCTCTGGAGGGTGGACATCATCCGTCAAGACACGACCATGAAAGCACCACCATAAGGGATGCTTTTTGATTTTGAAATCACTTAACAGTGATAATCTTCGAATAAGATTGCAAGAAAGCATCAAAGATTTGAGTTCTTTTAAAGAACTCTGAGATAGTTCTTCAGAGCATATGCCTTTGAAGAAAAACAGTCAAGATGGAGTTCTTCAGAGCACATGCCCGCGAAGAAAAACAGTCAAGGTGAATAACTGTTATGAGGCTCATGGCCTAGGCTCACAAATGGCCATTAATTAACGGCATAAAAATCAAAATCGTTCTTAAAGGCCAATTAGTAGCCTTAATTCGCTACGCGAATATCAAATCCAGTCTGAGTGAGATAAGTGAATTTATGCTACGGGAAGTCCCAACAACACGCGTCCCCAACCGTCAATGCCAGCTTTGCCTCGAAAGATCCAGCGAGATCTTCGCGTCTCTATAAGCTGCTGTAATACCCCGTTCCCGGAATACGTACTTAGTTGCGTATTCAGATTTTCGGTCGTATTTTTTTGATTTGTTTTCTGTATTCATTCTGTATTATGAATTCCTTATATGGTTGTTTTGTCTTGGATTTGGGTTTGTGGTCTTGGAGTCAGCCCTAGTCTGAACCGAAGGCCCGATCCTAGAGTATTACTCGATTTAGACATTCTGATAATTAGAATTGACCGATTTTAGTTTTAAATATCATTTCCCAATATTATATATTTTCTATGATTTTCTAGATTTTTCTGGAATTAAAATGAAAGTCTTCAAAACCGGTGTCGGCCAGTGCCGCTGACCGATTCCTGGATTTTTATTTCACAAACGGTTTGGAATTTCTAAATGATTCTTTAGACATTATTCCTTAGAATCATATTTTCTACCTACATTCTTTTTCTGAGGATTTTTGGATTTTATGAAAATTCCAACGGAGTCGGTAAATTATTGATTCCAGGATTTTTAGTTTTAAAACTATAAAGTATTTCTTCAAACGGATTTCACTATTGGTCTTTATATATTATTATTGATTTTTTGGTAATTATTTCGGGTCGTTCCGAGATACTTGAATTTCGGACGATTCCGGTATTTTCCCGAAAGGTTTCCGCATCCGCAACTGAATCCCGGGAATCCGCCACTTCCATTATTTTCATCTTCTTTCCCAAGAAAATATCTTCTCATTATAATTTCTTTCCATTTTTCCTTTTCCTTTATTTCTTTCCTTCCTCCACTAACCAAAGCCTTTTCCAATTTTCCAATAATTCCAATTTTCCACATAATCCCACTCACTTTCACCTAATCCTTTTTAAATCCCACTCATTCTCTCTCTCCCCCATGGCCGGCCAAGTGGCCAAGTGAGGGACACCTCACCCTCCCCATATTTGCACAACACCCCCTCTCTTCTACTTAAATTGCATCACCTTCACAAATCCAAAAAAAACCTATAAATACTTTTCCTTTTCATTTCTAATCCTTTTTCACTTCATTCTTCACTTCACCTTTCTCTTTCTTCTCTTCTCTTCTCTTCTCTTCTCTTCACCAAAGCCCTAATCTCCAACTCCTCTTCATCTCCATCACTACAACAACAACCACCAACTCCCTAAGGAACAACAAGGTCATCTTCTTCCTCCTTCATCACCATGGAAGCAACCACAAGGGCATCAACAACACCAAAGGATCATCACCATCTCTACCTTTCCTCTTCTTCTTCATCATCAACCACCACCACTCCTTTTGATTTATATCAGGTTTTGTGGCGCATCCCAAGCTTCCGTGGATTACGGCTCTTTCGGTATTTTGGAGTTTAGGCGAGTATTCTCACTCGCTACTTTCTTGTATGCGAGTAGTCTCGCCTCTATTTGAGTTTCCCGTTTCATCGGTCGATAAGTATTTCGCTTCTTATTTTCATATTCATGTATTGCACTACATTGCTTGTATTATGATAGCTTCATCTTGTGCTTGTACCATGCTTATGATATTCTTACTCCTTTGTCGTATACCATGCGTGGCAGACCCTTCGTGGTCGTTGGACACTAAGTTGCTTCTATGTTTCTACTTGCCATGTCAGACTTGTTAGTTTCATGCTTCCTTTTAACACATGTATATCACCTGACCATCTAGTATGTTATCACCTGACTACCTGGCATGCCACTACCTTGCTAGACCCTCTTGTTATGACATGACTGACCCGGACTATATCGATCTCATTGGTATGCATGTTACTTGATATACCACCACCTTGTCATGCTATCTTTTAAAACCAAGCATGATACACCTGACTTTGTAATTGTCATGTTTACGGGAATCCTGTCTTGTTTATGGAACTAAGTGCCACACGGAACAAAGTGCCACACCTTACTCGGTGGGGGCCACCTCTTGAATCCGTGGGGGCCACCTCTAGAATCCAATTATTACTGTTATGTCCAGTTATTCCCATAACCTGATAATTCTGTTAATAAACCATAAAAAGGACAACTTGTATGGGTATGGGAGGAAGTGATGGATGCCGGAATGATATCTTGCTTATAGTGGTGGGGTATAAAAGTATGTATATACATATATATATATATGTACTGGCGGTAGTGAATCTGAATTACTGAATAGGGGGACTTTGGGCCTCCAAAGCCGGTTCCAGGTGTATGGAAACCACTATAAGAAGTTCTATCAGTTCTCCATCTACTTCCGTTAACAACCCTGGCTTGCTTATATATGGATGTATGTGGGTTGGCCGTACACCAGGTCACATACCGAGATATATGGGTCAGACGAGTAATAATAATAATAGGTGTTTCCTGTGACCCCAGTTATGATTACTGTTATGATTCCTGTTTTGATACCTGTTATGCACTCTTGTCACATCTGTTATGTATTCTTGTTATGACTACTTTGCAACTCTGATTCTATACGCTTGGGTTTCTGTGGCATGAGATAATGGTATATAGATGAGGGTTTCCTTGTTTGGATTATTCCTTCGATGTATTAGTCTCATGGGACCGTGACTTAAGCGTATACAATCACTTTTGCTTATGATCAGCTTTACCTTGGATTTCTTGTTTTATGTATATTATGTTATACTTGTTCACATATATTTCACTTGTGTTCTAACCCTCCTGTCTTCTGTACTTGACACTTGTACTCATCCTGGCTCGCCACCTGGCATCATATCATACTCGCCTGGGGAGTTTCACTGACTCCCCTGGATTCTCATGTCCAGGTTATGGAGCCCGGAGCGTGAGGATCTCCCCCTTTGCTGCTCAGAGTAGCGCAGCGGTGACGTGGATCCCCAGCCGACCTTTCAGAGCTCCATCCTTCCAGACCCCCTGTATGCCTCTCGAGTTTTCCCTTAGCAAACTCGTGAGTGCCCTTTTTCTATTCATACTTGTACATTCCTTGTATACATGTATGTGGACACCCTTTATGCCGTTCATATATGTATATCTCTTGTATTCTCGCATTTGCGCATACTAGTGATATGATATTCATGTAATATTGTGATCACTTCTGATGATAACTGTGTAATTGTACTATATGTGTTGGAATGTATAATGCACCATTGCTTCCGTACTCTGATTCTTGTCTGTACTGATGCTTAGCGTATATACGGGAAGGTACCTCGGACTTACGTATATACGTTGCAGTGACGTCCCCGTATCGCCGGGATCGGGGCGTTACAGGATGGTATCAGAGCTTAGGCTCTAACTTCCTCAGTACGTCCAGAAGGCAAATCAATGGTAAAGAGATTTGCAACTGGAATACATGAGTCTTGGTTATACATTCCAACTACAAGTGCAGAGTTATCTATTCTTGACTATCTTTCCTTTGATTCCTAAATCCTTTCCATATCCCTTCCCTGTTTTGGTTTTATGAAGCCTTATACTATTTTAAGATATGACTAGACTAGAAAGGTAGTGGCTGGTTCTGAATGAAGCTATTATGTGATCTCTTCGGTGAATTCTATGAAGCTTGGTATTCTCCAGATTGATCCTGATCTGGCTATCTTTCTGAGGTCAGCAGTCAGAATTCTCTACGGATATTCTACATTCTCTACTATATCGTTCAGAGTGATTGATGCCTGGTATTCGGGATTCTTAATTATCGGTCTTCTTTATTATTATGCTCAGGACTATCAGGGTTTTCTTGTCTTCGGTATTCTGGCTTATTTATTTCACAGCCACGACATCAGCAGTATTATTCAGCATTATTCGAAGATTTATACAGCCGGAAGTGCGGAGGATGATTATTGTTCAGTCGACTTGAGAGCCCTACCTCTAGTGCTTCATATCTTAATTGGTATAAATTCCACCGCTGTCCCCTTTGTATTCAATTTACCCCTTAACGAAATTGCGAGGACGCAATTTTTTGTAAGGTGGGTGGATTGTAATACCCCGTTCCCGGAATACGTACTTAGTTGCGTATTCAGATTTTCGGTCGTATTTTTTTGATTTGTTTTCTGTATTCATTCTGTATTATGAATTCCTTATATGGTTGTTTTGTCTTGGATTTGGGTTTGTGGTCTTGGAGTCAGCCCTAGTCTGAACCGAAGGCCCGATCCTAGAGTATTACTCGATTTAGACATTCTGATAATTAGAATTGACCGATTTTAGTTTTAAATATCATTTCCCAATATTATATATTTTCTATGATTTTCTAGATTTTTCTGGAATTAAAATGAAAGTCTTCAAAACCGGTGTCGGCCAGTGCCGCTGACCGATTCCTGGATTTTTATTTCACAAACGGTTTGGAATTTCTAAATGATTCTTTAGACATTATTCCTTAGAATCATATTTTCTACCTACATTCTTTTTCTGAGGATTTTTGGATTTTATGAAAATTCCAACGGAGTCTGTAAATTATTGATTCCAGGATTTTTAGTTTTAAAACTATAAAGTATTTCTTCAAACGGATTTCACTATTGGTCTTTATATATTATTATTGATTTTTTGGTAATTATTTCGGGTCGTTCCGAGATACTTGAATTTCGGACGATTCCGGTATTTTTCCCGAAAGGTTTCCGCATCCGCAACTGAATCCCGGGAATCCGCCACTTCCATTATTTTCATCTTCTTTCCCAAGAAAATATCTTCTCATTATAATTTCTTTTCCATTTTTCCTTTTCCTTTATTTCTTTCCTTCCTCCACTAACCAAAGCCTTTTCCAATTTTCCAATAATTCCAATTTTCCACATAATCCCACTCACTTTCACCTAATCCTTTTTAAATCCCACTCATTCTCTCTCTCCCCCATGGCCGGCCAAGTGGCCAAGTGAGGGACACCTCACCCTCCCCATATTTGCACAACACCCCCTCTCTTCTACTTAAATTGCATCACCTTCACAAATCCAAAAAAAAACCTATAAATACTTTTCCTTTTCATTTCTAATCCTTTTTCACTTCATTCTTCACTTCACCTTTCTCTTTCTTCTCTTCTCTTCTCTTCTCTTCTCTTCACCAAAGCCCTAATCTCCAACTCCTCTTCATCTCCATCACTACAACAACAACCACCAACTCCCTAAGGAACAACAAGGTCATCTTCTTCCTCCTTCATCACCATGGAAGCAACCACAAGGGCATCAACAACACCAAAGGATCATCACCATCTCTACCTTCCTCTTCTTCTTCATCATCAACCACCACCACTCCTTTTGATTTATATCAGGTTTTGTGGCGCATCCCAAGCTTCCGTGGATTACGGCTCTTTCGGTATTTTGGAGTTTAGGCGAGTATTCTCACTCGCTACTTTCTTGTATGCGAGTAGTCTCGCCTCTATTTGAGTTTCCCGTTTCATCGGTCGATAAGTATTTCGCTTCTTATTTCCATATTCATGTATTGCACTACATTGCTTGTATTATGATAGCTTCATCTTGTGCTTGTACCATGCTTATGATATTCTTACTCCTTTGTCGTATACCATGCGTGGCAGACCCTTCGTGGTCGTTGGACACTAAGTTGCTTCTATGTTTCTACTTGCCATGTCAGACTTGTTAGTTTCATGCTTCCTTTTAACACATGTATATCACCTGACCATCTAGTATGTTATCACCTGACTACCTGGCATGCCACTACCTTGCTAGACCCTCTTGTTATGACATGACTGACCCGGACTTTATCGATCTCATTGGTATGCATGTTACTTGATATACCACCACCTTGTCATGCTATCTTTTAAAACCAAGCATGATACACCTGACTTTGTAATTGTCATGTTTACGGGAATCCTGTCTTGTTTTATGGAACTAAGTGCCACACGGAAAAAGTGCCACACCTTACTCGGTGGGGGCCACCTCTTGAATCCGTGGGGGCCACCTCTAGAATCCAATTATTACTGTTATGTCCAGTTATTCCCGTAACCTGATAATTCTGTTAATAAACCATAAAAAGGACAACTTGTATGGGTATGGGAGGAAGTGATGGATGCCGGAATGATATCTTGCTTATAGTGGTGGGGTATAAAAGTATGTATATACATATATATATATATGTACTGGCGGTAGTGAATCTGAATACTGAATAGGGGGACTTTGGGCCTCCAAAGCCGGTTCCAGGTGTATGGAAACCACTATAAGAAGTTCTATCAGTTCTCCATCTACTTCCGTTAACAACCCTTGGCTTGCTTATATATGGATGTATGTGGGTTGGCCGTACACCAGGTCACATACCGAGATATATGGGTCAGACGAGTAATAATAATAATAGGTGTTTCCTGTGACCCCAGTTATGATTACTGTTATGATTCCTGTTTTGATACCTGTTATGCACTCTTGTCACATCTGTTATGTATTCTTGTTATGACTACTTTGCAACTCTGATTCTATACGCTTGGGTTTCTGTGGCATGAGATAATGGTATATAGATGAGGGTTTCCTTGTTTGGATTATTCCTTCGATGTATTAGTCTCATGGGACCGTGACTTAAGCGTATACAATCACTTTTGCTTAT
This sequence comes from Agave tequilana, assembly GCA_038442645.1. NCBI lineage: Eukaryota > Viridiplantae > Streptophyta > Magnoliopsida > Asparagales > Asparagaceae > Agave > Agave tequilana. The sequence goes on along the minus strand of JAVJIF010007885.1, from coordinate 7,231 downwards.
GATCAGCTTTACCTTGGATTTCTTGTTTTATGTATATTATGTTATACTTGTTCACATATATTTCACTTGTGTTCTAACCCTCCTGTCTTCTGTACTTGACACTTGTACTCATCCTGGCTCGCCACCTGGCATCATATCATACTCGCCTGGGGAGTTTCACTGACTCCCCTGGATTCTCATGTCCAGGTTATGGAGCCCGGAGCGTGAGGATCTCCCCCTTTGCTGCTCAGAGTAGCGCAGCGGTGGCGTGGATCCCCAGCCGACCTTTCAGAGCTCCATCCTTCCAGACCCCCTGTATGCCTCTCGAGTTTTCCCTTAGCAAACTCGTGAGTTCCCTTTTTCTATTCATACTTGTACATTCCTTGTATACATGTATGTGGACACCCTTTATGCCGTTCATATATGTATATCTCTTGTATTCTCGCATTTGCGCATACTAGTGATATGATATTCATGTAATATTGTGATCACTTCTGATGATAACTGTGTAATTGTACTATATGTGTTGGAATGTATAATGCACCATTGCTTCCGTACTCTGATTCTTGTCTGTACTGATGCTTAGCGTATATACGGGAAGGTACCTCGGACTTACGTATATACGTTGCAGTGACGTCCCCGTATCGCCGGGATCGGGGCGTTACAGCTGCATGCAACGCTTCAAGGGCCATGTTTTGAAGCCCACGTCCCCTCACAAATTAAAGGATGTGTTTCCTCAATAGAATAAGGAACGCGTCTTTAACAATTCAAGAACGCGTCTTAAATCCACATCTTTCGACGAATTAAGAGCTGTGTCGCCTCCAGCAAGTTAATGAGCTCAGGGCCGCGTCTTTCCTCAATCCAGGGTCGCGTTCTCCCATCAATTCAGAGATGTGTCCCTTCAACAATTCAGAGTCGTGTCCTCTAAGTGAATCAGAGTCGCGCCTCTCAACAATACAGAGTCACATCCTCTAAGTGAATCAGAGTCGCGCCTCTCAACAATCCAGAACCGTGTCTCCTAATAATTCAGAGTTGCATCCTCAAAGTGAATCAGAGCCGCATCCTCTTAGCAATTCAGGTTTGTATCTCTCAACAACTCAAGGTCGCATCTCCCCTACAATTCAGGGCCGCGTCTTATCAACAATTTAGTGTTGTCTGAGTTTCTCCTCTACAACCCATAGTCGTGTCTTAGCAAATGGCTAAGGACTGCATCTCCACATGGTCAAGAGCTGCGTCTATGATAGCGCGTTGTCCTATACAACAAAGAGTCTGTTTGATTCTCAAACCAAAGGAGGGATAAAGATGAGATCTGATTCTCAAACACAAAGGGATAAAGATGGAGACAAAGAGGAAAAAACTTGAAGCTTTTTTTTAAGTTCTTAAAACTCTGGACGCAGAGTTCAACGGAAAAGAAAAGAGTCTAATGATGACTCTCAAAAGACTGCTATCTTTTTATAGACACAGTAATCCGCCAAGATACGCAGCCCATATCTCGAGATCAATCATTGCCAAATGCATGGTGATTGAGGTAAAACCTGCACACAAAAATACAGAATTTCAGGACTTTAGGAATAGAATGTGTAAGTACTCAATACTACCGCTATAGCAAGTGGCTATGCGGGTCGTGATCCATAAGGAAGGACTAGCGATGAAAGATTTTTTAATAAGTTCTCTTTTATACTACGATTAATGGTTTAAAATTCTCTTTAGCTTCTTTAAAAGAAAAGAAAATTTAAGTTAAAGTAAGTTAAAATGAAAGTGGTAGATTGAGAAGGTGAAAAAAATAGAAAATAGATATTACAAAGAAATAAAAAAAGAGTGATAAAAGAGTTGGTGTTGTGATCTAAACTAAAATTAAAAGAAAAAAAAGTTAAAACCTAAAAAACTTACTTACTCTTTGGTGCCTGCTTACCTTTGACCCGTATCGACGATGTACCTTTGTTTGAAGGTGAGCGAAGTATGACAAATAGGATCTTCCCCATTCCTTATTTACACTATGAAATGAAGGGGCAACATACACTACCACAGAAATAGATATCCATCACCATGTGTTATCAACGGCACTTGTAAGGGCAAGGCAACTTCGAGGCTATCGGAGTCATTTGGATTCACAAACACAGAAGAGGGAAGCAAACAAAAATAAGAATAGAAAAGAAAAGAAAACTTCGATTCGATTCAAATAATAATAAAAGAAAAGATTACTTACACTGGTGTCACCCTCAGTACAAGCTTGTTCTCATTCCTCCATGAAAATCTCCTCTCCTCTCAGTTATATAAAGAAAATAAAAATACATAAAAGAAAACTAAAAAACCTAAGTTACAAACTACAGAATAGCCTAAATTCTACTCTCTGCTTTGTCATTCCATTTGCCTTTGAGATTGTAGGTATTTATAAGAGATATACAGAGGGTAGAGGAGAATGAAGATAGGGGAAGCTAGCTATTTCTAAATTTGAATCCTTCCCTTATCTCCAAACTTGATTTGATGTGGATATTCAGTTCTGATCTGTAACTTCTTGGCGTGTTGTTTGCTGAATATAACTTATCAAATGATAGAATTAGAAATAGTAATCAACTTAAGAGTTGTAGCCCTTTAAGTCGTCTTTCTAGATCATCTTGAATCATCAGATTGAGTTTCGGTAGCGAAAGTTATGTTTCAAATATTAAAATGTATCCAGTTAGAATCTGAGTCAAAATTGCTTCATCTCATCCGTGATCTTCTCTCTATCCATTTATCCATTGGATTGGACTCTGTATTTGACGTTATCCTTGGTTGATCTTTAGTTTTAACCACTTGATTCACCAAAAACTGAATTTAACCAACTGAATTGGGATCATCCTCCTCTAACCAAATAGATCTAGTTAAATCTGAATTTAACTGATACTTATTTGATTTTATCCTCTTTCTCTCCATTATTATCTTCTGCAAAATAGACATTTAAGACAAAAAAATTAGCAGATTTATTACATGATATATGGAAAAATATAATAAAGAATAATGCAATAAATGTGTGCAATCACATGACAACACGCCCAGAACGCGGACCTCGCATTTTAAGAGAACAATGTCTCTTCAAGCTCCGCCAGACACGTGGCAATGTACCCAGAATGCGAGTTTTGCGTTTAACAGAGCCACGTCTCTTCAGCAAAGAGAAGTCCGCGTCTCCACCTCAAAGTCGGCGTTACTTCAACAAAGTGAGAACTGCCCCTCCACTACGATGTCCGCGTCTCTCCAATGAATGAGAGTCGCATTTCTACTTCAGAAGAGGCCGTGTCCCCAAGACAACACGACTTTCGCTTTTACAAGACCTGTGTTCAGTCTCTACTTCTGCAATCAGTTCAAACAGTACACATGCAAAAGCAGTTGGCGATTTTTTTCCTATTCAACAGTACACTAACAACCAGCTCAGAGTACCGATGAGGTCCAGACTGCGTATCTGGACACGCACGACGATCACCTCTGGTGGCTTCAAATAGTTTAACAGTACACTCACGAAAATCAAATTCCAAACAACATCGAGCTCAAGGTATCTCAGAAGATTGTCAGTCCAGTCTTGAGAGCTTGCTGCCAAACAGAAAGGTCCAAAGTGTTTTGAAACCCGTCCCAGTCAACCGCAGAATTTCGAAACTTTGTAGGTAGTTCTGTAGACTGTCTAAAAATCACTGAAGACAAGCATCAGATAACAGGGTCCATGCTTTAGACGCGGGGCTAATTGAAGCCACTCGTGCAGAGCCAAGATCAGGGCTCAAAACCCGCGTCTCACACACCACTGCAATGCCAAAACGTAGAAATAAAAGCCCACATCTCAGCACCACTTCAGTACTCGACACAGAGCTTGAAGTCCGCGTCTCACATGCGAAGCTCGATACAAAGTTCTAAGCTCGCGTTTTAACACCACCGCGGCGCACAAACGCGAAGCTCAAGACCTGCATCTCAGACAAGAAGCTCGACACAGAGTTTGAGCTCGCGTTTCAACACTACCGCGGCACCCAAAAGCAGAGCTCAAGACCCGCATCCAGCGTTACCTTAACGGTTAAACACAGGGCTCAAGCCCGCTTTCCAACTACAGAGGAGCCCTGCGTCTCCATTATAATTACCCCCATTACTGGGTCAAGTACTGCTCACGTAATGAGGGGAGTTAACCCCCATTATTTTAGGGGAAGTTTTTATTCCTGAAACCCCTATAAATAGCTCAGTTTGCTATTGAAGAGGGGTCAGAATTTCAGCTGAGGAATACTGATAAAGAGTTAAACTCTTCTACCAACTTGCTAAGTTCAAGTTTTTACCTAAGTCTCTTGAGATTTCATTGGATAGAGCTCTGCTACTCCATCTGTGATCCAAGGAGAAGACTTTCAGAAGAGGTTGACGTTCACACGGTCAACGAAAAACAAGAAGCACTTTCCACCGCTATGCAAAAAACCCAATCTTAAATAAAGAGAATATCAAAGCTTGATTGTCTCTCTCTTGTAGTTGGAATTTGAGTGGTTGTAACTTTTGATTGATTTAAGAAAAATTTGCAGTACACTTTCAACATTCTTCCCCATACAGTGTTGTTTGACAAAAGCTATCTGTTGTATTATCGCTGATGTGCTTTTACCTGCCTGTTATCCCTGATACCTACCTGTTGCACATGCCTGTTATTACTTGACACCTATCTGATGTTACTTGACATCTGACATGTGATCACCTGATACTTGCCATGACTGATACTTGACTCTTATAATTACACTTCCAGGAATGATGATATATATATATATATATATATATATTATATTATAATATATATATATATAAGTACAACATGTAATCATGATTCTCCTTACATGCTTCTGCTCATTCTTATAATCTGATAATTATCTAATAAATTATAAAAATGACAACTTATATCGGTCAGGAGAAACTGATGGATATAGGTATGATGTCATGGTGGTCATCAATAAAGTGTCGTATGGGGCGCGTAATGATAACTCTTCGGAAGCAGAAGTTATATTCTGAAGTATCGTGTGGGGCGCGTGATGATAAGACCCAAAAAACAGTAACCTATTATCCTAAACTGTAGTTCCGGGCAGAGGTGGGACCCACTATAAATATGACATCAATTCTGCATCAATTTCCAATAACAAACCTCGACTTGCTCATATATAGATGTATGCGCGTTGAGATGTACACCAAGACACATACCTAGATATATGGGTCGGACGAGTAATAATAAAAAGATGCTAATTAACAATTCATTGTATTATTTGCAACTCAGGTTGTATACACTTAGATTACGGTGACATGGGGCATAAGGTATAGATGAGGGTTTCTTGTTGGATTATTCCTTCGACGTATTTGTCTCATGAAGCTGTAAAATGAGTTTGTACAGCTGGTTTGCATGTATTCGATATATCAATTTTATCGGTTTCTATCGGTTTATGATTTTCGTAGTGTAGAGAGACAACTCAGGTTATATGAACTCAGGAGACGATGACGTGAGGTATACGATATATATACGAGGGTTTCCTTTTTTAGATTATTCTTTCGATGTACTAATCTCACGGATTTGTAATTTGGGCTTGTATAACGGGTTTTGCCATATTCGCTCTACTTAGCCTCCTTACTTGCTCATGTATGCCTATGCTCAGACACGATTTTTCAATATATGCTTGTTTGATTCGAATTTATCGATACACGTGTGCTTGTCCCTGCATGACACTTGGCATTCACCATACCACTCGTTGGAGAGTTCTGACTCCCCTGGATCTGCATGTCCAGATCCTTGAGCTGGAGCTTGTGGATTCTCTCGGTTGCTGACCAGATGACCAGCAGTGAAAGCGTGGATCTCTGGCAGACCGTCAAGAGTCCTTTTCTTCAGGCCCCGTGCTCGTCTCTCGAGTTTTCATTTTGTCACTCGTGAGCATCTTTTGTACTTTTCATATTTGATATCTCTTTGTATTCTCGTATTTGCGCTATCGGTGATGTAATATTCTTATAATATTGTATCACATCTTGTGATGACTTTATAATTGTACTCATATGTGGAATGTATAATGCATCACGTACTTTTGTACTATGATTTTACTGTACTGATGCTTAGCGTATGTATGTAAGGGTATTTCTAACCTGTGTACATACGTCGCAGAGTAAAGACTCCGCACTACGGGATTATAACATTACATCGTGCAATGTCGTTCTCTTCAAAATTGTGCTACCTACAACCCCTCAGCACGATGCAATCATCTGGGTGGGCTACAGTGGTGGGGCTATAGTGGTGGCTGCCATAAGGTAAGGGATGCAAGAGGCTCACAAAACTAGCACCAACTAGTAATGCCACGCGCATCACTCACATGTGTCAAGCGTGGGCTATGCCACGTGTTACCCTTGTATGTTGCTATGTTTGCAGGGGGGCATTTCCAACCGCATCTTTCTTAGCTAATCGCAATATACCCCGTCTCCAGCATGTACTCGCTGCCAGACTCGATTGAGACTCCGATTGAAACGCCGAACACGCAATAAGGCACTGCCCGCCATCTGGCGCCAGCTTCTAACACTCATCTTCGACCAATTATGTGCAAAGGTTCATCACCGATCACGCCATACTACGCCTGCTGACACTGTGCGGTTGTACAAGCATAATTTGGTGCAAGGGTGAACAGCACTGTGAGCATGAGTAACAGGGGACCATGCGTGCCTGGAAGCGCACTTTCACCATATGCATGTTTGTGGGTTCGGTTCATGTGTGTGAGCCACACACATACAATAAGAGAGCCAAACCGACGTTGACACGTGGACTGATCCTCTTTAATATGTTATGTGTGTGGGCCTCACACACATATTAAAGGGATTATAAGAGTTCCAATCCACGTGTCAACGGCGGATTGGCTCTCTTATTGTATGTGTGTGTGGCTCACACACATGAACCGAACCCCATGTTTGTCAGGGTAATACGATGGGGTCTACACAAATTTTTATAAAAACATTCTCATCAGTGACGATTCGGTAGTTCGAGATCAATTCGGACAAATAGATTTTTGACTAAAAAAATCTCGCTATGTCTTTTACCTGAGCACAACGGTAGAAGTGATGTAATGGCTTGTAATGTCCTCTCTTCTCATCCTATGTAATAAAGTACTTCGCTTTCTGGCTTTAGAGAGAGAGAGAGAGAGAGAATCGATGTGGGTTTGATGTTAGGAGCGCTTGAACGGTTGAACTTGGACCTCTTTGATTGCGAGTTGTATGCTTTTAGCATGTTGTCCTACAAAAGGAAGTG
>JAVJIF010007884.1:0-275672 GCA_038442645.1 Agave tequilana | reverse complement strand
AAGCAGACTGACAGAGCTACAACTCTTATGTTGGTCATTATTTCTAATTCAGTCAGTTGTTAAGTGATATTCAGCATCAACAAGCCAACAAACAGCAATCAGAACTTAATATCCACCTCTACACCCTCCATTTCTCCTATAAATACCTGCACTCAAAGGCAAAGGGACGACCATGCAGAGATAGGACTTAGCCAAGCTTTTCATTTCTAGTTAGGTTTTTAGCCTTTCTTTTTATGTAATTTTAGTTTTCATTTATGTAATTCAGAGGAGATCGACTTTCATCGAAGAACAAGACTGAAGCTTGAGCTGGAGTGACACCGGTGTAAGACTTATTTCTTTTCTTTGATTGTAATGAAATCGAATCGATGTTCTTTTTGTGTTTGTACTTCTTTTTAGTCTTCTCCTTCTTCTCTTTTCTATTTTACTTTTCTTTTCGTACAATCGTCTTCCAAGTGAGTCTAAAAGCATCGAAAGAGCCTTGCCATTGCGAGTGCCACCGATAGCTCATGACGATGGAATAGAGTCTCTCTCTGTATCATTTCATTCTGGAAGTAGTCTTGATGATGTAATGTGGACGAAGACCAATACTCAAATCTTATGGGCTATGCGCTGATGCCTCCACTTCAAGGTAAAATCGTCGCTGAAGAGAAGGTAAGCAATTGTTTTTTATTTCTTTCTTTTATTTCTGTAAATTAACTCACAAACACAATACTCTTCTAAATCATCCTTTTCACTTCCTTGTCGCTTTCTTTCGCCGTTTTCCTGATTTTTCCACCTTCTCACCTCTCGCTTTCTTCTTAACTTTAACCATTAACTTTCTTTTTCTTTTTCTTAACTTTAAAAACAAGAAGAACTCTCGTTTGGTTTTGATAAACGATTTCAATAGAACCGTAAAAGCTTCCATCGCAAACCCTCCTTGTGGATCACGACCCGCATAGCCACTTGCTATAGCGGAAGAATTGAGCACTTGCACATATTTGTTTTAAGTTTTTGTAATCTCGTATTTTTTGTGCAGGTTTACCTCAATCAAGTACCCACTCCTCAATCACATTCCTCTAGTCCAGAGGTAGTGAGCCATAAATACAATAATCACTTGTGATCAAAAGACTGAATGTTTCACCTAGAGGGGGGTGAATAGTGAAGGCTAATCTAATGGTCACTTAATATGGTGAATTATGCAAATAATGCGGAAGCTAAAGCAATTATGACCAAATAAAACTTTTACACTAAACACTATGTATAACACAGAGTGTTGCCGAATTCCCCGTGAAGGGCTCTGGACAACTCCTCTTGATTCCCCTTGAATGGGTTGAGGTGCCGCGTTGGCTCTCTTGGTTGAATACAAGTGTTAGCAAACAATCCCACGCAAGTATATCATGAGCACACAATATATCAAGCATGTATATGTAAAGACAATAATTAAATGCAGATATAAACAAGGGATAGAAAGAAAGAGAGCAATCGCAACACAAGGGATTTGTTTCGAGGTTCCGAGCACACTTGCTCTACATCCCCACCTTCGACACAACGAAGGATTTCCACTATGCAAGATCCCACTGGATCTCTCCTCGGTGCCGCAACACTACAAGCCCTCGGACTCTCTAGTCCCGTACACACCGTAAGCCCATCGGCTCGCTGAGGCCGCACCTCAAACACGAGTTTGCACCCGAACCCGAAACCACCAAGTCCTCACTAGGACCCAAACAATCACGAGCACACTTGCCCGTCTCCTCAATGAACAAAGAAGATCTTGGTGATCACAATACTTTGATCACCTAAAGGCTCTCACTACAACAAAACCTATAGGATGAATAATCAATTGATGGCTCAAGTGTGGTGTGAGAAAAACAAGGTTGAGAGTGGTGGAGGAAAACTCAAGAAATTCTCTTTTTAAAACACTCTTGATAAATCTCTCTCTTTTGATTGGAAATATTTGCTCTAATTCAAGTGGAGGAAAAACCTCTAAATAGCTCAGGAAAAACTGGTGAAAACCCACTTGAAAATCTTAGCTCAAACAATGACAAGACCCCCAATTTATAGGCTGCCAGAAAACTAGCCATTGGGTCTGTCAGAGCTGCCGGTCGACCGGCGCGGTCGACCGCAACGGTCGGATTTCTGACCGTTGGAGCCACGGTCGACCGCCCCGGTCGACCGACCCACTGGAGCTGAGAGTCTAACTCTCTGTCGGTCGACCGGCGCGGTCGGCCGAACTTTCCAGAGAGCACTGCTCTCTGGAGCGGTCGACCGGCACGGTCGGCCGTCCTCAAGTATACTTAGGCGTGCACGTTTGTACACGTCGGTCGACCGGTCCGGTTGGCCGACACCAGGACTAGTCTACTTATAAGGGTTATAAGTCGCTTATCCGAAGCCTGAAACAATTTTCTGGGATTTAAACATGGTTTTTTTGGCTCAAATAAAATCCCATAAAATATATAAAAATCTACAAAAATAGTTTACCAATATACTTTGATAATCAAACATGCTTGCAAAAAATCAAGGCATGTTATAAAAGATTGGACTATTTTTGTAAGTTGGAAATATTTTGCTCAGATAACGTATTTTCCAAAACAATATTTTCCAAACATGTTTTTCCAAATCTTTATCAAATACAAAAACAAGATATACTTTTAAGGCATAGTGTGTATGGATATGATCCACTACACAATCAAGATGAAATATCTATGTTTTTGTCATAAAGCTCTAAACTTGGTTTTGGTTTAAAGATATGTATATGATTAATCCAAAGCCAAACTTGTATTTTTTCAAAATGAAAAATCTTTTCTAAACTAAAAAATCTTTTATAAAACAATTCTAAATCAAGAGTGTGTGTGTATATGTACTTGAGCAATCCACCAACTATCTATCTTTTACATTTTTAACTAAAATAAAAAACAAAATCTTATACCTAGACACAAGTCTTCATCTTCTTGAAGTCTTCACTTGAAGGCTTCTCATCTTCTTGACTTGGTCCAAACACGATCCTAGAGCTAGACTCCTCTTGAGTACTTGATGTGATCTTGATGCACAAGCTCTTGAATCAACGGTGCTAGCTCCAAAACTTGACTTTAAATCCTTTATTGAAGCTCCAAACCTACTAAGATCTTGATCATAAATCTGTCACTAATAAACACAAGATCTTAGTAAACATAACTTCATGAGTTGATCATCATCAAACTAGGTGATAGGCCTTTGGGCCAACAATCTCCCCCTTTTTGATGATGACAAAACTCATGGAGTTATATGCATAGATTAAAGTAAAGCTTCAAAGAAGCTCGCCCTTAACTCATGCATAACACATCAAACAATATAATATGGAAATGAAGCACATGACATGTATGCAATGTATGGAGATAAAACATTCAACAAGCATAAATCAAAATCTTTTTGTCCTATTTGCAATACAAAAACGTATATGCATAAGTAACAAGGAAGACAAATACTTCTCCCCCTTAAGCAATGAAACATGCATATAAACTCAAATACTTCTCCCCCTTTTTTGTCAATCATCAACAAAGGTTCAAAGTAAAATCAAATCAAACAAATTTTTCTCCCCCTTTTTGTCAAAAACAAAAAGATCAAGAAGGGGTAATACAATTCAACAAAATGTTTTTTTTTTAATTAATTTTTCTTAACAAAAATTTTTAAAGTATCAGAGCTCTTGTAAAACAATCAAATTTTTAAGATACCAAATTGAAAATAGTCATTATTGTAAAACATATTGATACCATTGAAAATTTAACCAACTATGAAGTTGAAGCATTTGATATCAATAGTAAATATATGATCAAATTTTTATTTTTCATCATAAACTTTGTGCTTTAAAAATTGTGAACCAATTGAAAGTTAAGCACATGAAAATCATATATATGTATGAGAATGAGTATACCAATTGACATTGATACATACATATATATAAGAAAATAAAATATGAGTATATACAAAAATTATCAATTTAGATACCAATTGAAAGAGTCCAATGATACCAATTGACATAACAATAAGATCAAGTGTATATCTCATAACCTACCCCCTTGATATGCACAAGGTAAAAGATTTGTCAATTAAGCTTACAGGCATACTCGCCCATCCATCCTCCCATAGATGGTAGGGGTTTTCAAAAGTAGAATTGAAATAGTATAGCATTGAAATCACTACCAAAGGAAGAAATAATTAACTAGTTAAAGATAAATTTTGAAAACTAGTTAAAGATCCTTCAAAACATCAAATCATATGTTTTTTCAAAATCATACTAAATACACGAAATTTACACTCAAGATCGATTAAGCTCATAAAAGTGTATGAATCAAAGTCATGGCAAAGAAATAAAGTGTGAGTGTTCAAAAGTCATGTAAATAGCATTTTCATGAAATAGTCATTGAAGCTCAAAAATGATCATGTATCACTTTTTTACAAAAACATGAAAAATCATTTTTCAATAAAACAATAAACTTCTAGGCATATGTATGATTTATCCAATCCTAACAATACACATACATATCCCAAACATAAAAGAGTCTATTAATAGTTTTTGCATGAAGGCAAGAGACTCAAAATGGATATACATGTATATTTATTAGATTTGAATTAATAATATATATACATGAAGTAAAGCATAAAAGTTGGCAAAGCATGTATAAATGAGAATCATCAAAACTAGCTTATACATACGCATATAGTGGATACAATTTAGCATGAAGTTCAAATATATATGAGTCAATTGTAATTCACTATTTGTATATATATAATGCAGGTTTGACACATTCTACATCTAAGCATGTAAATACCACGTGAAGCACAAAACCTAAAAACATGAACATGCTCAAAATGATATGAACAAGCATGAACATGAATAAAAAGGGAGTTTAGAGATTGTTACCAACTCTAAAGCTCCAATCATGGTGGTCTTTCCACCAAAACCTCCTTTGATAGCGATGTGTCTAAAGTGTGTCTATCCAATCCATGTGCATCCACTACCAAGGCATCAAATCTCTCACGTCTTGAGAGATCCCTCACCTACATCAAAAACATGGGGTGGGGGTTTTGGTACCCATATTTTCTTGGGTCCTTGGGGGTTAGCTTTATAGGCACCCAAACATTTTTATGATTAGCAAAATTTGATATATGCAACTTATCAAAACAAAATTTTGCTAGATGGCCTTTGCGGCCACAATGTGTGTACATTTGTACACCTTAGGATGCTTATGTGTATGTGTGTGGTCATGACGTGCAACATAAGCAAATGCATGATGAGGATGATGTGTATGAATGTGCGGAGTTTGTTTCTTTGCAAACAAAGACTCCACCTAGTATGATTGAATGCACATGTGCTCAAATTAGAGCTCAAACTATCTATTTTATTTTTCAACATATTTATCTCATTAGTGGTGGCATGTAAAGCATAATGAGATAAAGAATCATTTTTCTTATTTTTAGAAACTTTAACTTTTCTTTTTCTTTTTCTTTTTCAAAATTTTCTTCTTTAAACAAGAATTTTCTTGCAAAACAATTTCCTTTTGTTTTTTCCACCAAAATAATTTTATCCTTCAAAATAGTGTTCCCTTCACACAAATCATTTAATTTAGACATAAGGGAAACATTTTCATTTTTCAAAACCTCATTTTCTTTTTCTAAGCATGCAATGTTAGATTTAAATGAATCTTGTTCTATATGCATGCAATCAAGTTTCTTTTTCAAATTTTTATTATCTTTCTTAATCATGTCATATTTCTCAAGCAATAGTTGACAAAAGTAGATAGCTCATCATATGACATGTTATTATCCTCATCCTCGGATTCGGAAGTTACCTCAAGGGGGTTATCCCCTTGGACCATATAGCAACGTTGGAGGTGTCGCTCCCAACGTCCGAATCGCTCCCCGCATAGTATCGAATCAAAGTTAGAAACTCTAGATAATAAACATCATCTAGGGTAGACTTTAAAGCATGAAGGGCTTTTGTATTAGCCTCAAAATTCTTACCATCTAAACAATATGCATTATAGTAGTGGCAAGATAAACATGAATGCCTAGGGCTTTGAGGTACAAGGACATCCTCACCTTCCATATATGGATGTTAACAATGTCAAACATGGGTGGTGACATGAAGTCCATGGTGTATGTACAAAAATATTGTGATTAGCCTAAAATGAGGATCTTTTACTCTAGGTGTTAGACCAAATCAGAGTACCAAGCTCTGATACCAATTGAAGGTTTCACCTAGAGGGGGGTGAATAGGTGAAGGCTAATCTAATGGTCACTTAATGGTGAATTATGCAAATAATGCGGAAGCTAAAAGCAATTATGACCAAATAAAAACTTTTACACTAAACACTATGTATAACACAAGAGTGTTGCCGAATTCCCCGTGAAGGGCTCTGGACAAACTCCTCTTGATTCCCTTGAATGGGTTGAGGTGCCGCGTTGGCTCTTTTGGTTGAATACAAGTTTTAGCAAACAATCCCATGCAAGTATATCAATGAGCACACAATATATCAAGCATGTATATGTAAAGACAATAATTGAATGCAAGATATAAATAAGGGATAGAGAGAAAGAGAGCAATCGCAAACACAAGGGATTTGTTTCGAGGTTCGAGCACGCGTGCTCTACATCCCCGCCTTCGACACACGAAGGATTTCCACTATGCAAGATCCCACTGGATCTCTCCTCGGTGCCGCAACACCTACAAGCCCTTGGACTCTCTAGTCCCGTACACATCGTAAGCCCACCGGCTCGCCGAGGCCGCACCTCAAACACGAGTTCGCACCCGAACCCGAAAACACCAAGTCCTCACTAGGACCCAAACAATCACGAGCACACTTGCCCGTCTCCTCAATGAACAAAGAAAGATCTTTGGTGATCACAACACTTTGATCACCTAAACGCTCTCACTACAACACACCTATAGGATGAATAATCAATGGATGGCTCAAGTGTGGTGTGAGAAAAACAAGGATGAGAGTGGTGGAGGAAAACTCAAGAAATTCTCTTTTAAAACACTCTTGATAAATCTCTCCTTTTGATTGAAAATATTTGCTCTAATTCAAGTGAGGAAAAACCTCTAAATAGCTCAGGAAAAACTGGTGAAAACCCACTTGAAAATCTTAGCTCAAAACAATGACAAGACCCCCAATTTATAGGCCGCCAGAAAACTAGCCATTGGGGTCTGTCAGAGCTGCCGGTCAACCGGCGCGGTTGACCGCCAACGGTCGGATTTCTGACCGTTGGAGCCACGGTCGACCGACCCACTGGAGCTGAGAGTCAACTCTCTATCGGTCGACCGGCGCGGTCGGTCGAACTTTCCAGAGAGCACTGCTCTCTGGAGCGGTCGACCGGCACGGTCGGCCGTCCTCCAGTATACTTAGGCGTGCACGTTTGTGCACGTCGGTCGACCGGTCCGGTCGGCCGACACCAGGACTAGTCGACTTATAAGGGTTATAAGTCGACTTATCCGAAGCCTGAAACAGTTTTCTGGGATTTAAAACATGGTATTTTTGGCTCAAATAAAATCCCATAAAATACATAAAAATCTACAAAAATAGTTTAACCAATATACTTTGATAATCAAACATGCTTGCACAAAATCAAGGCATGTTATAAAAGATTGGACTATTTTTGTAAGTTGGAAATATTTGGCTCAAGATAAAAACTGTATTTTCCAAAATAATATTTTCCAAAACATGTTTTTTCAAATCTTTATCAAATACAAAAACAAGATATACTTTTAAGGCATAGTGTGTATGGATATGATCCACTACACAATCAAGATGAAATATCTATGTTTTTGTCATAAAGCTCTAAACTTTGTTTTGGTTTAAAGATATGTATATGATAAATACCAAAAGCCAAACTTGTATTTTTCCAAAATGAAAATCTTTTCTAAACTAAAAAAATCTTTTATGAAAATAATTCTAAATCAAGAGTGTGTGTGTATATGTACTTGAGCAATCCACCAACTATCTATCCTTTACATTTTTAACTAAAACAAAAAACAAAATCTTATACCTAGACACAAGTCTTCATCTTCTTGAAGTCTTCACTTGAAGGCTTCTCATCTTCTTGACTTGGTCCAAACACGATCCATAGAGCTAGACTCCTCTTGAGTACTTGACGTGATCACAAGCTCTTGAATCAACCGGTGCTAGCTCCAAAACTTGACTTTAAATCCTTTACTGAAGCTCCACACCTACTAAGATCTTGATCATAAATCTGTCACTAATTAAACACAAGATCATTAGTAAACATAACTTCATGAGTTGATCATCATCAAAACTAGGGTGATAGGCCTTTGGGCCAACAAAGACCACAAACTCTCTTTGAAAAACTTTTCTTTACAAAACCCTAGAGAATAGTGTATAGGATTGAAGCTCAAGGTTTGTAAGTAAAAAATAAAGCAAAGTAGAAGAGAGTTTTAATTCAAAAACTTCAGAGAAAAAATTAGAGATTAGAGCACAAAAACTGAGAATAAAAACTTCTTTCAAAATACTCAGCTTTGATTTCTTTTGCAAATATTGTTGTTATTCTCCTTAACCCCTTCTACCCCTATTTATAGGATATAGGTAGGGATTAAGGAACAAACAATAATTTTGACTAATCAGGAAAGATAAGATCCAAAACCAGCCTTAAACCTCGTTTGGAGAATAAAATCACGTTTTAAAACATGCTTAAAAATAGCTATTAGGCTGATAATACACTCACGGTCGAACGGAGCCGGTCGACCGATTTTCAAAAACTTTTGACCATTGGCAGGCCCGGGTCGACCACCCAATCGACCGTCCCAAACAGAGACTAGGGTGCTGTCAGTCGGTCGATGTTCGGTCGCCCGACATGGGGTCCAGTCGACTGCCCGGTCGACCGATAACGTGCACACATGCACGTACCCAATGGTCAAAACTGCGGTCGACCGCTCGGTCGACCATTCTGACCTGTAACGGAGCCGGTCGACCGTCCAGTCGACCGCAATAGGTCAAAACAGATTATTTTGAGGAAATATTTTTGAAGATATGTTTATTTTCAAAAATGATTTTTGTCAAGACATTGTAAACTACAATAAATTGAGTTTGCAAATACTGAAATAATCTATTAAAATATTTTATACAAGAGACAAAAACAATCTTTTTAAAAACATGTGCAATTTTGTGTGTGTGAAAAACTTGAGCTTCAACACTAGATACTATCCTTTAACAAATTAAAATATAAAAACTATATAGAAAGAAGTCTCTAAACCGCGTTGTGCCGAGTTAGAGCCTCCTCTCCTATGAAAGAGTCCTCTTGCGCCATCAACCTATCAACATGCTTTTAGCATCATTGACCTTGAAATATTCTTAAAGCCATCATGACTTGTACAAATATGAAATTCATTCTAGAACAACTTATTAGTACCAAATAGCTTTTGTATGTTTTGTTATCATCAAAACTATATAAATGGAGAGTGTAACCTTTTGGGCCAACAATCTTCCCCTTTTTGATGATAACAAAACATATAAGCTATAACACAGGATGTAGAAGGGAGGTAAAAACTCCCCCTCAAATATGCTATATTAAACAAGTATAAAACAACTTATTATGAGAGAATTTTGAAAAACTTTGAAAAACACCAAACATAAAACATAAACAATACACTATACCAAACATAAAACATAAACAATGCACTATACCAAAACAAACAACATATATTTCTCCCCTTCTTGTCATACATCAAAAAGGGATATGAAAGTAAGAAAACTTCTTTATTCAACAACACAAACATTTAGTTCACAACATATAAAAGAAAATCTATTGTAGTCAAGTGGTTTAGTAAAAATATCGGCAAGTTAAAAATCAGTAGAAACATAATCAATATCAATATCACCTTTCTCAAAATGATTTCTAAGAAAATGATATCGAATCTCAATGTGCTTGGTCTTACTATGTTGATTTACATTCTTAGTCATATGAATAGTACTAGTATTATCACAAAAAATTTTTATATGGTCATAATGCAAATCATAATCAAGGAGAGTATGTTTCATCCAAAAGACTTGAGCACAAAAAGCTCCCGCCGTAACATACTCCGCCTCGGCGGTTGAGAGGGCTACCGATTTTGTTTCTTGGAAGATCATGAAATAAGATAATTACCAAGAAATTGACATGTTCCACTAGTACTCTTCCTATCTATGCTACAACCTGCATAGTCAGCATCCGAAAAACTCGTCATTGAGAATTCTCCAGTCTTCGGATACCATAGACCCATTCCAATAGTGCCCTTAATATAACAAATAATGCGTTTTACCGCAAATGAGATTCTTTGGGAAAAGATTAGAATCTAGCACAAAAACATACACTAAACATAATATCCGGCCTACTAGCCCTTAATATAACATACCAATCATGCTTCTATATAATTTTATGTCAACACACTTACCTTGGTCATCCTTATCTACCTTGGTGGTGGTGGCCATGAGAGTGTTGCAAATTTTTGAGTCTTCAAGCCCAAATTTCTTGATAAGTTCCTTGGAGTACTTGGCTTGACATATGAAGATCCCATCACGCATTTGCTTGATTTGGAGTTCAAGAAAATAGTTCAATTCACCAATCAATGACATCTCTAATTCACGTTGCATACATTATTCAAACTCCTTGCAAAGTAATTCATTAGTAGAACCAAAGATTATATCATCAACATATATTTGTATTATAAGAATGTCACTACCAACATGTTTAGTAAATAATGTGGTGTCTATTTTGCCTTTAACAAAATCATTTGATAGAAGGAAACTGGAAAGCCTTTCATACAAAGCTCTTGGAGCTTGTTTTAAGCCATACAATGCTTTATCTAGTTTGAAAACAAAATTTGGATATATATGATCCACAAATTCGGGGGGTTGTTCAACATATACTTCCTCATCAATAAAACCATTTAGAAAAGCACTTTTACATCCTTTAGAAAAAGTTTAAAATTCTTATAGGATGCATAAGTTAGTGTGATCCATATGGCTTCTAGACGTGCTACGGGTGCAAAGGTCTCCTCAAAGTCGATTCCTTCAACTTGAGTGTAACCTTGGGCCACTAACCTAACCTTATTCCTAACAACATTTCCTGACTCATCCAACTTGTTCCTAAAAATCCACTTAGTACCAATCTATCATGGGGTCTAGGAACAAGGTACCGAACTTGGTTGCACTCAAATTGATTGAGTTCTTCTTGCATAGCAAGCAACCAATATGAGTCACCCTCAGCTTCGAGGATGTTTTTGGGTTCAAAATGAGATATGAATGCATAATTCCCACACAAATCATGGAGTTTGGAGCGAGTGCTTACCGCCTTTGATACATCACCTATGATGAGATCTTTGGGATGATTTGAGGTGTATCTCCAATCTTTAGGAAGTGGTTGCGATGGTTCCACTTCATCCTTTTGAACTTCACCATTAGGTTCTTGCTTGTCTTGTTGGATGGGTGAGTCCTTCAAGGATATTTTCTCCATGTCCTCACCTAATGAGTCAATTTCTATAACATTCTGAACAAATGCAATAAAAATTTCTCTTGATTATATATACTTAGAATAAACATGTTCTTTAAATAATTGCTCTTGATACCAATAAAATTTTCAATTGAAAGCTTTATCAATAAAAGCAATAAAAGCTCTTGATACCAATCAATAAAAGCTCTTGATACCAATTGAAAGATAATTAATAAAAGCTCTTGATATCAACAATAAAAATTTTAACAAAAGTTCTTGATATCAACAAAACAAAACAACAAAATATGTTCTTGTTACTAATACCCATGCTCTTGATACCAATATCAACAAAACATCAAACAAACTCTCTTGATACCAATATGAAACAAACTTTGATATAAACTTACAAATAAATAATAAACATGCATATAAAATCAAATACTTCTTGAGAAGTAACTCAAATGGGGGGATATTTATACCCCATTTGAAATCTGCCCGTTGGCTGCTAGAAAGGGCCAGAATGCCCTTCCGGGCGACCGGCCGGCCGACTTGCCAACGGTCAAAAATCAACTGTTGAGCCTAGCGGTCGACCACCCAGTCGACCGTGCTAGATCCAGAGGGCAATTGATCTCTGGCTGGTTGACCATCTGGTCGACCGGGCCAAGGCTTACGATCGACCGTTCGGTCGACCGCCCCCACCCGAGAGTGGGGAGACTTCAGTCAGTCGACCGGCAAAACCAACTTGGCCTTTGTGCACGTCTCGTGTACATCGGCTGACCGGCCCAGTCGACCAACTTCTGGTCCGGTCGACCGTCCCGGTCGACCGCCAGAGCCTGGCAGCAGATTTTTCAGAACTTAAAATCTTGTCTTTTTATTATCAAATAAATCCCATAAAATCTTTAAAATTCTACAAAAATTGGTTCTTGTTATATCTTTGAAATACAAACATGTTTGTGTAAAAATCAAACCATGTTACAAATATTTTGAACCATTTTTGTGACTTGAAAAATTTACCTTAAACCAAATTCTGTATTTTTCAAAACTTAGATTTTTGAAATGGAAATCCGATTTTTCCAAAGCACATGTAAATACAAAAACATGATATTTAAAAAACTTTGAAGCATACAGTATATGGATAGAATCTAATATACATGAAAGAGATATATATCAATGTTTTTGATTTTAAATCAGAAAATAAGTTTTGTTTAAATACAAAACCCAAATACATGAATAGGTTATCAAAATAAGCTTTCTTAAGAATATGAAGCATACATGTATATAGATCAAATCTAATATATATTAAACCATGTAAACTTGTTTTGATTCAATTCTATTCATGAAAACCAAGATCGGTTAAACTGAAAATCAAACCAATAAACATGAAACTTGAAACAAGTGTGTGTTGTGAACTTGAGCATACCACACTATCTAATCTTTACAATGGATCTAAAATAAATCTTAACTAAATAAACTGAAATCTTCTTGTAGAACGCCGTCTCCAAGTTGACTCGATCCAAACGCGATTCCCTGAGCTTGACTCCAATGAGTGCTAGATATGCTTTGACGCTCGAGCTCTTGAATCACCATGTGAAAGCTCCAAAACACCTTTGTAGAAGCTAATCACCTACTAATATCTTGGTTAAATATCTGAAATTAAATATCACAAGATTATTAGTAAATTATAACTACATGATAATCATCATCAAAACTAGACTGGAAGGACTCTGGGCCAACAATCTCCCCCTTTTTGAAGATGACAAAACTCATAGAGTTATATATGCATGGATTAAAGTTAAGCTTCAAAGAAGCTCCCCCTTAACTCATGCATAGCAATAAACAATAAGATATGCAATGAATGTTAAACATGAATATGCATAAACATGCATAAAATAATGAAAAAAACATGCTCTTGAGTACCAATAATAAAAATTTTAACAAAGTTCTTGATACCAACAAAACAAAAAAACAAAATATGTTCTTGATACTAATATCCATGCTCTGATACCAATTGAAAATATAAACTTAGAATAAACATGTTCTTTAAATAATTGCTCAGATACCAATTGAAATCACCTAGGGGGTGAATAGGTGATCATGCTAATCAACGCACAAATTTAAGAATAAGATGATGCAACGATCACTCAAAGCAAGATTAGAAGCCGGATACCCCGTGAAGGGGTCTGAACTCCTTCTTCATGATTCCTCTAAATAAGAGTTTGAGGTGCGCAATGCAATCTTGTTGTGAGAGTATAGATCGACAATATAAGAATGAATGAAAAGCAAGTAAATAACACAAGTAAATCAATCGCAAACACAGAGATTTGTTTCGAGGTTCGAGCACCCAACTCTACGTCCCCGCCTTCACTCAGAAGGATTTCCGATCCACTAGAACTTTCACAAAGGATTACAACCATTAGGGAGTACCCAACTCGTCAATCACACTCCTCTAGTCTAGAGGTAGTGGAGCCACAAATACAATAATCACTTGGTGATCAAAAGACCACAAACTCTCTTTTGAAAAACTTTTCTTTACAAAACCCTAGAGAATAGTATATAGGATTGAAGCCTAAGGTTTGTAAGTGAAAAATAAAACAAAATAGAAGAGAGTTTTGATTCAAAAACTTCAGAAAAAATTAGAGATTAGAGCACAAAAACTGAGAATAGAAACTTCTTTCAAAATATTCAAGCTTTGATTTCTTTTGCAAATGTTGTTGTTATTCTCCTCAACCCCATCCACCCCTATTTATAGGATATAGGTAGGGATTAAAGGGTAAACAATAATTTTGACTAATCAGGAAAGATAAGATCCAAAACCAGCCTTAAACCACGTTTGGAGAATAAAATAACGTTTTAAAACATGCTTAAAAAAATAGCCGTTAGGCTGATAATACACTCACGGTCGACCGGCCGGCCGACCGGCTTTCAAAAACTTTTGACCGTTGGCAGGCCTCGATCGACTATCCCAAACAGAGACTAGGGTGTTGTCAGTCAGTCGATGCTCGGTCGCCTGACATGGGGTCCGTCGACCGCCCGGTCGACCGGATAATGTGCACACATGCACGCACCCAACGATCAGAACTGCGGTCGACCACTCAGTTGACCATTCTGACCTGTAACAGAGCCGGTCGACTGTCCGGTCGACCGCAACAGGTCAAACAGATTATTTTGAGGAAATATTTTTGAAGATATGTTTATTTTCAAAAATGATTTTTGTCAAGACTTTGTAAACTACAATAAATTGAGTTTGCAAATACTGAAATAGGTCTATTAAAATATTTTATACAAGAGACAAAAACAATCTTTTGAAAAACATGTGCAATTTTGTGTGTGTGGGAAATTTGAGTTTCAA
Source organism: Agave tequilana (assembly GCA_038442645.1). NCBI lineage: Eukaryota > Viridiplantae > Streptophyta > Magnoliopsida > Asparagales > Asparagaceae > Agave > Agave tequilana. The sequence continues at coordinate 260,887 of JAVJIF010007884.1, read as the reverse complement.
CACTATATACTATCTTTTAACAAACTAAAATATCAAAACTATATAGAAAGAAGTCTCTGAACCACGTTGTGCCGAGTTAGAACCTCCTCTCCTATGAAAGAGTCCTCTTGCGCCATCAACCTATCAACATGCTTTTAGCGTCATTGACCTTGCAATATGCTTAAAGCCATCAAGACTTGTACAAACCTGAAATTCATTCTAGAACAACTTATTAGTACCAAATAGCTTTTGTATGTTGTGTTATCATCAACACAATATAAATGGAAAGTGTAACCTTTTGGGCCAACAAGTAAGACGAGTAATAATAATAATAATAAAAGATGCCAACTATGTATCCGTTGTACGCTTTGCTGAGTACGCTTTCATCAGGTTTTACATCGGATTTTCGGTTTATGACTGTTATTATGTTATAACTGCTTACATCCTACTTTACCACTTGTGTTCTATTCCACTAGTCTCCTGCTCTTATCTTATCATACTATGAGTATTCCCTACTTGATATCATTTGCTGTATATCTACTTGCTCCTGCATGCTTGTGCCCACGATATGATTTTTAATGCATATTTATGATTCATATTTATCGATACACGTGTGCTTATCTATGCTCGCCACTTTGCATTCACATCACCACTCCCTGGGGAGTTCTGACTCCCCTGGATCCTTATGTCCAGGTCTTGAATCTTGGAGCGTGTGGATTCTCCCAGTTGCTGATCAAAGTGGCGCAGTTGAAGCATGGATCCCCAGTAAACTATCCAAAGCCCTATCCTTCCAGGCCCCTTGTGTGTCTCTTGAGTTTTCCTTCTGTAAACTCATGAGCACCATTTGTACTGTTCATACTTGTATACCCCTTTGTATTCTTGCATTTACGCCTATCGGTGATGTAATATTCTTATAATATTGTGTCACATCTGATGATAACTTTATAATTGTACTCATATATTGGAATGTATAAAGCACCATGTACTTCCGTACTCTGATTCTTGCATGTACTGATGCTTAGCTTATATACGTGAGGGTATTTTGACCTGCGTATATACATCGCGGTAACATCTCTGTACCCGTGGGATCGGGGCGTTACACTTATTCTTTTTCTCTCTCTAAAAATATTTATATACACAAATGTGCATATTTTACCTCATTATTCCCATACATATTGATAATAAAAATATGATTTTTACTCATCTTCTCTACATATTTGTAAGTACACACTCTAATGGAGAGATTTCCAAATAATCACTTAATTAACACTAATTAAGTGATTAATCCATGATTAAGATAAAGCCAGATTTCAAATCCAGATCCAGAAAGATCCACGCAACAAACGAAGATTCTAGATATACCACGTGGCTAACAAACTCTCAACTGATCTCCAACAGAAAGATCCGGATCAACGGCCAAGATCAAGCCGCGATCCGCGGCTTGGGCGCGGCAATCTTAGGTTGTTATGGCCTCGGATTTCGTGCTAACAACCTAGGCTCTCTAAGGTTCTCTCCCATGCTATAAATAGTCCACCTTCACCTGCGAGCAAAAACGGAATGGAGAAGAGAGGAGAATAGTTAGTATGTTGTAATTTTCATGTATTTTTCTCTTTAGGTTTTGTTCTTTAGATCCCTCTTCTTCTTCCCTAGAATTCAATGTAAAAGAGAGTGATTGTGAGGGAGAGAGCTTGTGTAATCAAGAGTGACACTTGAAGCAACAAGGATTGATCCATCCTCCTTCCTCTACTTGAAGCTTGGTTCTAGTTCTATGTGCTTTCTTTAATTGCTTTCTTTATTGCTTTCTTTAATTCTTGCAATTTACTTCATGCTTTCTTGTATTTTTCTTATGGCTTGTTGTAGCTAAATTCTTCTCCATGTACTAGTTTACCACTAGTCTTGCCACTTCACTAACTCATGGGTGTTTGCTTAATTTCATCTTGCAAGTGTATGATCTTCTCTTCTCCGATGGTTAAACCACCGTCTTCCAAGTGAGAAAGCAATTAGGTCAACACGCTAGACAAACCCTACGCCAATGGAGTGACAACATTAGGCACGCATTCGCTATCAAGGAGTCTAGTAAGTCTTGGCAAGCTAGCAAGGTAAGCTAGTCATGGATCTTTTTCATTCAAGCTTTCTTTAAGTTTTTCTTTCCTTTTCTTGTGAACAACCCAATCCCAATCTTGATTTCTTTTCCGACAATTTCCACCATGAACATATCCACTTTTTCTTTTAGTTTCTTTTTCACTTGATTCATTAAGTTTATAAGCAAGAGAAGAATACTCGTTTGTTCACTTCACTACCACACGTTAAGCTTCCATCGCGAGCTCTCCCTGAGAATCGACTCGGTATAGCCCTATGCTATAGCGGAGACAAGAAAGGGTACATGAAATACATTTACTACATAATAAGTACACCTTCTTAGTCTAATCAAAATGGCGCCGTTGCCGGGGAGAGCGACGTTCTTTTTGGTTTAAAGTGAAGTACTAAACGATTCTTCTTCTCTGTTTGCAGGTTACAGGTAAAGAAACAGGAAAATATTCATTACAGTCACATATAAGTGGACCTGGGCCTCTGCTCTCGAAAGCAGAGCCCAGGATCCCTCCAAATTGCCGCGGATCCGCGGCATTTGCCGTGGGAACGCGGCAAAGAGGAGATCACTACTGATTAATTTTCTGCAGGGTATTCAGCTCTGCGAGATACAGCTTCTGCAATACTTAACTTTCTGTATTCTGCACCATATACCTGCTAAATTAAAAAACAGTAAAAAGTTGGTTGAAATTGTTAAAAATTGTTTAGACACTTGCATTTTTAGGCACGTGTCTTTTCAATTCTTTACTTTTACTGTTGAAGAGTGCTGGAGGCAAGGTACGTGTTTGCATTGCATTTAGACTAGGACAAACTCCTTGCTTGATTTTCATGCTTTGAGTGTATCCTAGCTAAATTTCTTGTACACTTGCACAATTCAAATTTAAGGGCATACCCGTAAATAAGATAAGGTGGGGGAGGTCATTACCCTTTCCTTAGCCCGAAAATCATTTTCCCAAGCACTCACTAACCCAAGCCTAATTTAATAAAAAAGTAGACGTTGGCCCTAGGGACATCTCAAACTCAATTAGGAGATTATCCTAAGGGGGAAAAGTGTTGGAATTTAACTCTTGCAAAATCGGTGTCTAGGAAAGGGGTTGAGGGCCGAAAGCCCGAAGGTTGCTGGTTACTTAATTAAGGAACGTCTCCGGACGGAAAACCTCCCACCAACCTTACCCTTCCCTGGCTGATTAGCTTGTGGTTAGAGTCTACACTAAACCTCCCGTGGACAGTCTATCAGTTAGGAGTCGTCTAGGTCTAAGTCTACCTTAACTTAGGTTAGAATTTTTCTTTCTTTTGTTTGTTTGTTTGTTTGTTTTTGTTTGTGATTGTGTGATATGGCCTTCAAAAATTCTTTCAATAATAATCCATATTTCACACCATCTCCATATTCGGATAATTCCAACCCGGTGTTTTACAATATGCACCAACCAAATACACCAGGTTGGCCTTATCCGAATCAATATGACCCATACCCCCCATCTAACAATTATAATGTCCAAAATAATTTCAACTCTTCATGGAGTCATTGGGGATTCCAATCCCCCGAGTTTAATTATCAACCTCCTTGTCCACCATTTCCACCAAGTCCACAATATTCACAAGATTCATTTCCCGAGTCCACTTCATATACTCCTTTTTCTGAACCACCATTTGAAGAAAAATCTGAGTTACAAAGGAGTATAGAAGCCAATTTACGGAGAGTCGAGCAACAACTTCAAAAACCATTTGTCTCTCCAATTCCACAGTATTTTCAAGAGTCTTACTCAGTTCCACCTTTTTCTAATGGACAACCACTTGTCAAGGAAACGAGTAAAGATTTCTTGTGTGAGTCCACTCTTCCATCATCACACATTTGTGACTCACACTATTCACAAAATTTCCAATTTCAAGATTCCTATACTCCCATTCTAGAGCAGCCATCTGTAGACCTATCACATCTAGAAAAGAGTATAGACATCTTGCAAGAGTCTTTCTTACAATATCAAACAACACGTGCCGAGTCTTTCAATAGTGTGAAAGAACAATTGGATAACCTTCTTAGGAAAGAGGAAACTCTATCCTATCAACATTTGACTAATCCAGTTATACCACACTCTATTGATATGACTCAAGACTCTTGTCATCTTGGAAGTCCAAATTCAATTTCAGCACAATTACCTGAACTTGTCCACACTTCTGATCCAATTGACGTTTTGGCAAGTTTTCCTTTTCATGAAATTGAACTCAAACATGATTATGATCCTGAACTTCCACTTGATGATTCCAATTTACTTCCTGATTCAATCATGACTTCCATATCCTTACCTGATTTCAATCCATTTCCAAAGTCAGAATTGAATCCAGTACCTATCCATTGTGAAAATGAATCACCAATCTTTTATGATGATCACATAGAACTTGGCCAATTCCATACTTCTGAAAATCCAATTGATAAATTGGCATGTTCTCCACATTTAATTGAACTACACGAGGAATGTGATCTTGAACCCCAACTTTGTGATTCAATTCTTCTTCCTGATTCCATAATGACTCCGGTATCTTTACCTCACTTCAATCCTTTTCCGGAGCCGACATTGAATCCAGTCCCAATTCACAATGAAGTTGAATCACCCATCTTTAAGGATCATGTCGAACTTGCCCAATTCTACACTTCTGAAGATTCAATTGACATTTTGGCAAGTTCTCCATTTTGTGGAATTGAACTAAATGAGATATGTGACCTAGATTTGCACATCTGTGATCCAGTTCAAATCCCTGAATCATTATTGACTCCGGTTATATTACCCAATTTGAGTAACCTTCTAGAGTCAGTATTGATTCCCATCCTTCCTGAACTTGAATCACCAATTTTTGATAGTCACATTCCATTGTTGGACAATGAATGTGGACTTGAGCTTCATTTTCTTGACTTGGACTCAGTTCCTGAATCCATTCCGACTCCTGAACCTTTACTTGACTTCATTCACTTCCCTGAGTCGGTGTTCCTTTCTGAGTCCAAGTCAACCGTTCTATCATTCCATATTCCATTCTGGGACAAGGTAGTTGATAAATTTAACTCTGAAATTATTAGGAAAATCTGGAAATTAGATGGGGGCATGTACATAAAAATCATCCATGCACACATCATTCTTATGGGTCATATTCATTATATTTCTGGTGGGTTCCTCAAAACCCAAAGAAAAGTTGATTGGGCCATGTTTCGTGGACCAATCCGACCACCACCGGAACCACCACCTTGAGGTATATTTTTCTTTCCCTTTCTATTTGTTTCATGCATACATATATCACGATGCATTGAGGACAATGCATGAAATAAGTGTGGGGGAGGGTTTACTAACATAGAGTTTTTAGACTTTCTTTCTTTTACATTTCCTTTGAGTTTTTAGACTTTCTTTCTTTTACATTTCCTTTCTTTCTTTTACATTTCTTTAGAAATAATAAAAAAAAATAAAAAAAAATAAAAACTTTTTGAAATAAGAGACAAAGTTTAGATCTATTTTAAGAAAATTAAGATATATCGTAGGAATTAAGAAAGCCTTAATTATGACATCTTAAACATAGTTGAAGTAATAGATCTTATTGGAAATTATAGGCTAAGTAAGTAAAATTGGTGAGATATTCTTATCTTGAATTTTTTGCCTTAGATAATATGCACTTCACACTTACACATTTCTTGGATGGAAACAAAGACCAAAAATGCCATGAAAATAAAAAAAAAAAAGAAAAATATATATAAATAAAACATCACCTATTAAGCTGGGAAATTGTGCCTCAAGAAGCATAATTACTCACGCCTAACGGTGATCATAATAAATAATCCCTCTTAGTTATGTGGCCTTTTCTACTCGAGACCTTAAACCCGAGGGATGTTTTCTCATCTGGTGCCCTAAGACCATCTGGTTTGGGAGTCATCGGTTAAAGGCTCGCTACAAGGGTAGACTAGAAAGCCTAAACTAAGGGAAGAAAAAAGCATAAAAAAAAAAGTATAAATAAATAAATAAATGGCTTGATGGTTAGAGTTGAAATCCCAGAAATCTTCACTTACACGGTGTGCATACTATCTAGGTTTTATGAAGGATAAAAATATTCAATCCAATTTTGAATTCTTACCTTAATTAAAAGCAAGATCTTGCATGGATACTAAGTTTAAGGAAGAATGATTATAGGTGGACTTATGACCTAGGATCACTTATATTTTTGCGAAAATAGTTCGAAAACATGTCTCTTATTCAAAATGCGTTTTCAAAACACTAACATTTGTTTTCTTTCTTTATGGATTTTGTGGGTGTAATCCGCTGAAAACCCTCAGGAGACAACACTCCTCCTCTAGGGTAACCTAGAGGTTTAACGGCTTGTTGCACATGCTCAGTGCAATCGCGTCACCTGCGAAAGTGGTGTAAATAAATTGTTAGTATAGATTTTCTTTTTCTTTGTTTTGCTCGGGACGAGCAAAAGAATAAGTGTGGGGGTGTGATTGTTACACAAATGTGCATATTTTACCTCATTATTCCCATACATATTGATAATAAAAATATGATTTTTACTCATCTTCTCTACATATTTGCAGGTACACACTCTAATGGAGAGATTTCCAAATAATCACTTAATTAACACTAATTAAGTGATTAATCCATGATTAAGATAAAGCCAGATTTCAAATCCAGATCCAGAAAGATCCACGCAACAAACGAAGATTCTAGATATACCACGTGGCTAACAAACTCTCAACTGATCTCCAACAGAAAGATCCGGATCAACGGCCAAGATCAAGCCGCGATCCGCGGCTTGGGCGCGGCAATCTTAAGTTGTTATGGCCTCGGATTTCGTGCTAACAACCTAGGCTCTCGAAGGTTCTCTCCCATGCTATAAATAGTCCACCTTCACCTGCGAGCAAAAACGGAATGGAGAAGAGAGGAGAATAGTTAGTATGTTGTAATTTTCATGTATTTTTCTCTTTAGGTTTTATTCTTTAGATTCCTCTTCTTCTTCCCTAGAATTCAATGTAAAAGAGAGTGATTGTGAGGGAGAGAGCTTGTGTAATCAAGAGTGACACTTGAAGCAACAAGGATTGATCCATCCTCCTTCCTCTACTTGAAGCTTGGTTCTAGTTCTATGTGCTTTCTTTAATTGCTTTCTTTATTGCTTTCTTTAATTCTTGCAATTTACTTCATGCTTTCTTGTATTTTTCTTATGGCTTGTTGTAGCTAAATTCTTCTCCATGTACTAGTTTACCACTAGTCTTGCCACTTCACTAACTCATGGGTGTTTGCTTAATTTCATCTTGCAAGTGTATGATCTTCTCTTCTCCGATGGTTAAACCACCGTCTTCCAAGTGAGAAAGCAATTAGGTCAACACGCTAGACAAACCCTACGCCAATGGAGTGACAACATTAGGCACGCATTCGCTATCAAGGAGTCTAGTAAGTCTTGGCAAGCTAGCAAGGTAAGCTAGTCATGGATCTTTTTCATTCAAGCTTTCTTTAAGTTTTCTTTCCTTTTCTTGTGAACAACCCAATCCCAATCTTGATTTCTTTTCCGACAATTTCCACCATGAACATATCTACTTTTTCTTTTAGTTTCTTTTTCACTTGATTCATTAAGTTTATAAGCAAGAGAAGAATACTCGTTTGTTCACTTCACTACCACACGTTAAGCTTCCATCGCGAGCTCTCCCTGAGAATCGACTCGGTATAGCCCTATGCTATAGCGGAGACAAGAAAGGGTACATGAAATACATTTACTACATAATAAGTACACCTTCTTAGTCTAATCAGTGGTGTGCATGTTTTGAGACTCAGGGACTTTGTAGCCTTTCTGATGATATAGGCGAGCATTCTCACTTTCCTTTTGGGTTTCCCCTCGACTTGTACTGTATTATATATTTGTAACTGTATTCGTGTTTTGTATTAGAACGTGCTCTTGTTTTTGTAAGTGGCTAAATGCCCAGTATTGTATATGTATATAGCTATGACGAATGCTTGTAACAGTGTAGACAATATTATATATATGTGTTGTGTGGTACTAACACCTTCTGCAGGTACTTTTGCATTCGGGCGTAGCCTCCGGCCTTAACCTCTCCGAGGTTTACTAAGGTCCTAGCGTCAGCACTTTACCGCTAACTCTGTTTGAGCATAGTTGCCCGTAAGCACGACAGTATCGCGAGTGGTAATATGGCATTCATACGCATGCTATGACACGTGGGTTTAGTTGTGCTACGAGTGGTAACCACGCCAAGCGTGATAGCAGATAGTGTCGTATGTTAGCTTCAATCCAGCCCTACTTAGCTCCGCTTGGATGTTCACTTGCCTGCCTGCCTGCCAGTTTATCTATTCTTCTATTAATGATTTTGAAGAGTTTTGCTTATACTATTTTTCCGTTTCGCTTGACATACTTTCACTTGACATGCTATCATTTACCCTGTTGTCTCTTGTTACCTGACATGTTACTACTTGCCACCTGCCCCAGTTTTGATATCACTTTTAACCTGCCACCCACCTGATCACTTGTCATCTTAATATTAACACTTGATATCTGTCATGTTTAACTCTTGACTCATGATTATCACCTTACGGGAATGTAGTACCTGATCTCCTGATAAGTACTCCTGTTATGCAAGTACTCATGTTATGCATGATTCTTATTATGTTCTTGTTCATTCCCGTAATCTGATAATTATGTGTAATAAGCTTTTACAAAAAGACAACTTATACTGGAATGGGGAGAAGTGATGAATGCCGGTATAATGTCTTACTTATAGTGGTGGATAACTAAACTGACAATTTGTGTTATGCCGCTTTTAGGCACCCATAAGATGTGTATTTGGGTGATTTTAGGCACCCGTAGACTGTATCCTGGGTGGACGGGAACCACTATAAATATGAGCTATTGGTTTTACATCAGCTTCCAATAACCAACCTTGACTTACTTATATATGAATATATGTGTGTTAAGATGTATCCCAGGACACATACTTAGATATATGGGTCAGACGAGTAATAATAATAAGATGCCTAGATAATAACTCGTTATCTTTCTTTGCAACTGTGTTATACAGCTAGTTTTGCTGTATTTGCCCCCATCGAGTTTTACTTCAGATTTTCTGCTTTATTAATCATTATTATATTTCATGTTTACCACCTATATGCTACTTCACTGATCTCCTGCTCTTGTCATAGTGTATAAATCCTGTCTCATGCCTGACATTACACTTGAACTGCTCCCCTTAAGCTCCTGACTTGTTTATTCTTGATTTATATGGATACTTGGTTACCGTATAATTTTCTGATAATTTATACTGTTCTATTTAGCTGTTATCGTGGACAACTCAGGTTGTGCATGTTCAGTTCATGGAGACATGTGGTATATGATATACAAATGATGGTTTCCTTGTTTCGAATATGCCCTCGAGGTATCAATCTCATGAATCTATCAACTGAGCCCGTACCACTGGTTTTGTCACATCTACTAATCCTATCATTTGATGCCTCATTCTTATTCATGTGTGCTTGTCCTCACGACACGATTCTCAATGCATGTTTCTGATTTGGATTTATCGATACACGCATGCTTATCCCTATTGGCCCAAACGTTACAATCCCTGATTTTGTGTTTTGATTAAGCATAGAAGTTATTTGGTACTAATCAAGTTCAAGAATGTGTTTTATGGTTCATTGAAGATCTAACAGGTTTCTTCCTCTAAAGGAAGGCATTGATGACTCAAGGGCAATCAAGTACAGATTGCAGCTCAAAGCACTCAACGTCGCTATCAGAGAAGTCCGCCTGAAGATACTTATAGTTGATTAAAACCTCGTAAGAATTTAGTTTGTTAAAGAGTAGATTATAGATTTGAGGCTTAAATATATATACACACAAAAATGAACGTTTTCAAAAAATATGGCTTATTTTTGACGTGTTTGGTTTTGATACTTGTTTAACATTTTCTTAAAAATTTATATCTCAGTTTAGAACTTGTATCTATTGTTATTCATGTCTTCTCTCTTTCAAAAATCATACAAAAATTATTTAAAAATTCTCTTGAATTTTAAAACTAACGTTGACCCCATTTTTGACCTAGGTTGGTTGATCGGATGGTCGACCGTGCCTATTACAGGCCAGAACGGTCGACCGCACGGTCGACCGTTCCTTTGGCAATTGGGGTGTGCATGTTGTGCGCATTCTCGATCGACCAACCGGTTGACCGATCCCCTTTTGCGGTCAACCGGTTGGTCGACCGATTGTAAGTATGTTGTTCTTGGTTAGACTTAGTCGACTGACCGGTCGACCGCCACAACGGTCAAATTTTTTAAACTGGCTGGTCGACCAAGCGGTTGACTGACAGACTACCAGATTGGTAGTAACGGCCAGAATTTGAAATCTGAAACTTTATTATGTTTTTTAAAACGTGAAGATTTGAATTTCTAGGGTCAATTTCTTCCCCTTTAGACCTGGTAAACAATTCTAAAAGTATTTTTCTAAAATATATATAAAAGGTGTTTGAGATTGAATATTTACAACAACAAATTTCATTGAAAATCTAGTTTTTGCTTTGAAAGGAAAAAAAAAATTTAAAGTTTTCTTTTGTGCTTTTATTTTCAAAGTTTCAATTGAGTTTTTCTGCTCTTAAAATCCCTCTTTTCTGATTTACAGTCTCATTTATATCTTTGAGCTTCAAGTTTATATTTTACTCTATAGGGTTTTGTAAGAGAGTTGCAAAGAGAGTGTTTATGATCTCTTGATCACCAAGAGCTTGTTATCTCAATTAGCTTGGTGCTGCCTTTGGTATAGAGGATTAATTTGGGGAGTTGTGTACTCCAAGTGGTTGTAATTCCTTGTTGTAAGACCCCTTTGTGAAAGATTCAATAGTGGATAGTGAAATCCTTCACGATGGTGAAGGAAGTGACGTAGAACGGTGGCTCAAATCTCAGAACAAATATTTTTGTTTGTGATTGCTTTATTGTCTTTAGTTACTTATTTTTCATTCATTCATTCTTGTCGATCAATACTCATCTCAATGATTGATGCTAAACCTGCACAAAAAATACGAAATTTCAGAACTTATAATAAAAATGTGCAAGTGCTCAATTCTTCCGCTATAGCAAGTGGTTATGCGGGTCGTGATCCACAAGGAGGGTTTGTGATGGAAGCTTTACAGTTCTTTATTGAAATCGTTAAGAAAATGAGCGAAAGTTCTTCTCTGTTTTAAAGTTATAAAAATGGAAAAAGAAAGTATAGTTAAAGTTAGTAGAAAATGGAGGATGAAGAAGTTGGAAAATTTAGAAAACAAAAGAAAGCAACTATGTACAATGAAGTGGAAAGAAGAATGAAAATGATTTGGAAGGAGTGGTTGGTGATCTAAACTAAGAAAGAAAAGAAAGAAAGACAAGTGAAGAGATACTTACCTAGGTTGATTGATGACTTACTTGGAAACCTTTTTGCAAGTTCTACCTTTTTGCTTCGGAGGCGTTCAACACATAGATCATAAACTCGAGCTCGGTCCCCGTGCACATTATATCGTCAAGCATAAGAAGAACGAAGTGATGCGGATCTTGGAAGAGGAGAACGTCTTCATGAACATCGCTGGCTCTCACGTAGCTTGGTTATACTTGCTTTGGAATTCACTTGTACACTCAACAAATACAACCAAGGTAAAGTAGAAGTGGAAGAGGAAAGCAAAACAAATGTAAAGTAAAACAGAATAGAGAACAAACAAAGCATTTACCTTTATTACTTGCTGAGACAATGAAAGAAAGGAGTAGGGTACATCGTCGGTGTCACTCTCAACATCAGCCCCTCTCTCTTACTTACATGAATCTTCTTCTACCCTAAGTTACATAAAAATTACATAATAAGAAAAGAAAAACCTAAACTATAAAGAGTTAAAACTAGGCTAATTCCTAATCTGCATTGGCGTCCCATTTTCATCGCAAGTACAGGCCTTTTATAGGCAAAACCCTAACCTCCATGATCCTGGGGAGGTCGGGGGAGCAAACACTCCCCCTAACTCCCCAACAAAGCCACGGAAATGCGGCCCAAGCCGCGTTTCCGCGGCCAGGGTGTGGCCAGGTGGCCACACCCTGTTGGTGGGTCTCCCCGGTTTCTCCCTATGACTTTATCTGGAGTTGGTTTTGCAGTTTGACTCCGAAATTTTGAAGAAATGGCCTTGGATTCTTGGCTTTAATCGATCGATCCTGAGAGGATTCTTCTCAACCGGTTTCAACCTCTTGATTTTTCCCTGATTTTGTGTGTGCGAATTAATTCTGATTTAATTCAGAATTCTGGTGGGCTTTTGGGCTCATTTCTCTTCATCTCCTTAAAGATTGGGCCTGCAAATAAATTAAACAAATAATTAGGACAATGCAAGCTTTTATTCTAAAATAAGTATGGAAATGTGACATTAAATATGCAACATTAGCAACCAATCACACCCCCATACCTATCTTTTGCTCGTCCTCGAGCAAAACAACTAAATTATACTAAGGATTATTAGACCACTTTCACAGGTCGCGCGATTGCACTGAGCATGTGCAACAAGCCGTTAAACCTCTAGGTTCCCCCTAGAGGACGAGTTTTGTCTCGTGAGGGTTTTCAGCGGATTACACCCACAAAATCCATAAAGAAAGAGAAATAAAGAGTTAGTATTTTCGAAAAGCATTTTGAAAGAGAAAAATATTTAAAATATGATTGTAAGATCTAAGCAATCTATAAGTTATAGGAAAGCCGAATTTTTCATTCCTAAACTTAGTCTCTATTCAAAAATTTGTTATCAATCAAAGTATGGAGTCAAATTGTGCTTCTCATCTAGTCTATTACTTTACCCTAAGTCTTATGCACCTTGTGAATGTGAAAATTTTTACTAAGGGTTCATTAACTCTAACTCTTATACCTTATTTATTTTTATATATATACTTTATTTTTTTTTGGTATTATTCCTTAGTTTTATTAGGCTTCTAATCTGCACATGTAACGAGCCTTTAATCGATGACTCCCAAACTAAACGGTCTTAGGGCACCAGGTGAGAAAACACCCCCAAGGACTTAAGGACTCGAGCAAACAAGGCCACAAAAATAAGGATTTTATTATATAAACCTCTTTTAGGCGTGAATACTTATGCTTTATTAGGCACAAATACCCAGCTTAATCAGAGGATTTTTCTTTTCAAACTTATCTAATCATCTTTCGCATAAATACTAAGGCTTGCTTAGGCTAAAGCACCTAGCTAATCAATAATTAGACTTGTTTTTTTTTTTTCAAACTCATCTAATTATCTTTTGCATAAATACTAAGGCTTTCTTAGGCCAAAGCACCTAGCTAATCAATAATTAGATTTGTTTATATATATATATATATATTTTATAAGGCATAAGAATCTTTGTTTTTGAACCCTAAGTGTGTAAGTGTATGAAGTGTGCATATTTCATCAAGGTAAAGATCAAGACTAAATTACTATGAGAAATTATCTTCCTAACTCTATAAATCAAACAAATAATCTTATTTTGACCAAGTATAAGAAATCCTAATTTGGATTTTCCTATTCCTTAAGATTAACTTAATTTCTTACAAAAATAAGTCAAAATATTGTTTCTATTTTTCGAAAAGTTTTTAAAAGTAAAGAAAAATGTTAATTTTTTTTTTAAAGAAAAAGAAAAGTTATGTTAGACCCTCCCCCACACCTATCTCATGCATTGTCCTCAATGTATGAATTAATGCATAGATGCATGAAAAAGACGAAAGGGAAGGAAAAGGTTACCTTAAGGTGATGGTTCCGGTGGTGGTCTGATTGGTCCACGAAACGCGGCCCAATCAACTTTTCTTTAGTCTCGGAGGAACCCACCAGAAATTACTTTAATATAACCCACTAAAAAGATGTATCCATAAAGGATCTTTATTAAATATTTTACCCCATCTAATTTTCATATTTCATAATTGATTTCGGAGTCAAATTTATCAACCACCTCGTCCCAGAATGGAGTATGAAATGATAGAATGATTGACTTGGACTCATGAAGGATAGGAACTAATACCGACTCAGGAAGGTGACTTAAATCAAGTAAAGGTTCAAGAGTCAAAATGGGTTCAGGAATTCGGTCCAAGTCAAGAAGTTGAAACTCAAGTCCACATGTATTTTCCAACAATGGAATGTGACCTAATATGGGTGATTCCAGTTCAGGAATGATAGGTGGGGGAATCAAAACTGACTCTAGAATATTATTCAAGTTTGGTAATAAAACAGAGTCAATATTGATTCAGAAAGTTGAACTGGATCACATATGTGAGAATCTAGGTCACATATCTCATTGAGTTCAATATCAAAAAATGGAGAACTTGCCAATTTATCCATGGGATGTTAAAAATTGTAAAGTTGGTCACGTTCAACATGATCCTCAAAGATGGATGATTCAATTTCTTTATGAATTGGTACAGGATCCAATGTTGACTCCGGGAAAAGATTGAAGTCAGGTGAAGATACCGGAGTCATAATCGAATCAGGAAATAGAATTGAATCACTAAGTTGGGGTTCAGGTTCATAATCATTTTCAAGTTCTATTTCAGGAAAAGGAAAACTAGCTAAACTATCAATATCATTTGGAGTTTGGGTAAGTTCAAATGGTTGTGCTGAAATGGAATCTTGATTTCCAAAACTACATGACTCTTCGGCTCTAACATAATAGTTAGTGACATCAGGACGGTGGGAACGTAGAGATTCGACCATCATATCTATGTCACGATTACAAGTGTTTTGAGCCTGAGTCATGGCTTCAAGCATCTTTTCATAGTTGATAGGTTCATTGTTTTGATGAAAAGATGAAGAGTTGTCTTGGAAGTGGTAGTGAAATTGTGAGTCCATCAGATTTTGGGATTTGTGTTTGGACTCACGCATACTCATTTCCATAATTGATGGTTTCCTATTTTGGACGGGTGAAACTGAGTATGATCCTGAACATAATGTGGACTGGGTGGAGAAGGAGGGCAAGGTGGTTGGAAATTATGCTCGGGGGAGGTGAATCCCCACTGACTCGGTGAAGAGTTGAAATCATTATGGAAATTATAGTTATTAGATGGGGGGTATGGGTCATATTGATTCGGATAAGACCAATCCGGCACACTAGGTTGGTCAAAGTTATGATATGCCAGGTTGGTAATATCCGAAAATGAAGTCAGTGTGTAATATGGATTATTATTGTAGTTGAAAAAATTATTATTATAGTCCATATCACACAATAGAATACAAGCAAAGAAAAACAAACAAATAAACAAACAAAAAAGAAAAAATTCTAGCCTAAGTTAGGGTAGACTTAGGACCTAGACGACTCCTAACTGGTTAGACTGTCCACGGGAGGTCTAATGTAGACTTTAACCACAAGCTAATCAGCCAGGTCAGGGTAAGGTTGGTGGGAGGTTTTCCGTCAAAGACGTTCCTTAATTAAATAACCACCAACCTTCGAGCTTTCGGCCTTCAATCCCTTTCCTAGACACTGATTTTGCAGGAGTTAGATTCCAACATTTTTCCCCCTTAGGATAATCTCCTAATTGAGTCCATCAGATTTTGGGATTTGATTGAGTCCGAGATGTCCCTAGGGCCAACGTCTACTCAATTTTAGTTAGGCTTGGGTTAGTGAGTGCTTGAAATGTGATTTTTGGGCTAAGAAAGGGTGATTAAATCCCCACCTTATCTTGTTAATGAGTTAGTGCCCTTAAGATCAATTTGTGCAAGTGTACAAGATATGTAAGATTCACTCAAAGCGATATAAATCAACCAAGAAGTGAGTTTTATGCTACATGCAATGCAGACGTACCTTGCTCCAGCACTCTTCAACAGTAAATATAAATGAATTGAAAAGACACGTGCCTAAAATGCAAACATCTAATCAATTTTTAACTTTTGCAGCAAATGTTTTACTGTTGATTATTAGCAGGTTTTTGTGATGGTATATAAGAAATAAATAATTGCAGCAAACTAGAATTTGTAAACTAAGCAGCCCTGCAAAAAGCTGTTAGTAGTCAGCTCTTCCTTGCCGCGGTTTCGCGGCTTTTGCCGTGGACACGCGGCAATTCAGAGGGCCCTTGGTCTCTGCTTTCTAGAGCAAAGGCCCAAGGCCACTTGTATGTCACTGCAATATTAATTTCCATCTTTGATTGCCCTGTAACCTGCAACAGAGAAGAAACTTCGTTTAGTTCTAAAGAATTTTCAAAAAAAAATTCAGATTTCAATAAAAACCATTTACCCTCCCCGGCAACGGCGCCAAAATTTGATTGATGCTAAACCTGCACAAAAAATACGAAATTTCAGAACTTATAATAAAAATGTGCAAATGCTCAATTCTTCCGCTATAGCAAGTGGCTATGCGGGTCGTGATCCACAAGAAGGGTTTGCGATGGAAGCTTTACAGTTCTTTATTGAAATCGTTAAGAAAATAAGCGAAAGTTCTTCTCTGTTTTAAAGTTATAAAAATGGAAAAAGAAAGTATAGTTAAAGTTAGTAGAAAATGGAGGATGAAGAAGTTGAAAAATTCAGAAAACAAAAGAAAGCGACTATGTACAATGAAGTGGAAAGAAGAATGAAAACGATTTGGAAGGAGTGGTTGGTGATCTAAACTAAGAAAGAAAAGAAAGAAAGACAAGTGAAGAGATACTTACATAGGTTGATTGATGACTTACTTGGAAACCTTTTTGCAAGTTCTACCTTTTGCTTCGGAGGCGTTCAACGCATAGATCATAAACTCGAGCTCGGTCCCCGTGCACATTATATCGTCAAGCATAAGAAGAACGAAGTGATGCGGATCTTGGAAGAGGAGAACGTCTTCATGAACTATCGCTGGCTCTCACGTAGCTTGGTTATACTTGCTTTGGAATTCACTTGTACACTCAACAAATACAACCAAGGTAAAGTAAAAGAGGAAGAGGAAAGCAAAACAAATGTAAAGTAAAGCAGAATAGAAAACAAACAAAGCATTTACCTTTATTACTTGCTGAGACAATGAAAGAAAGGAGTAGGGTTCATCGTCGGTGTCACTCTCAACATCAGCCCCTCTCTCTTACTTACATGAATCTTCTTCTACCTTAAGTTACATACAAATTACATAATAAGAATAGAAAAACCTAAACTATAAAGAATTAAAACTAGGCTAAATCCTAATCTGCATTGGCGTCCCATTTTCATCGCAAGTACAGGCCTTTTATAGGCAAAACCCTAACCACCATGATCCCGGGGAGGTCGGGGGAGCAAACGCTCCCCCTAACTCCCCAACAAAGCCGCGAAAACGCGGCCCAAGCCGCGTTTCCGCGGCCAGGGTGTGGCCAGGTGGCCACACCCTGTTGGTGGGTCTCCCCGGTTTCTCCCTATGACTTTATCTGGAGTTGGTTTTGCAGTTTGGCTCCGAGATTTTGAAGAAATGGCCTTGGATTCTTTGCTTTAATCGATCGATCCTGAGAGGATTCTTCTCAACCGGTTTCAACCTTTTGATTTTGCCCTGATTTTGTGTGTGCGAATTAATTCTGATTTAATTCAGAATTCCAGTGGGCTTTTGGGCTCATTTCTCTTCATCTCCTTAAAGATTGGGCCTGCAAATAAATTAAACAAATAATTAGGACAATGCAGGCTTTTATTCTAAAATAAGTATGGAAATGTGACATTAAATATGCAACATTAGCAACCAATCACTCAACAAGATAGCGATTGAGCACCTCAACTCTTATCTAGATGAATCACGAGAAGGAGTTCAAAGCTCTTCACGGGGAATCCGGCTTCAAGTCTTTTTTGAGTGATTGGTTACATCATCTCCTTTTAAATTAATTAGAATTTGTATTTGATTATCTATACGCCTATTCACCCCCCTCTAGGTGTAATTTCAATTGGTATCAAAACATTGGTCTTTAGAATTTGGCTTAACCACCTTAGAGAGATCCCAGATGCTAATCATTTCATTAACATTTTCATTTTCATCCACTATAGTAAAAATGGCCGAAGGTATTAAGACCCCTCCCAACTTTGATGGCCTTAACTGTCCCATATGAAAAGTTAAGATGACCGTATTTTTGTAATCCCTAGGAAGCCGGGTTGCAAAAGTTGTGACTAAACCCTTTAGTGTACTCGCTGGTGATGAGGACACTTGTCTGACATTGTCACCAAGGAGTATGATGTCAATGCCAAGGCACACTATACATTGCTTGATGACCACATTGCTAGGGTCATTCATTGCAAATCCCCCTACAAGATTTGGTCACACCTGGTGGTCACTCATGAGGGAACATCACAAGTCAAGAGGGCTAAAATTGATCTCTTACGTTCCCAATATGAGAACTTCACTATGCATGAACATGAGCCAATTGATGGTACCGTTACAAAATTTACTAAAATAACTAATGGTCTTACTTCTTTAGGTGATGCTATTGATAATGATCAAAAAGTACAGAAGGGCATTCATTCACTTTCATCCTCATGGGAAGTCAAGGCTACTATATTGAAGAAGTTAGAGATGGAGCTTATTGGTCTTATCGGCAGCCTTATGACCCATGAGATGGAGAGGAAGGCTAGAGAAGAAACGACGCTGCAAAAGAAAAAGGCGATTGTCTTCAAGTCTACTCCCACCATCTCCAACGATGAAGAAGAAGAAGAAGAAGAAGATGAAGATCTTTTCCTCCTTGTAAGAAATGCAAGGAGGATGTACAATAAGGCAAAGATCAACAATAGAAGACAACGTCAAGGTAAGGAGGAAAAGAAAATCGTTAGTTTCAACTATTGAAAACCCAGATATATCATTGCCGAATATCCAAAAATTAAAAATAACCCATCTTCCTCAAACAAGACATCTACCTCAAGGAAGCCATTTAAGAAAAAAGCTCTCAAAACTACATGGGATTCAAAAAGTGAATCCGAAAAGGAGATGGACATGGCAAATGTGTGTTTCATGGCAAATGATAACACACCCATGGCAATTTCTGAACCATCCCTTGATGATTATGATTTAACTATGGATGAATTAGGAGATGCATTTGTAGAACTTTCAAATAATTATGATTTTCTAAAGAAGAAATATCTAAAATGGAAAAAGGAAAATGAAGTTCTTCAAAATAAAATAATCATTCTTTTTAAAGAAAAAGATGATTTATCTTCCACTCTTTTATCTACACAAAATATTTTGATGCATATAAAATTTCATATAAAGCCAAGTTTCTTATGATTGATGAAAATGAAATTACTATTTTAAAAACTAAAATCAACACTTTGAGAAATATTTTAAAGAAATGTGAATTTGATAAGGCTAAATTAGAGCCATGTTTTCTAAGAAAAATCATTGAAAGAAACATATTCATGCTACACATGCTCACACTTCTAAATCACACACTAAGCATGCTCATATTTCACATGCTCATCATATACGTCATGCATTTATATATGGTAGAGTTTATTCATGTACTTATTATGTCTGGAAGGGTCACTTAGCTAAATTTTATTTTCATCGTATAAATACTACTAGTAATCATATTTGGGTTCGAAGTACTAACATCATAGGGCCTAAGAAAATATGGGTACCAAAATTAACAATTTCATTATTTGATGTAGGTACATACCAAGGCTTTAAGAAGTAAGGAGCGGTGGTATTTTGATAGTGATTGCTCAAGACACATGACTTGTACATCAATAATTTTGCAATCCTACCAAGATATCTGAAAGTGGCACCGTCACCTTTGAAGATGACTCAAAGGGTAACATTATCGGTATAGATAACATTAAAGTTCGTTCATCTCCATTGATTGAAAATATTGTTTTAATTGATGGTCTCAAGCATAACCTCTTCAGTGTTACTCAACTTTGTGGTCAAGGTTTTAAAGTTATTTTTGATGATTCTTCTTGCAATATTTTAGATGGTAAAACCGATGCTTGTATTCTTTTCGAATTTTAAGAAAATAATGTATATATTATTGATATGCTAAATTTAGATTGCAATGCTACATATTTAAATGCTTTCAATGAGGATTCTTAGTTATGAAATAGAAGATTAGGTCATGTATCTTTTAGCCATCTATCAAAAATTAACTCTAAGGAATCGGTGAAGGGTATTCCTTACTTGAAGCTTGAAAAGGACCACATTTGTGATGCGTGCCAACTTGGGAAACAAATCAAGTCCTCTTTCAAATCAATCAAGGATATCATAACATATAGACCATTAGAGTTAATGCACATGGATTTGTTTAGTTCTACTAAAACAAAGAGTTTAAATGGAAACTGTTTTGTTTTTGTTTTTATTGACGATTTTTCTCGTTTTACATGGGTTTTCTTTTTAAAACATAAAGATCAAGTTTTTTGTATTTTAATTTTTTTAGAAAAGGATTGAAAAATAAAAAGGTTTTGATTTTACACATAAAAAGTGATAGAGGTGGTGAATTTATTAACCATTCTTTTATCACTTATTGTGATGAAAATAGAATTAGGCATGAATTGTCTTATCCTAAAACATCACAACAAAATGGAGTCATTGAAAAGAAGAATCGTACTCTTCAAAAAATCGCTAAGATAATGATTAGTGAATACAGACTCCCTTAATATTTATGGGCCAAATCAGCAAACACTTCATTTTACATATCAAATAGAATTTATTTCTATAAAAATACTTTCAAAACTTCTTTTGAAATTTTCTATTTGAGAATGCCTAATGTTTCTTACTTTAGAGTTTTTGGATGCAAATGTTTTATTTTAAATACCAAAGATAACTTAGAAAAATTTGATGTCAAAGCTTTTGATTTTGTTGGTTATTTAACACTAGCAACGCTTATACAATCTTCAATAAATTTACTTTAACAATTGAAGAATCTATGCATGTTAAGTTTGAAGAATCTAATACTTTTATTAAGAATGTTGTAGAGATTGATTATCTAGGTGAAGATATGAAGAAGGTAACCTTGTCGGACTCACTATCTTAGAAGATAAGCTAATGCTTAATGAATAAGGTGAAGTTCAAGATGTTGAAGTGGTACCAACATAACTACTTTCAAAAGATTGGAGATATGCTACAAATCATCTCAAGGAACTCATTATAGGTGATATATCAAAGGGGTTAACTACTCGCTCCAAAATCCATGATTTATGTAGCGATTTTGCTTTTATTTCTCATAAGGAACCAAAGAACATCCTCCATGTTGAGAGCAACTCATATTGATTTCTTGCAATGCAAGAAAAGCTCAATCAATTTGAGCGTAACTGAGTTTAGCATCTTGTCCCTAGACCCCATGATAGATCAACAATTGGTAGTAAATAGGTTTTTAGGAGCAAGTTGGATGAGTCGGATAATGTTATTGTAAATAAAGCTAGGTTAGTGGCCCAAGGTTACACCTAAATTGAAGATATCGATTTTGAGGAAAGCTTTGCACCCATAGCATGGCTTGAAGCTATACGGATTACACTTGATTTTGCTTTTTATATAGATTTCAAATATTTTCAAATGAATGTCAAAAGCGCATTTTTAAATAGTTTTACTAAAGAGAAAATGTATGTTTAACAACCCCCTGGGTTTGTTGATCCTACACATCCGGATTTTGTTTTCAAATTAGACAAAGCTTTATATGGTTTAAAACAAGTTCCAAGAGCTTGGTATGAAGGACTTTTAATATTTCTTATTTCAAACAGTTTTGTAGAAGGTAAAGTAGATACCACTTTATTTACAAAGCATGTAGATAGTGATATTCTTATTGTTCAAATTTATATTGATGATATTATATTTGAATCTACTAATGAAAAGCTTTGCAATAATTTTGAATCATGTATGGAGAATGAATATGAGATGTATATGATGGGCAAGCTAAACAACTTCTTTGGACTCCAAATCAAGCATTGGAGTGATGGGATTTTCATACATCAAGCCAAGTACACGAGCAAACTCATCAAGAAATTTGGACTTGAAGGGGTAAAATCAAGAAAAACTTTCATGACTACCACAACAAAACTTGACAAGGATGATATAAATGTAGACATTAAACTTTATAAAAGTATGACTGGTAGTTTACTATATTTAACAGCTAGCAAGCCAGATGTTATGTTCAGTGTATGTCTATGTGCTAGATTCTAATCTTGTCCTAAAGAGTCCCACTTGATTGTAGTAAAACACATTATTAGATATCTTAAGGCCACTATTAGAATGGACTTGTGGTATCCGAAGACCGAACAATTTTTCATAACGAGTTTTTCGGATGCTGATTATGCCGGTTGCAGAGTGGATAGGAAGAGCACAAGTAGAACTTATCAATTTTTAGGAAATTGTCTTGTTTCATGGTCTTTCAAGAAACAAAATTATGTAGCCCTCACAACTACCGAAGCGGAATATGTTGCCATCGGGCCTTATTGTGCACAAGTACTTTGGATGAAATATACTCTCCTTGACTATGATTTACATTATGATCATACTAAGATATTTTATAATAATACTGATACTATTCATATGACTAAAAATGTAAATCAACATAATAAGACAAAGTACATATAAGTTCAATATTACTTTCTTAGAGATCACTATGGGAAAGGTGATAATGAAATTGATTATGTTTCAACTGATTTTCAACTAGCAGATATTTTTACTAAGCCACTTGATTTCAACATATTCTCTTTCATCTATGGTGAACTAAATGTTTGTATTATAGATTCATTAATTTTTTTCTTATTGGAATCATTTTTTTGCTTACCATTTTTGATGCATGATAAAAAGGGGAGAAGCAATATTTATTGAGTATTTATTGGTATTAGTTTGTTCATTTGTTCATGCTCATTTAAAATGCCTTTATCATAGAACTTGTTGATATCTTGTACTTGATATCTAGCATAACTTGTGGGAGAGCTTTTTCAAAGTTTTTCCTTTTATTTATTTTTAAATAGCTCATATGTTTTGTCATCATCAAAAGGGGGATATTGTTAGCCCAAAGGTTACAATCCCCGTTTTTGTGTTTTGATGATAACAAAGTATATGAGGTTATTTGGTAAAAAAGATCTAACATGTTTTTTCCTCTAAAGAAAGATATTTATGGCTTAAAGGTAAACAAGTACAGATTGTAGCTCAAAGCACTCAACATCGCTAACAGAGAAATTTGCCTGAAGATTTTTGTAGTCGATTAAAACGTTATAAAAATCTAGTTTGTTAAAAAGTAGAATATAGATTTGAGGCTCAAAAATATACACACACAAAAATGCACATTTTTCATAGTATGGTTTATTTTTTACGTGTTTGGTTTTGATACTTGTTTCACATTTTCTTAAAAATTTATATCTCAGTTTAGAACTCGCATCTCATTGTTATTCATATCTTCTCTCTTTCAAAAATTATACAAAAATTATTTAAAAATTCTCTTGAATTTCAAAACAGACCTTGACCCTGTTTTTTGCCTAGGTCAGTCGACCGTCCCTACTACAAGCCAGAATGGCCGACCGCACACTAAACCGAACCTCTTGCAATTGAGGTATGCATGTTGTGTACATTCCTGGTCGACCGATCCCCTTTTGTTGTTGATCGGTCGGTCGGCTGACTATAAGTATGTTGGTCTCGGTTAAACTCGATTGACCGACCGATCGATTGCCAGCCAATGGTCAAAGTTTTTAAACAGGCCGGTAGACGGGCGGACTGCCAGGTTGGCAGTAACGGCCAGAATTTGAAGTCTGGATTTTTAACATGTTTTTTAAAATGTGTAGAATTGAATTTCTAGGGTCAATTTCTTCCCTTTTAGACCTCGTAAACAAAAAATGTTTTTATAAAACCTATATAAAGGGTCTTTGGGATTGAATATTTACAGCAATAAATTTCATTGAAAATCTAGTTTTTGTTTTCAAAGAAAAAAATTTCAAAATTTTCATTTGTGCTCTTATTTTCAAAGTTTTAATTGAGTTTTTGTGCTATTAAAATCTCTCTTTTCTGATTTCCACTCTCACTTACATCCTTGAGCTTCAAGTTTACATTTTACTTTAAGAGAGTTGCAAAGAGAGTATTTGTGATCTCTTGATCACCAAAACTTGTTATCTCAATTGGCTTTGTGCTATCCTGGTATAGAGGATTGAGTTGGGGAGTTGTGTACCCGAGTAGTTGTAATTCTCTATTGTAAGGTCCCTTTGTGGAAGATCCAATATGGACAGTGAAATCCTTCACGGTGGTGAAGGCGGGGACGTAGAGCGGTGGTTCGAACCTTGGAACAAATATTTTTGTTTGTGATTGCTTTATTGTCTATGTTTACTTATTTATCATTCGTTCATTTTTGTCGATCAATACTCATCTCAACAAGATAGCAATTGAGCACCTCAACTCTTATCTAGAGAATCATGAGGAGAAGTCCAGAGCCCTTCATGGGGAATTCGGTTTCAAGTCTTATTTTGAGTGAATCTCATTTTAAATTGATTAGAATTTGTATCTGATTAGCAATACACCTATTCACCTCCCTCTAGGTGCAATTTTAATCCCTACATGTCATTTGGCATTCACCATACCACTCGTTGGGGAGTTCTGAATCTCCTGGATCCTCATGTCCACATCTCAGAGCTTGGAGCTAGTGGATTCATCCTATTGATCAGAGTGGCATGGCGGAAGCGTAGTGGATAAGTGGAAGACCGGTCCAGAACTCCATCCTTCCAAGCCTATTGCTCGTCTCTTGAGTTTCCTTTTATAACTCATGAGCTCCTTTTATACTGATCATACTTATAAATCTCTTTATATTTTCGGATTTTACGCCTATCAGTGATATAATATTCATGTAATATTGTATCATATCATGTGATAACTTTGTAATTGTACTCATATATTGAAATGTATAATACACCACATGTTTCTGTACTCTGATTCTTACCTGAAAATACACCTAAAAGGGAGTGAATAGGTGTAAGGTTAATCTAATGATCAATGATGTAGAATTAAAAACTTAATGCAACACACTTAGTATAACTAATGAGTGTAATCGAATTTCCGGTGAAAGGCTCTGGACTAACTCCTCTGAATTTCTCTAAATAAGAGTTGAGGTGCTATGTAAAGCTCTCTTGGTTAAACACAAGTATGGGCACACACAAACAACACAAGCATGTAAATGATATGGCAATATAATGCAATGCACAAATGTAAGAAAGCGAGTTAGAGAAAGTGAATCAATCGCAAACACCAAGATATGTTTCGAGGTTCGAGCACACAGCTCTACGTTCCCGCCTTCACACAGAAGGATTTTCACTAACTCGTCCACACAGGACTTCCCACACAGGGAACCTTCACTGAAGATTTGGGGCAAATACAATCGGGAGTACACAACTCTTCTCTCCAACAAGTACAACCTCTACACTTAGAGGCAAGGCACTAAGTCTACACAATATTAACCTCACAAATGAGGGATAGGCACAAAGTCACTCAAACAACAATCACCTCACACTTGAGGGATTCTAACACAATCTCCATCTCTCACTAGAGGGAGCCGAATACCACTTCCACAATCACCTCATACTAGAGGAGTATCAACTCAATCACCTCTCACTAGAGGGATATCACAATCAATGGAAGGTTTACAACTAGGTGGTCTATCTCAACCGCAAACCAAATCTTTTCCCACAAAACAATGATCCTATAGATAGGATAGTTAGATAAGCTCAAGTGTGAGAAAATTAAGATGTTTGGAAATCAAATAAAAAAGAAAAATACTTGAGAAAACAACTTGAATTTGATAGAAATAAAGAACAGTACAAATATCCCAAATCTCTATTTTTCTTTGATTTTTTCAACCCTTGAAAAACAAATAAAGCTGAATCTTTTTGGCTTAAAAACTCTTTTGAAAACTAGTGTTAAAACACTTGTAAATGAGAGAAATTTTGCTCTTACAAATCTTGTTGAAAAATCAACTCAAATGAGGTATTTATAACCTATTTGGAAATCTGCCCGTTGGTAGTTGAAAAGGGCCAGATTGCCTTTCCGGTCGACTGGCCAACACTCAAAATTTTGACCGTTGCACCTGCCGATCAACCGTCCGGTTGATCGGGTATTGATCCAGATAGCAACGGCTCTCCGGCCGGTCGACCGCCCGGTCGACCGAAGCCGGATACAGAGAGCAGCTCTCTGTCCGGTCGACCGCTCGGTCGACCGGAGGCTTTTCCAGAGAGCAGAGGGCTCTGTCAGTCGACCGACCCAGTCGACCAGTCTCCCCAGCTTGGCTGCGTGCACATTCTGTGCATGTCGGTCGACCGCCCACTGCTACGGTCGACCAGCCCGGTCGACCGGCAGTCAGCCAGTCCAGCCTATAATAGGTCTTAAAAACTAGGGTTTTTATCCTTAATTAAATCCCATAAAAACACATAAATTTCAAAAAAATCAGTTCATGTTATATCTTTGAAATACAAATATGTTTGAGTAAAAATTAAATCATGTTACAGACATTTTGAACCATTTTTGTGATATGGAAAATTTGCCTTAAACCAAAAATGGTATTTTCCAAAACTTAGATTTTTAAAATTGAAATCCGATTTTTTCAAAACACATATAAATACAAAAACATGATATTTAAACAACTTTGAAGCATATTGTATATGGATGAAATTCAATATACATGAAAGGTACTATATCTATATTTTTGACATTAAATCCAAAAATAAATTGTCTAAATGCAAAACTCTAAACACATGAATAGTGTATCAAAATAAGTTTTTCTAAGTATATGAAACATAGATGTATATAGATCAAATCTAGTATACATTAAACCATGTAAACTTGTTTTGATTCTATCTATTCATGAAAACCAAGATCGGTTAAACCGAAAACCAAAACCAAAACTTGAAACGTGTGTGTTTTGTGAACTTGAGCATATCACACTATCTAATCTTTACAATGGATCTAAACTAATCTTAACTAAACAAACCAAAGCCTTCTTGTGGAACGCCGTCTCCAAGTTGACTCGATCCAAACGCGATTCCCTGAGCTTGACTCCAACCGAGTGCTAGATGTGAACTTTGACGCTCGAGCTCTTGAATCACCATGTGAAAGCTCCAAAACACCTTTATTGAAACTAATCACCTACTAATAACTTGATCAAATATCTGAAACTTATTGTCACAAGATTATTAGTAAACTATAACTATATGAGTTAATCATCATCAAAACTAAAGTGGAAGGCCTCTGGGCTAACAATCTTCCCCTTTTTGATGATGACAAAACTCATGGAGTTTTATATGCATGGATTAAAGTTAAGCTTCATAGAAGCTCCCCCTTAACTCATGCATAGCAATAAACTATAAAGATATGCAATAAATGTTAAACATGAATATGCATAAACATTCATAAAACAATGAAATAAACATGCTCTTGATACCAAATTTTAAAATAAACAAGTTCTTAAATAATTGCTCTTGATACCAATAAAAATTTCAATAAAAGCTCTTGATACCAACAAAACAAAACCACAAAATATGTTTTTGATACTAATATCTATGCTCTTGATACAATATCAACAAAACCTAAAACAAATGTTGTTAATATAAACTTTGATATAAACTTAAATAAACATGCTAAACATGCATATATACTAAAATACTTCTTACCCTTTTATCAATCATCAACAAAGGGGTTAAAGTAAATAATAAAATAATGTTCTCCTCCTTTTTGTCCGGAACAAAAATCAACAAGGGGTGAAATCAAATCAAAACATTATGATACCTATTGAAAAAATATAACAATTTAGTGCAAAGGTATACATAGAAACATCATGATACTAAAGGATGATACCAGTTGAAAATAAACAAAGCATTTTGAAGAAACTAAAAGAAAATTTTGATACCAATTGAAAGATATAAACATATAGGTAATCTTGATGTCAATTATAAAAATTAGTACCAATTGAAAATATCTTACACTTTTGATGCCAAATGAAAAACATAAACTAATTTTTTTGGTTAAACACTAAACTCATTTTGTAATAGAGATACCAAATAGAGAATAATATCAATTTAATATTTTTGATACCAATATTGAAAATGAAACATATACCAATTGAAAATATTTTTCATTAGGAGCGTATGATACCAATTAAAAAATCAATATCATTTTTCAATCATTTTTCAACATAAATTGTGGGAGTAAGATACCAAATGTAAACAAAATTGAAAGGTGAAATATGAATTTTCTCCCCCTTTATGAAATACCAAACAAAATGATGCATAAGCTTGTATAAGATACCAATTGAAAAATAATCAATTGAAATATAAATTGTCATTTATGGAATCAAGCTTAGCATAACCAAAATTTGTGCTCAAAGATATGGAGATATAGTAAGCACAAATAAAAATAAATACATAAATATGTGTTTTAAGTAAATACCAATCGAAATTGATACTATTTGAAGTTTAAACATACATATATACAAACATATACGAGTATACAAAAAGAATGTCAATAGTGATACCAACTGAAAAAATACAATGATATTAGTGGAAACTATAATGAGAATCAAGTGTATAACTCATACTTCCTGCCACCCATTTCATGTACATGTTTTAAATAGATTTTCAATATGAGCATACAAGGCATAGTCGCCTAACCAACCGCCCTTGGATGGGTAGAGGTTTTCAAAAATTAGTTTGAATATAACATGTTTGAAAACTCTACCATACGAAGAATACCGTAACTAGTTTTATAAAAAACTTATAAGCTAAAATCCTTCAAGTAAGGAATAAAACAAAAATATATTTCATAGAAATCATGTAAGTCACACGATCATCAACACTCAAAATCTATAAGGTACATATCATACTCATGAAAATAAAATTATGAGAAAACATTAAGTAACGTAAGTGTATAAGAGTTATGTGAAACATATCATCATGAAAATAGGTAAACAAGCTCAATATGAAATTCCTTGAAACATGAAAATCATCAAAACTAGAATCCTTCAAGGTATATGTATGTTTTATATAAACTAGAGTATACATACATATCCAAACATAAATAAGTCCACAGAAGTATAAGCATGAAGGCAAGTGGCTCAAGGATGTATATGTATAACTATTAGTTTAGACAAAATAGACATATACATGAAGTTTAACATAAACATGAAAAATATGCACAAAAATAGAGAATACAAGTCGAAATGTATGAATCATCAAAACTAGGCTATACTAGTATATCTAATGGGTACAAATGAGCATTCAAGTACAAGTATATAATAATCTATTTGTGGCTAACTAGTTGTACAAGTATATACTCAAGTTTTAATGAAAACTAACATCTAAACTGTAATCAAAATATGAAGCATAGAAATCAAAATAAAACTTATATGATCATTATGGTAAATGCACATGTGTTAGAACTAGGACATTGATCGACGGGGGAACTAGCACTCAAAAATGTGTTTTATGTAAAGTCAATGAAAAGCTCGAATGTGCTAATGTACCCTCGATACTTCCGTTATAGCATTGGCTTAACGGGTCGAATCCACAGGGAAGGGAGGCGATAGAAGCATTACAGTCTCTATTCACGTTATTTGTTAACACTTCTTCTTTGTTGAAAGAATGAAAAAGAATGAAAAAGAAAAGAAAATGAAATCCAGAATGTGGTAGGTGAGGAGAGCGATGAAGACGGCGATGTAAAAACAAAAGTGAAAGTGATTTGGAAAACAAATAGAAAAGGAAATGGAACAAGGTTGAACTAAGAAGGCGATGAAAACAACGAAGAAAATGATAGATAGAATTTTGGAAAATGATTTCTAAAACAAGATAAAAGAAAACTCATGGCTACTAACTACTAAGTGCTCCACTAACCATGCTAACCTCTTCGAGATAGTTGCCTCACATTTTGATCCTTGGCCATCACAATCCTTGGCTCCAAGAGACGGTACAAAGCATGGTTCATATGGTTCATCACATTCAAAATATTGCATCAAGAACAAGCTAATACAAGCATCACTCATTGCACTACTAGCATGAAATAAAAGAGCATGAAATAAAAGAGAGTTAGCTTGGTTAGCAAGTTAGATGTTAGAACCCATCATCTTTGGCCATCAATGGCTATTGCAAGAACAAGGCCTTGTAGAGGCAACCCGATTCATGTGAATTATCAAGTAAGTGATTCGATGTTTAGTGGTTAGTAGTTAGATTGCCATGAGAAGAAAAACTAGCAAGAATTCATGTAGAAGGTGAAGGAGATTACATTGGAAGAGAAAGGAGGCATCTTTACATAGTGTGTCACTCTCTATTACATCAATCCCTTGCTTTCTCTCTCTAGAAATCACTCAGCCCTACTACAATGATCTAAAAAGAAATAAAAATACAAGAAATGAAGAACACTCACCTACACTACTCCTAAAATCTGCACCTACTCTTAAAAACGAAGACTGCTTTAGGTTTGGGCCATTACAGGGGTATTTATAGGCGAAAGAACTCTCCAAAAAACGAGACGGGGCCACGCGTCAAAAATCGACGCGTGGCTCCACTGGAATGCCGCGGATCCGCAAGTATTGCTGCGGATCCGCGGCAAGTCCAGAGTGTTGGGTCTCTGGATTTCGTCAGCCGCTCCGTCTGGCTGTGAGAATTGTCAGGGTATATCCCGTTTCTGATATTTGCACCCGAATATTTGTCTGACAAGCGTAGGAGTCTAGGTTCAATGCATCTTCTAGAGAATCCTTTGCTTGGCCTCCAAGTAATGCAGGATTAATTACCCTTAATTGGGTCTAATTAAGCTCTTATTCCATCTTTACCCTTGGACTTTGGATCTACCTACAATAAAGACCAAAACACGGTTTAGATCGACAATTTATTCATAAAGCGGTGAGAGAATGCGATATAATAATGCAGAATTATAGACTAATCACACCCCCACACTTATTCTTTTGCTCATCCCGAGCAAAACAAGAAAAGAAAAAACTATATTACAAGGGTTATTACACCACTTTCGCAGGTGACGCGATTGCACTGAGCGTGTTCAACAAGCCGTTAAACCTCTAGGTTACCCTAGAGGAGGAGTGTTGTCTCCTGAGGGTTTTCAGCGGATTGCACCCACAAAATCCATAAAGAAAGAAGACAAATGTTAGTATTTTAAAATGCATTTTGAAAAGAGAGACAAGTTTTCAAAATATTTTTGCAAAAATATAAGTGATCTAAGGTCATAAGTCCACCACCAATCAATCTTCCTTAAACTTAGTCTCTATGCAAGATCTTGTCTTCAATTAAGGTAAGAATTCAAAATTGGATTGAATAATTTATCTTTCATAAAACCTAAATAATATGCACTTTGTGATAGTGAAGATTTCTGGGATTTCAACTCTAACCATCAAGCCATTTATTTATATTATATATATATATATATATATTTCTTTTTCTTCCCCTAGTTTTCTTAGGCTTTCTAGTTCACCCATGTAGCGAGCCTATAACCGATGACTTCCAAACCAGATGGTCCTAGGGAACCAGATGAGAAAACATCCTTCGGGTTTAAGGACTCGACTAAACAAGGCCACAAAACTAAAGGGGATTATTTGCTTCTTTTGACCACCGTTAGGCGTGAATAATCATGCTTCTTGAGGCATAATTATCCAGCTTTAATAAGTGATGTTTTATTTATATATATTTTTTCTTTTTATTTATTTATTTTTTATGGCATTTTAGGTCTTTGTTTCCATCCCAAAAATTGTGTAAGTGTGATGTGCATACTATCTAAGGCAAAAAATTCAAGATAAAATTATCTCTCCAATTTATCTTACTTAGCCTATAATTTTAAACAAGATCCATTATTTCAACTAGGTTTAAGATGTCATAATTAAGGCTTACTTAATTTCTAAGATCATCTTAATTTTCTTAAAAATAGATCAAAACTTTGTCTCTTATTTCAAAAAGTTTTTAAAGAAAGAGAAAATTCCTATACAAAAGGGAAGATTTCTAAAAGTATCCTAAAAGAAGTGTAAAAGAAAGAAAATCTAAAAAAACTCTAAGTTAGTAAACCCTCCCCCACACTTATCTCATGCATTGTCCTCAATGCATCATGATATATGTATGCAAGAAACAAATAGAGAGGGAAGGAAAAATCACCTCAAGGTGGTGGTTCCGGTGGCGGTCTGATTGGTCCATGAAATGCGACCCAATCATTCTTATGTGGAGTCCAGAGGAACCCACCAGAAACCTCCATGATACAACCCACTAAAAAGATGTATGTATTTATGATTTTTATTAAAAAATTTACCCCATCTAATTTTCAAATTTTCAAAATAATTTCAGAGTCAAATTTTTCAAAACCCTTGTCCCAGAATGGATTGATTGATTTGGACTCAGGAAATATAAGAACTAATATCGACTCAGAAAAATGACTCGAGTCAAGTAAAGGTTCGGGAGTCGAGATCGGTTCAGGAAGTGGGTCCAAATCAAGAAAATGAAGCTCAAGTCCACAATCATTTCCCCATGATGGAATGTGACTATCTATGATTGGTGATTCAAGTTCAGGAATGACAGGTATGGGAATCAAAACTGACTCTAAAATGTTGCTCAAATTGGGTAACAAAACAGGAGTCAATAATGATTCAGGAATTTTAACTAAATCACAAATTTGAGGGTCAAAGTCACATCCCTCATTGAGTTTAATTCCACAAAAATGAGAACTTGCCAATTTATCAATGGGACTTTCAAAAGTATGAAATTGGTCAAGTTCAATATGATCATCATAAGATATTGGTGATTCAATTTCACAATGGATTGGTACAGGATCCAAGACTGACTCGGAAAAGGATTGCAATCAGGTGAAGATACTGGAGTCATAATTGAATCAGGAAGTAGAATTGAATCACTAATTTGAGGTGCATGATCATATTCATGCTCAAGTTCAATTTCAGGAAAAGGATAACTTGCCAAAATGTCAATGGGATTTGAAGTTTGGACAAGTTCAGGTGGGTGTGCTGAAATTGAATCTTGATTTCCAAAATGATAAGAGTCTTGAGTCATATCAATAGAGTTTGGCATAGCTGAATTAGTCAAAAGTTGATAAGATAGAGTTTCCTCATTCCTATAAATGTTAACCAATTGACTCAATTGTTCTTCCACCCTATTGACAGACTCAGCATGTGATTTTTGATATTGTAACATAGACTCCTGCAAGATTTCTATACTCTTTTCTAGACTTGATGTATCTCCAAGTGGTTGCTCTAGAATGGGAGTATAAGAATCTTGGTTTTGGAAATTTTGTGAAGAATGTGAGTCAAAAATGTGTTGAGATTGAAACTTGGACTCACACAAGAATTCTTTACTCGTTTTCAGGATAGATGGTTGTTCATTATGAGGAGATGGAACTGAGTAAGACTCTTGAATATGTTTTAAAGAAGCCAATATTTCTTGAAATTGTTGCTCATTCTCTTGTATATTGGCTTCTACCCTTTTTTGGAACTCAGATTTTTCTTCAATGGGAGGTCCAGAAAAAGGAATATAGGAAGTGAACTCGGGAAATGAATATTGTGGACAAGGTGAATATGGTGGACAAGGAGGTTGAAAATTTGACTCGGGGGACTTGAATCCCCATTGACTCTGTGACGAGTTGAAATTATTTTGAAAATTATAGTCATAAGAATGTGGGTATGGGTTGTATTGATTCGGATAAGGCCAACCCGGTGTATTTGGTTGTGCATATTGTAAAACGCCGGGTTGGAATTATCCGAATAGAATGGAGTCGGTGTGAAATATGGATTCATGTTCGGATTGAAAGAATTATTTTTGTTGAATGCCATTTCACAAACAATCACAAACAAAAAGGAAAAATCAAACAACAAACGAAAAGAAAAGAAAAATCAAAACCAAGCCAATAGGAGGGTTGACCTAGACCTAGATGTCCCTAGGGGCCAATGTCTATTCAAATTTTATTAGGGCTTGGGTTGTGTGAGTGGGGAGATGATTTTTGGGCTAAGGAAGGGTTATAAAATCCCACCTTATCTTGTTTGGTTTTTGCCCTTAATTTCAATTCGTGCAAGTGTGCAATATAGACAAGAATATAACACAAAGCGATAAATCACCCACGTGTTTGTCCTATGCTATATGCAATGCCATATGTACATCTCCATCCAGATCACAACAACAGAACAAAATACAGTATATTGGAATTGAATTGACACGTGCCTAAATGCAAATGTCTAAACCATTTTAAAAGAGTCCAAATACCGTATTTTAGTTCTTTTATTTATTATGGTGTGTAGGCAATCAAAGCAAGAAACATAGAAGCACAAATCCACTAGCTATTACAATTCACACATCCCAGAAAACAAGATACAACATTATTGCACAATGGCCGCGTTTGCGCGGCAGATGTCGCGATTGCGCGGCTTTTGTTTAGAAACTGGGCCCTGCTTTCAAGAGCAGGAAGATGCAAAGCTAGATTATGTTCTGCAATATTAAGCACCTGTAAATATTGCCCTGCACACCAAAACAGAGAAGATAAGGTTAACAAAAACGTGTAATCAAAACCATTCCCTTCCCCGGCAACGGCGCCAAAAATTTTGATCGACGGGGGAACTAGCACTCAAAAATGTGTTTTATGTAAAGACAATGAAAAGCTCGAATGTGCTAATGTACCCTCGATACTTCCGTTATAGCATTGGCTTAACGGGTCGAATCCACAGGGAAGGGAGGCGATAGAAGCATTAACAGTCTCTATTCACGTCAGTTGTTAACACTTCTTCTTTGTTGAAAGAATGAAAAAGAATGAAAAAGAAAAGAAAATGAAATCCAGAATGTGGTAGGTGAGGAGAGCGATGAAAACGGCGATGTAAAAACAAAAGTGAAAGTGGTTTGGAAAACAAATAGAAAAGGAAATGGAACAAGGTTGAACTAAGAAGGCGATGAAAACAACGAAGAAAATGATAGATAGAATTTTGGAAAACGATTTCTAAAACAAGATAAAAGAAAATTCATGGCTACTAACTACTAAGTGCTCCACTAACCATGCTAACCTCTTCGAGATAGTTGCCTCACATTTTGATCCTTGGCCATCACAATCCTTGGCTCCAAGAGACGGTACAAAGCATGGCTCATGGATGGTTCATCACATTCAAAACATTGCATCAAGCATCACTCATTACACTACTAGCATGAAATAAAAGAGCATGAAATAAAAGAGAGTTTGCTTGGTTAGCAAGTTAGCAAGTTAGATGTAAGAACCCATCATCTTTGGCCATCAATGGCTCTTGCAAGAACAAGGCCTTATAGAGGCAACCCGATTCATGTGGATTATCAAGTAAGTGGTTAGATAGTTAGTGGTTAGTAGTTAGATTATCATGAGAAGAAAAACTAGCAAGAAATCATGTAGAAGGTGAAGGAGATTACATTAGAAGAGAAAGGAGGAATCTTTACATAGAGTGTCACTCTCTATTACATCAATCCCTTGCTTCTCTCTCTAGAAATCACCCAGCCCTACTACAATGATCTAAAAAGAAATGAAAATATAAGAAATGAAGAACACTCACCTACACTACTCCTAAAATCTGCACCTACTCCTAAAAATGAAGACTGCTTTAGGTTTGGGCCATTGCAGGGGTATTTATAGGCGAAAGAACTCTCCAGAAGATGAGACGGGGCCATGCATCAAAAATCGACGCGTGGCTCCACTGGAATGCCGCGGATCCGCAAGGATTGCCTCGGATCCGCAGCAATTCCAGAGAGTTGGGTCTCTGGATTTCGTCCGGCGCTCCCTCTGGCTGCGAGAATTGTCAGGGTATATCCCGTTTCTGGTATTTGCACCCCAATATTCGTCTGACAAGCGCAGGAGTCTAGGTTCAATGCATCTTGTAGAGAATCCTTTGCTTGGCCTCCAAGTAATGCGGGATTAATTACCCTTAATTGGGTCTAATTAAGCTCTTATTCCATCTTTGCCCTTGGACTTTGGATCTACCTGCAATAAAGACCAAAACACGGTTTAGATCGACAATTTATTCATAAAGCGGTGAGAGAATGCGACATAATAATGCAGAATTGTAGACTAATCTGACATACACATTAGTTAAACTAAAGTGAGAACACTATATATAAATCCATATAAATATGGGTGTATCAAATACTAATTATGTATTTCACTAATCTAAATATCATGGCATTTAATCATAATAATCAAAACATGCAAAATTAATGATATGAAAAGCATGTAAACATAAATGAGAAGTAAGAGATCGTTACCAAAATCAATAGGGCACATCTCCATATCTCTAAACCATGGTGGTCCTTCTATCAAACTCCCCTTGAAAGTGATGATCCAAATAGTCATCTTTAAGCTCGGAACGCATCCACCTCAAGGCACCATCACTCTCACGTCAAGTGAGAGCTCACATCTGCATCAAATAAAATAGGAGTGGTCTTTGGTACCCATACTCTTTTGGGTCCACAGAGGTTAGCTCCTTTCCTAACCCAAATAAATTTATTTGCTAAATTAGACTTATATATCTTGTCAAAACAAAATTTAGCAAGGTGGCCCTTACGTCCACAATGTGTACAGGTGTACACATGAGCATACGAAGTGTGATGAGTGTGAACGTGAGAAGCATGTGTATGCCGTGATTTGTGTGCATGCATAGGAGAACTTGTTTCTTTCGAAATATAGATTCCAAATGTGTATGGTTCATGGCACAATGGCTTAAAGTGGAGCCCAAACAATCAACACTTTTCTTCAAAACATTTCTATCATTTTTAATACTAGAAGATAAAGTGGAGCATGTAAAAGGTGAGCTGGAATGTGACGCTACACTAGCATGGCAAACATGTGAATCTATATCAATTTTCAAAGATTTATTTTTATTTAAGCATGTTGGCCCAAAGGCCTTCCACTTTAGTTTTGATGATGATTAACTCATGTAGTTATGTGTACTAATAATCTTGTGATGTTTAATTTCAGATCATTAACCAAGATATTAGTTGGTGATTAGCTTCAACATGATGATTTGGAAGCTTTCACATGTTGATTCAAGAGCCCGAGCGTCAAAGATCATATATAACACTTGCTCGGTGGATCAAGGAGCATTGGATCGAGTCGGCTAGGAGACGGCGCTCTACAAGAAGACATCGGTACATAGTTTAGTTTGAGTTTTAGATCCATTTGTAAAGATTAGAATAGTATGATATGCTCAAGTTCACAACACACACGTTTCATGTTTTGAATATTGGTTTTCGGTTTTTCCGTTTTGGTTTAACCGATCTTGGTTTCATGAATAGATATTATATCAAAATAAGTTTACATGGTTTAATGTATATTAGATTTGTTCTATATACATGCATGCTTCAATTACTTAGACAAACCTAGTTTGATATACCTATTCATGTGTTTTAGGCTTTGTGTTTTAACAAAACTTATTTTTGGAATTAAAGTCAAAAACATGGATATATATATGTTTTATGTATATTGGATTTCTATCCATTTGCATCATGCTTCAAAGTGTTTAAATATCACGTTTTTGTATTTGGATGAGTTTTAGACAAAACGTATTTTCAATTCAAAAATCCAAGTTTTAGAAAATACAGTTTTTTATTTTTGGTAAAAATGATAAGACACAAAAATGTTTCAAAATGTTTGTTATTTATGATGAATTTTTTATCACAAGTTTATATTTCAAAATAAAATGATAAAACTATTTTTGTATATTTTTAGAAGATTTATGAGAATTTTTAGGATTAAAAATAACATGTTTTTCTAACCAGAACTGCCTCTGCCAGGCTAGGTCGGTCGACCGGACGGTCGACCGCACCAAGTAGCCGGTCGACCTTAGCAGTCAACCGACGTGCATGGAAACGTGCACGCTGGCTGCCCCATGAGCCGATCGACCGCACGGTCGACCGACTGAGAGCAGGTTGCTCTCTGTTTGCTCCCGGTCGACCGAGCGATCGACCGGCCAGAGAGCCGTTGCTCTCTGGTTCTGGGGACGGTCGACCGGCCGGTCGACCGATGGCACAACGGTCTGAAATATGACCGTTGGACGGTCGACCGCCCGGTCGACCGGTAGTTCAGTTTTGGCAGGATCTGTTGCCAACGGCTAGTTTTTTAAATGGGCTATAAATACCCCATTGGAAAGAGGTTTTCTCTAAGAATTTTTGGACGAATTTTTTGAGCTTTCTCTAGTGTTTTCACAGCAATCCAAAGAAGTTTTTGGGCTTTAATTGAACAATCTATTTGGTGTTTTTGCTAGGGTTTGGAAATTCAAAGAAAAGGGTTTTTGGAAAAAGTGTTTGATTCAACTTCTTTATCTTGGTTTCTAGTTTTTCCCAAGGATTTTCTTTGAGTTTTTGATTTTCATTCCTTTGGTTTTCTCCACACTTGAGCTACATCTACTATCTTATTCTATAGGATCTTTGTGTGGGAAAAGAGATTGTTTGCTGTCTTTTGATCACCAAGTTGTATACCCAATCTTTGCTTGGCTTTGTGCCTTTTCCTCATTGTGTTGAGGAGGTTGTGCAAGTGGGTAGTATCCCTCAAGGTGTGAGGTGATCCTTGTGTAAGCTTTGTCCTAATCCCTCAAGTTGTGAGGTGATTGTTTGTTGGCTTGGTGTTGTGCCTCAAGGAGGAGGTTGTGTTTGTAAGGAGAAGAGTTGGGTACTCCTTGTGATTGTATTGCCCCAAATCCTCGGTGGAGGTTCCCTGTGTGGGAGTCCTTTATGGACAAGCTAGTGGATTTGAAATCCTTCTGGGTGAAGGCGGGGACGTAGAGCTAGGTGCTCGAACCTCGAAACAAATCTTGTTGTTTGCGCTTGTTCCATTAACTCTTACTCTTTCTCTCTCTCTTTGTATTGTGCCTTGCATTATTTCACAATTGTCATTCATATCTATTAGCTTGGCTTGGTTGTGTGTGCATCAATTGTTGTAATTGCAATTAGTTTTTTAAATTGTGCATTAAGCTCATTAGATTAGCATTATCACCTATTCCCCCCCTCTAGATGATATTCAATTGGTATCAGAGCCTCCGCTCCTGATATTTAGGTTTAACCACCTAGGAGTGAGATTTTGGTTTGCTAATCTTCATTTGCATTTTTTATTTGCACACATTTAGTTTGCACTCATGTATAGCCCTCCTATGTTTGATTTTTCTAGACATGATATTTGGAAGGCCAAGACGAGTCGTCATTTAAAAAGCCTACGACATCTAGTTTATCAAGCCACTACTCAAGAATCCTACCCTAATGCTAGCAAGCATAAAAGGCAAATGCATTAGCCCTTAAGACACTTAGATCATCTCTTAATGAAGATCTTTACATGTGTTTGCTCATTATGACTCGGCTTTTACAGTTTGGAGCATATTGACTTCTCCCAAGCTACCAAGGATTATCAACAAGTTGAGGAGATCTAGGAGAGACAAGTCCGACGAGCATTGCCTCATGGTCTAAGGGAAAGACTGCCTTGAGGAACAATCGGATTCTCAATTAGAAGATAGCTCTGGTTCATATTGCTATGGGTGGTTTGAAGTTTAAAATTTGAATGTAGAACTTGCCTCTAAGCTTGAAATTTTGTGGAAAAACATGACCTTTTGAAAAAAAACATTTTGATTTAAAAGAAGAAATGAAGGATTTGTGTTCAAGTTTTGAATTGATTTTGTAAGAGAAGGAAGAGATTGCAAGTGAACGTGACTCACTTAAATCTCAACTAGAACTTGCTCTAAAGGAAAATGAGTTTTTGATAAGCAAAAAGGATTGTGATGATGTTGTGAAAAACAATGAGATTTATCTTGTAAATTAGATTTTGTTTTATAAGATTAACCTTTCATTGTAAAATGAAATTGATTTCATTACAAAAGAATTGGATTTAATTTTAAATAAAAATAAATCCTTGCAAAATGATTTAGATTCTCATGTTTGCCATGCTAGTGTAGCTTCTTCATCTAGCACACCTATTGCATGCTCCACTTTATCTTCAAGTATTGAAAATGATATGAATGTTTTGAAGAAAAGTTTGATTGTTTAGGCTCCACTTTGAGCCAATGTGCTTTGAATCACACACGCTTGGAATCCTTGGTTCGCAAGAAACAAGCTCCATCCTTGCATGCACACCCTCCACGGCATACACATGCTTCCCACGGTCACCACCATCACATGTATGCTTATGTGTACATTTGTACACATTGTGGTTGAAAAGGCCACCTTGCTAGATTTTGCTATGATAGTTTACATGTTGAAAATTTAACAAATAATCTTGTTTGGGTTAGGAGAGATACTAACCCCTATGGACCCAAAAGGAAATGGGCACCAAAGACCACCCTAAAATTTTTGATATAAGTGTGGGCTCTCGCATCATGTGAGAGTGGTGGTGCCTTGAAGTGGATGCGTTCCGTGCTTAAAGAAAACAATTTAGATGCATAACTTTCAAGGGGAGTTTGGTGGAGAGGACCACCATTGGTTTGGAGAACTAGAGAGGTGCCTTCAACGTTTTGGTATCAATCTCTAACTCCCATTTATGTTTGCATGCTTATCATGATTTTCATTTGTAGCATGTCATGTTTTAAAGCTCATTATGATTATGCCATGTGTTTTAGATTAGTGATATACATGTTTAATTATTTGAGACACCCATTTTTTAAATGGATCTATATTTAGTGTTCTCACCTTATTTAAACTAATATGTATGCCCTAGATCCAATGAACATGCATATACATAATGATCATATGGATGTTTATGATTTTTGTTTTGTTAAATCATGTTTCGATTAGTATGTTAAATGCCATGTATTAGACCATTGACATGCATGTATAGCTTTTGAGATCACCCTTGATTATATGGACCATTATTTTTGTGCTCTCACCATTATTTAGATATTATGTATTTCATAGTTCTAATAGCATGTGGATTTAAATAATGATCATTTTTATGATTATCATGTTGATTTTTGTCCTGTTTTATGCTTCATGATTTGATTACATGATTAGGTGTTAGTTTTCATTAAGACTAGAATTTATACTTGTACATGTAGTGGGCCACAAATAAATCTTTATATATGTTTATGCTTGGATGTTTATTTGTACCCATTAGATGTTCTAGTATAGTCTAGTTTTGATGATTCATGCATTCTAACTTGTATTCCCTATTTTGGACATGTTTTATGATCATGTGTTTCCG
Source organism: Agave tequilana (assembly GCA_038442645.1). Classification (NCBI taxonomy): domain Eukaryota; kingdom Viridiplantae; phylum Streptophyta; class Magnoliopsida; order Asparagales; family Asparagaceae; genus Agave; species Agave tequilana. The sequence goes on along the minus strand of JAVJIF010007884.1, from coordinate 219,794 downwards.
CTTCATGTATATGTCTACTTTGCCAAACTTTAAGATATACATGTATACCCCTTGAGTCATTTGACTTTCATGCAAATCTTTATATATAGACTCAATTGTGTTTAGAGATATGTATGTATATTTTAGTTTGTGTAAGACATACATATACCTTGAAGATTAAATAGTTTTGATGATTTTCGTGTTTAAGGAATATTGAGCTAAATTGAATACTTTCATGATCATGTTCTTCACATTGTACTTGTACACTCACATTTTTTGTTTGCTCATGTTTTGTTTTCATGTGTCCTATATGTGCTTTATTGACTTGAGTGTTGAATATCATGTGGATTTCATTTTTCATGAAAAATATTTTTGATTTATTCCTTGCTTGAAAGATTTCGTACTAGTTATATTTTTTAACTAGTTTGTATTCTTCTTATGGTAGAGATTTTCAAACATATATTATTTTCAAATCTATTTTTGAAAACCCTACCTTCCAAGGGCGGTTGGATGGGAGATTATGCTTTTGTATGCTTTATAGTAAAAATCATTTTAAAATTGAACATGATTGGGAGGATAGGAAATATGAGATATACTTTGATATTATTGTTGTTTCAATTAGTATCATTGGATTCTTTCAATTGGTATCAATATTGACATTTCTTGTATACTCATATATATTTTTTTTATGTATGTATGCTTACATTTCAAATAGTACCAATTTCGATTGGTATCTAATATTCCATACATATATATTTGTTTATGCTAAGGCTTGAGCTTCAACTTTGTTTCAATTGATTTAGCTTTCAATTGGTATCTTAATTCGAGCCTACGCATTGTTTTTGTTGGTATTTCATAAAGGGGGAGAAAAACTCGTATTTTATCTTTCAATTGGTATTTTGTTTTCCACTCCCACACTTTATGATTAAAGTTTTATTTAAGCATATGATATCAAAATCAAATTTATTTATATGCTTAAATAGAATAATAATTTCAATTGGTAAAGATTGTTTATTGATATGATATTTGTTTACTTATCAATGGTATCAAGATCTTTGTTTTTCAATTGGTATAGTTTCATTTTTAATTGGTATCAATATGCATTTCATTGACACTTTTTTTTAATTGGTATCATATTTAATTTGACCCCTTGTTTTAGTCAAAATGGGGAGAACATCTTGTTTTTGATACATCCCTTTATTGATTCCTTGTTTTGAACAAAAAGGGGAGAAGAATTTTTTTTTTTATTTGTTTTGTTTTTAACCCCTTTGTTGATGATTGACAAAAAGGGGGAGAAGAATTTAAGTTTATATATGCATATTATGCATGTTTTATGTTTTTATTAAGTTCATTTGGTATCAAAGCATTATTTAAAGAACATATTTATTTTTGGTATCAAGAGCTTTTAAAAGAGATCATTAGTTTTGTTTTGCATATCATTAGTTTTGTTTTGCATATATTAAGTTTAATTGGTATCTAGAGCATATTTATTTGTTTTTGAAAATTTCATTGGTATCTAGAGCCTTTTATTGATTTATGCATATCTATGCATGTTTCGTGTTTCATATTCATTGCATATTTATGTTTATTTGTTTATGCATGAGTTAAGGGGGAGCTTCTTTGAAGCTTAACTTTAATCCATGCATATATTACTCCATGAGTTTTGTCATCATCAAAAAGGGGGAGATTGTTGGCCCAAAGGCCTTCCACTCTAGTTTTGATGATAATTAAATCATGTAGTTATATGTACTAATAATCTTGTGATGTTTAGTTTCAGATCATTAACCAAGATATTAGTTGGTGATTAGCTTCAACAAGATGATTTGGAAGCTTTCACATGTTGATTCAAGAGCCCGAGCGTCAAAGATCATATATAGCACTTGCTCGGTGGATCAAGGAGCTTTGGATCGAGTCGGCTTGGAGACGGCGCTCTACAAGAAGACATCGGTACATAGTTTAGTTTGAGTTTTAGATCCATTTGTAAAGATTAGAATAGTATGATATGCTCAAGTTCACAACACACACGTTTCATGTTTTGGATATTGGTTTTCGGTTTTTCCGTTTTGGTTTAACCGATCTTGATTTTCATGAATAGATATTATATCAAAACAAGTTTACATGGTTTAATGTATATTAGATTTGTTCTATATACATGCATGTTTCAACTACTTAGACAAACCTAGTTTGATATACCTATTCATGTGTTTTAGGTTTTGTGTTTTAACAAAACTTATTTTTGGAATTAAAGTCAAAATCATGGATATATGTATATGTTTCATGTATATTGGATTTCTATCCATTTGCATCATGCTTCAAAGTGTTTAAATATCATGTTTTTGTATTTGGATGAGTTTTAGACAAAACGTATTTTCAATTCAAAAATCCATGTTTTAGAAAATACAGTTTTTGATTTTTGGTAAAAATGATAAGACACAAAAATGTTTCAAAATGTTTGTTATTTGTGATGAAATTTTTATCACAAGTTTATATTTCAAAATAAATGATAAAACTATTTTGTGTATTTTTAGAAGATTTATGAGAATTTTTAGAATTAAAATAACATGTTTTTCTGACCAGAACTGCCTCTGCCAGGCTAGGTCGGTCGACCGGACGGTCGACCGCACCAAGTAGCCGGTCGACCTTAGCGGTCGACCGACGTGCATGGATACGTGCACGCTGGCTGCCCCATGAGCCGGTCGACCGCACGGTCGACCGACTAAGAGCAAGTTGCTTTCTGTTTGCTCCCGGTCGACCGAGCGGTCGACCGGCCAGAGAGTCGTTGCTCTCTGGTTCTGGGGACGGTCAACCGCCCGGTCGACCGATGGTACAACGGTCTGAAATATGACCGTTGGACGGTCGACTGCCCGGTCGACAGGTAGTTCAGTTTTGACAGGATCTGCTGCCAACGGCTAGTTTTATAAATGGGCTATAAATACCCCATTGGAAAGAGGTTTTCTCTAAGAATTTTTGGACGAATTTTTTGAGCTTTCTCTAGTCTTTTCACAGCAATCGAAAGAAGTTTTTAGGCTTTAATTGAACAATCTATTTGGTGTTTTTGCTAGGGTTTGGAAAATCAAAGAAAGGGTTTTTGGGAAAAGTGTTTGATTCAACTTCTTTATCTTGGTTTCTAGTTTTTCCCAAGGATTTTCTTTGAGTTTTTGATTTTCATTCCTTTGGTTTTCTCCACACTTGAGCTACATCTACTATCTTATTCTATAGGATCTTTGTGTGGGAAAGAGATTGTTTGTGGTCTTTTGATCACCAAGTTGTATACCCAATCTTTGCTTAGCTTTGTGCCTTTCCCTCATTGTGTTGAGGAGGTTGTGCAAGTGGGTAGTATCCCTCAAGGTGTGAGGTGATCCTTGTGTAAGCTTTGTGCTAATCCCTCAAGTTGTGAGGTGATTGTTTGTTGGCTTGGTGTTGTACCTCAAGGAGGAGGTTGTGTTTGTAAGGAGAAGAGTTGGGTACTCCTTGTGATTGTATTGCCCCAAATCCTCGGTGGAGGTTCCCTGTGTGGGAGTCTTTTGTGGACAAGCTAGTGGATTCGAAATCCTTCTAGGTAAAGGCGGGGACGTAGAGCTAGGTGCTCGAACCTCGAAACAAATCTTGTTGTTTGCGCTTGTTCCATTGACTTTTACTCTTTCTCTCTCTCTCTTTGTATTGTGCCTTGCATTATTTCACAATTGTCATTCATATCTATTAGCTTGGCTTGGTTGTGTGTGCATCAATTGTTGTAATTGCAATTAGTTTTTTAAATTTCGTATTAAGCTCATTAGATTAGCATTATCACCTATTCACCCCCCTAGGTGATTTTCAAAGCACACTTCTAAATCTCTTGAAATCAAATCAATTTTGTTTTTCAAAGAATTATTTTCTTTTACAACAAAATCAAGTTTTGAAGATAAGGCCTCATTTTTCTTCAAAATAGTTTCACAATCATTTTTACTATTTAAAATTTTGTTTTCATTCAGGGCAAGTTCAAGTTGGGATTTAAGTTAGTCACATTCACTTGAAATCTCTTCCTTCTCTTACAAAACCAAATCAAGTTTAGAAACCAAATCCTCATTTTCTTTATTTAATGCAAAACTTTTTTTTCAAAGCTTTATATTTTTCAACTAATTTTTCACAAACAATGGAAAGTTCTTCATTCAATGTATCGACATCAATATATTCATCACAGGCAATCATCTAGTTGAGATTCCAAATGTACCTCAAGGGAGTCATTCCCTTGGACCATGAAGCAATGCTGGTCGAACTCTTCTCCACTAGATTCCTTCTCCATTTGGATTGGCAATTGAAGCTTTGGAGAGGTTAAGATGTTCCACACTACAAAGGCGAAAATACAATGAGAAACCATATTTAAATATTTTTTACTAAGAGATTCTCTAAGTGCCTTTAGGGCTTGTGCATTGGCCTCTATATGCATGCTATTACTAAGGTAGGATTCCTTGGTAATGGTAAGGTAAACTTTGTAACCTAGGGCTTTTAAATGCCAACTCATCCAACCCTCCATATATCAACTTTAGAGATATCAAATATGGGAGGGCTATCCATGAGTTCAAACAATATGTGTGCAAATGCAAATCTAGATTAGCAACCAAGATCACACTCTTAGGTGGTTAAACCTAATATCAAGTGCGTAGGCTCTGATACCAATTGAAAATACACCTAGAGGGGGATGAATAGGTGTAAGGCTAATCTAATTATCAATAATACGGAATTAAAAACTTAATGCAACACACTTAGTGTAACTAATGAGTGTAGCCGAATTCCTGATGAAGGGCTCTGGACTAACTCCTCTGAATTCCTCTAAATAAGAGTTGAGGTGCTATGTAAAGCTCTCTTGGTTAAACATAAGTATGGGCACACACAAACAACACAAGCATGTATATGATATGGCAATATGATGCAATTCACAAATGTAAAAGAGAGAGTTAGAGAAAGTGGATCAATCGCAAACACCAAGATATATTTCGAGGTTCGAGCACACAACTCTACGTCCCCACCTTCACGCAGAAGGATTTTCACTAACTCGTCCACATAGGACTTCCCACACAGGGAACCTCCACTGAGGATTTAGGACAAATACAATCGAGAGTACACAACTCTTCTCTCCAAAAAATACAACCTCTACACTTAGAGGCAAGGCACTAAGCTACACAATATTAACCTCACAAATGAGGGATAGGCACAAAGCCACCCAAACAACAATCACGTCACACTTGAGAGATTCCAATATAATCTTCACCTTTCACTAGAGGGAGCCAAATACAACATTCACAATCACCTCACACTAGAGGGAATCAACTTAATCACCTCTCACTAAAGGGATATCACAATCAATGGAAGGTTTACAACTACGTGGTCTATCTCAACCACAAACCAAATTTTTTCCCACAAAACAATGATCTTATAGATAGGATAGTTAGATAAGCTCATGTGTGAGAAAATCAAGGTGTTTGAAAATCAAATAACAAAGAAAAATACTTGGGAAAACAACTTGAATTTGATAGAAATGAAGAAAAACACAAATATCCCAAATCTCTATTTTTCTATGATTTTTTCAACCCTTGAAAAATAAATAAAGATGAATCCTTTTGGCTTAAAAACTCTTTTAAAAACTAGTGTTAAAACACTTGTAAATGAGATAAATTTTACTCTTGGAAATCTTGTTGAAAAACCAACTCAAATGGGGTATTTATAACTCATTTGGAAATATACCCGTTGGCAGTTAAAACGGGCCAGATTGCCCTTCCGGTCGACCGGGACTGGATCCGGAGAGCAACAGCTCTCTGGCCGGTCGACCGCCCGGTCGACCGAAGCCGGATGCAGAAAGCAGACTCTTTGTCCGGTCGACCGAAGGCTTTTCCAGAGAGCATAGCTCTCTAGCGGTCGACCGACCCGGTCGACCGGCCTCCCCAGCTTAGCTGCGCGCACGCTTGATTGGTATCCAATATTGCATATTTTACATCATAACTCCCATGCATATTACAAATAAATATGTGATTTTTACTCCTCTTCTCTACATATTTACAGGTACACACTTAATGGAGAGATATCCAAATAATCACTTAATTAACACTAATTAAGTGATTAATCCATGATTAAGATAAAGCCAAATTCAAATCCAGATCTAGAGAGATCCGCGCGCCAATTGGAGAATCCAAGTAGTCCACGTGGCTAACAACCTTGTAACTGATCTCCAACAGAAAGATCCAGATCAACGGCCCAGATCGTGCCGCGTTTTCCCGCCAAAACGCGGCAATCTGGGGTTGTTGAGATCCGGATTTTGTGGCAACAAACTAGGCTCTCGAAGGTTCTCTCCCATGCTATAAATATGTGACCTTCACCTGCGAGAAAAAACTGATCAGAGAAGAGAGAGAGATTAGTGTAAAGCTTGTAATTTTGTTAGTTTTTGTTTAGGATTTTTTAGCTCTCTATGATCTTCTCCTCCTAGATTTCATTGCAAGAGAGAGTTGTAAGAGAGAGAGAGCTTGTATCATCAAGGAGTGACAACTTGGAGCTATACAAGGATTGATCCATTCTCTACTTCTCTACTTGAGCTTGATTCTAGTTTGATTTCTTTCCTTACTTGCTTTGTTTACTTTCTTGCAATTTAATTCATGTTTAGCTTTTCTTTTGTAATGGTGTGTAGCTAATTCTTTCTCCATGTACTAGCTAACCACTACCTTGCTAACTTCTAACTCATGGGTGATTGCTTTACTTCATCTTGCAATTTGTATGGTTTTCTCTTCTCCGATGGGTTTCTTTTCATTTCTTGGCAAGTATCTTGTTTTAATTCTCCATATGATTCATGTGTGCCTCACTTGGAGCCTAGTCTTTGAACTAGTGCCTTGATGGAACATGGAGATGGATCACCAATATGCTATTTGTTGTACAACTTCATTATGTCAATTCTTGAATGTTGTATGCCTATTCATTAGCATCCCTTGAGTGTAGCTCTTTTGTTTCCATTATTGAAAGTCTAATTTGTAGGCCGATGACCATCTATGGAGGCTACAAGACAAGTCCAAGAATGAATCCCCATCATCCAAGTGAGAAAGTAATTAGACCAACAAGCAAGACATATCCATGCCAATGAATCAACATGAGGCATGCATCACTATCAAGAAGTTTAGTATGTTTTGGCAAGGTAGTTAAGGTTAGCTAGTCATGGTTTTCTTTCATTCAAGTTTTCTAAAGTTTTCTTTTCTTTTAGTGTGAATACAACAAACCTCTTCTTGATTTCTTTTTACTTACCACCATGAACATATCCATACACTCTTTCATTCCTTTCTTTGTGTTTTATTCATTCTTTTAAGCAAGAGAAGAATTCTCGTTTTCCTTTTCTCACGAGTATCGTAACGCTTCTACGCTAGCTCTCCTTGTGGTTCGACTCGGTATAGCTTTATGCTATAGCGGAAGATTGGAACAAGGTATATCAATTACATATTTGAAGTAAAACCAAAGGTGAACTCTAAACATTGAACCATATCTTTTACACCTAATTCTTGTGCAAGAACTTCTTGTACCTTGTTTTACCCAATCAAATTTTTGGCGCCGTTGCCGGGGAGAGCGACGGTATTTGCTTTAAAAGTGAGAAACTAAACGATACTTCTTCTCTGTTGCAGGTACAGGTTGAAGATACAGAAAATCTTGCAGTGCAGAATCATATAAGTGGACCTGGGACTCTGCTCAAGAAAGCAGAGCCCAGGATCCCTCCAAATTGCCGCGGATCCACGGCATTTTGCCGTGGGAACGCGGCAAAGAGGAGTTCACTTCTAACAATTTTTCTGCAGGGATTGCTGCTTTGCAAATTACATCTGCTGATATACCTGAAATCTTGTATTCTTCACCTGATATTTGCTAATCAACAGTAAAAGATTTGGTGTTAATTGATAAAAATTGTTTAGACATCTTGCATTATAGGCACGTGTCTTTCAATTACTTTACATTTACTGTTGAAGAGCGCGTGGGACAAGGTACGTAAGCATAAGCATATAGACTAGGACTCACTCGTTGTATGATTTAATTCCGCTTTGAGTGATTCTTGGTTGTTTACATCGTACACTTGCACTAATCAACTTTAAGGGCAAAACCCATAACAAAGATAAGGTGGGGATTTTATCACCCTTCCTTAGCCCATAAACCATTTCCCCACGCACTCACAATCCTAAGCTTGTAAATAAAATTTGATAGACGTTGGCCCTAGGGACATCCGGACTCACTTAGGAGATTATCCTAAGGGGGAAAAGTGTTGGAAATTGACTTCTGTAAAATCAGTGTCTAGGAAAGGGGTTGAGGGCCGAAAGCCCGAAGGTTGTTGGTTACTTAATTAAGGAACGTCTTCGGACGGAAAACCTCCCACCAACCTTACCCTTCCCTGGCTGATTTGCTTATAGTCAGATTCTACACCAAACCTCCTGTGGACAGTCTATTTAGGAGTCATCTAGGACCAGAAACTCTAGACAAGCTTGGATTGATTTTTTTCTTTGTTGTTTGTTATTTTTCTTTTTCGCTGGTGTGATCGGTGCACGTTGTTTGTGATTGTATATACGATAGTGGTTTTGTGATCCTAATTCTACACTTGCACTTACACATCCACTTCACATCATGACCAACAACGTCTCACTTCAGGATCGATTTTATCCGATTCGCACCTCCATTCCTTCATGCATTCTTCTCCCCGAGCCTAATGGAAACAATTTCGAGCTGAAACCACAATTCATTAGTACACTTCCCCACTTCCATGGTTTAGAGTCTGAGGATGCGTACCTCTTTATTCGTGAGTTTGAAGAGGTATGCCAAATGATGAGAATTTCCCAACTGTCTGAGGATGCTGTTAGATTACGGTTCATACCGTTTGCACTTAAGGATTTAGCTAAGAAATGGCTTTATAATCTTCCAGTCAGTTCCATATCTTTATGGGAGGATTTTGTTAAAGTCTTTCTTAAGAAATTCTATCCTATCCACAAAACAGCCCTCATGAGAAAGAACATAATGCAATTCAAGCAGGAAACAAATGAACCTTTCTGGAAGTATCTTGAGCGTTTCAAAGACCTTCTTGCCCTGTGTCCCCATCACGGCATAGAGAAATGGCGTCTATGCCAGATTATCTATGATGGATTAGATTACCAAACGAAAACCCTTTTAGAATCCATGTGCCAGGGGGAATTTTTGAAAAAAGATGAACATCAGGGGTGGGATCTCTTTGAAACCCTAGCTGAAAAAACCATTCAGTGGGAGTCTTGTCCTGACAAATCCACTCCCACCACTTCCAGAACTGGTACACACTCCAAAGAATCCTCTCTAGCTGCAGAAACCAAGATCACACAATTAATGAAGAGGATAGAGTTGCTTGAGTCAAAAGGGAATTCTGTGGTCAACCAGGTCAACCCATTGCCTTTGATTAGACCAGGTTGCACCAACTGTCATGACCTTAGCCATGTTGTTGAGGAGTGTCCATTATCTCAGCTCCACTCATATCAGGAGAACATGAATGCAGTATTACCAGACCCAATCATCATCCATACTCCAACACTTACAATTCAGGATGGCAGAACCATCCAAATTTTTCATGGAGTCAGTCTGGTCCTGAGCATCATATGCCACCACTTCCATATCCATACAATGCTCAGTTTTATCCATCCAGTTTCGATCAGAATTCACTGTATGTTCATCCATCTCAAAGTCCACCACAGTCATATCAGTCTTATCAGAATCCTCCACCATTCTACCAATCACAATTCCAATCTCCATACCCTCAACATCCACCCCAAAATAATTCCGAAATATCTGAGTTGAAACAAATGATAGAAACCTTAACAAAAAACCAGCAGCAGGAGTTGAATGAAATGAAGGTCCAAATTGGGCAATTGGCTGAGAATCAAAGAAATTTGTTCCCAAATCAGCCATTGCTAAATCCCAAAGTTGAAGATTCAGGACCCAGTCACTGTCATGCCATTCATACCCTGAGATCTGGTAAACAAATAGACAATAAGGTTTCTAGTCCACAATCTCATCCAGTACCAAAGCCAACACCTCATGTCCCAATGCCACCAACTTTTGACAAACCATCCTCTAGTGCAGAGCCATCCACATCTCAAGCCAAGGGGAAAGAAAAGGTAGATGAGCAACCTTATAAGCCTAGAGTACCATATCCAAATAGGCTTCTAAATAACAAGTCAAATGCTCACATGGAGAAGATAAAAGAAACATTCAATAAGGTCCAAATCAATGTCCCTCTTCTTGATGCCATTCAACAAGTGCCATCATATGCCAAATTTTTGAAGGAAATGTGCACCAAGAAGAGGAAGACCCAAGTCCCTAAAAAAAGTCTTCCTTGCATCATCCATCACTGAGTTGCTCACTGGTCCAATTCCTGTAAAATACAAAGACCCAGGGAGCCCCACCATTTCATGCATCATAGGACAGACTACAATAAATAGGGCACTTCTTGATTTGGGGGCCAGCATTAATCTCCTACCTTTCTCTGTGTACCAACAATTGGGGTTAGGTGATCTCCTCCCGACCCAAATGACCATCCAATTGGCTGACCGCTCTGTTACTAAACCCAAGGGGGTAATTCAAGATGTCCTTGTCAAAGTTGGAGAATTCTTTTATCCTGTTGACTTTGTTGTCCTTGAAACAAAACCAGTGTCAAATTCCAATCAAAGGGCACAAATTCCTGTCATTCTGGGACGACCATTCCTGGCTACTGCAAATGCAATCATTAATTGCCGGAATGAATCAATGAGGTTGACTTTTGGTAACATGACACATGAACACAATGTCTTCCACACACAGCCTCATAAAACAAAAGATCAAACATTTGAGGTTAGCTTCATTAATAACAATTGTGAGGAGGAAAGTGAAGATCCAGAAGATGAGTCACAATCTTGTGATTCTCTTATCCGAGTACCCTTTCAAACGGGGAAAGTTGATGTGGATATTTTCACTTTCAATAAGCCAACTGAGAGTGTATTTGAACCTCCAATTGATATATCTTTTGAAGACTTGTTTGCTGATGAGATCATGTGTTTAGATGAGTCAACTCGGGGTAAATTAGATGATTGTCCACTTCCGGATGTTGATTTGAGTTTTGAAGAATTATATGGAGAAGAGTTAAAATTTCTTAAAATTGGAAGTGATGAGATTCTGAGTGAGAGTGGTGATAAGGACTTTGTTTGTGAACGATGTGGTGGAATGAGTATGAATGAAAATAACAACCAATTGAAACTGGAAACACCTAGGGTTAGAATAATTCAGACCGTTTCCCAATGGAGCTCAAGAAAGAGAACACATTGGAACGATGGGAAACGGGCCAGAGGGAAGCGACCAAAAGCCCAGGTGAGAGTTACACTTGTATATTCCTTGTAAATAATTCCTTCCCTCTTCATTTTTGTTTCATGCATACATATATCATGATGCATTGAGGACAATGCATGAAATAAGTGTGGGGGAGGGTTTACTAACATAGAGTTTTTAGACTTTCTTTCTTTTACATTTCCTTTCTTTCTTTTTACATTTCTTTAGAAATAATAAAAATAAAAAAATAAAAAATAAAAACTTTTTGAAAAAAAGAGACAAAGTTTTGATCTATTTTTAAGAAAATTAAGATGTATCTTAGGAATTAAGAAAGCCTTAATTATGACATTTTAAACCTAGTTGAAATAATAGATCTTGTTTGAGATTATAGGCTAAGTAAGTAAAATTGGTGAGATATTTTTATCTTGAATTTTTACCTTAGATAAATATGCACTTTACACTTACACATTTCTTGGGATGGAGACAAAGACCAAAAATGCCATATAAATAAAAAAAAATATATATATATATATATATATATATAAATAAAAGATCACTTATTAAGCTGGATAACTATGCCTCAAGAAGCATGGTTACTCACGCCTAACGGTGATCTCACTTATTAAGCTGGATAATTATGCCTCAAGAAGCATGATTATTCACGCCTAACGGTGATCATAATAAATAATCCCTCTTAGTTATGTGGCCTTTTCTACTCGAGACCTTAAACCCGAGGGATGTTTTCTCATCTGGTGCCCTAAGACCATCTGGTTTGGGAGTCATCGGTTAAAGGCTCGCTACAAGGGTAGACTAGAAAGCCTAGACTAAGGGAAGATTAAATAAAAAAGAAAAAAGAAAAAAGAGAAAAAAAAATATATATATATATAGATAAATAAATGGCTTGATGGTTAGAGTTGAAATCCCAGAAATCTTCACTTACACGATGTGCATACTATCTAGGTTTTATGAAAGATAAAGTATTCAATCCAATTTTGAACTCTTACCTTAATTAAAAACAAGATCTTGCATGGATACTAAGTTTAAGGAAGAATAATTATAGGTGGACTTATGACCTAGGATCACTTATATTTTTGCAAAAATAGTTTGTAAACTTGTCTCTTATTCAAAATGCGTTTTCAAAATATTAACATTTGTCTTCTTTCTTTATAGATTTTGTGGGTGTAATCCGCTAAAAACCCTCAGGAGACAACACTCCTCCTCTAGGGTAACCTAGAGGTTTAACGGCTTGTTGCACATGCTCAGTGCAATCGCGTCACCTGCGAAAGTGGTGTAATAAACTGGTAGTATAGATTTTCTTTTTCTTTGTTTTGCTCGGGACGAGCAAAAGAATAAGTGTGGGGGTGTGATTGGTATCCAATATTGCATATTTTACATCATAACTCCCATGCATATTACAAATAAATATGTGATTTTTACTCCTCTTCTCTACATATTTGCAGGTACACACTTAATGGAGAGATATCCAAATAATCACTTAATTAACACTAATTAAGTGATTAATCCATGATTAAGATAAAGCCAAATTCAAATCCAGATCTAGAGAGATCCGCGCGCCAATTGGAGAATCCAAGTAGTCCACGTGGCTAACAACCTTGTAACTGATCTCCAACAGAAAGATCCAGATCAACGGCCCAGATCGTGCCGCGTTTTCCCGCCAAAACGCGGCAATCTTGGGGTTGTTGTGATCCGGATTTTGTGGCAACAAACTAGGCTCTCGAAGGTTCTCTCCCATGCTATAAATATGTGACCTTCACCTGCGAGAAAAAACTGATCAGAGAAGAGAGAGAGATTAGTGTAAAGCTTGTAATTTTGTTAGTTTTTGTTTAGGATTTTTTAGCTCTCTATGATCTTCTCCTCCCTAGATTTCATTGCAAGAGAGAGTTGTAAGAGAGAGAGAGCTTGTATCATCAAGGAGTGACAACTTGGAGCTATACAAGGATTGATCCATTCTCTACTTCTCTACTTGAGCTTGATTCTAGTTTGATTTCTTTCCTTACTTGCTTTGTTTACTTTCTTGCAATTTAATTCATGTTTAGCTTTTCTTTTGTAATGGTGTGTAGCTAATTCTTTCTCCATGTACTAGCTAACCACTACCTTGCTAACTTCTAACTCATGGGTGATTGCTTTACTTCATCTTGCAATTTGTATGGTTTTCTCTTCTCCGATGGGTTTCTTTTCATTTCTTGGCAAGTATCTTGTTGTAATTCTCCATATGATTCATGTGTGCCTCACTTGGAGCCTAGTCTTTGAACTAGTGCCTTGATGGAACATGGAGATGGATCACCAATATGCTATTTGTTGTACAACTTCATTATGTCGATTCTTGAATGTTGTATGCCTATTCATTAGCATCCCTTGAGTGTAGCTCTTTTGTTTCCATTATTGAAAGTCTAATTTGTAGGCCGATGACCATCTATGGAGGCTACAAGACAAGTCCAAGAATGAATCCCCATCATCCAAGTGAGAAAGTAATTAGACCAACAAGCAAGACATATCCATGCCAATGAATCAACATGAGGCATGCATCACTATCAAGGAGTTTAGTATGTTTTGGCAAGGTAGTTAAGGTTAGCTAGTCATGGTTTTCTTTCATTCAAGTTTTCTAAAGTTTTCTTTTCTTTTAGTGTGAATACAACAAACCTCTTCTTGATTTCTTTTCACTTACCACCATGAACATATCCATACACTCTTTCATTCCTTTCTTTGTGTTTTATTCATTCTTTTAAGCAAGAGAAGAATTCTCGTTTTCCTTTTCTCACGAGTATCGTAACGCTTCTACGCTAGCTCTCCTTGTGGTTCGACTCGGTATAGCTTTATGCTATAGCGGAAGATTGGAACAAGGTATATCAATTACATATTTGAAGTAAAACCAAAGGTGAACTCTAAAAATTGAACCATATCTTTTACACCTAATTCTTGTGCAAGAACTTCTTGTACCTTGTTTTTACCCAATCAACGCTCTGTGCATGTCAGTCGACCGGCCCGGTCGACCGCCCACTGCTACGGTTGACTGGCCCGGTCGACTGGCAGTCAGCCAGTCCAGCCTATAATAGGTCTTAAAGACTACGATTTTATATTTAATTAAATCCCATAAAAACACATATATTTCACAAAAATCAGTTCATGTTGTATCTTTGAAATACAAACATGTTTGAGTAAAAATCAAATCATGTTACAAATATTTGAACCATTTTGTGACATGAAAAATTTGCCTTAAATAAAAAACAGTATTTTTCAAAATTTGGATTTTTAAAATGGAAATCCGATTTTTCCAAAACACATGTATATACAAAAACATGATATTTAAATAACTTTGAAGCATATTGTATATGGATGAAATCCAATATACATGAAAGGTATTATATCTATATTTTTGACATTAAATCAAAAAATAAGTTTTGTCTAAATATAAAACTCCAAACACATGAATAATGTATCAAATAAGTTTTTCTAAGTATATGAAGCATAGATGTATATAGATCAAATCTAATATACATTAAACCATGTAAACTTGTTTAGATTCTATCTATTCATGAAAATCAAGATTGGTTAAACCGAAAACCAAAACAAAACGTGAAACGTGTCTGTGTTGTAAACTTGAGCATATCACACTATCTAATCTTTACAATGGATCTAAACTAAACCTTAACCAAACAAACCGAAGCCTTCTTATGGAACGCCGTCTCCAAGTTGACGCGATCCAAATGCAATTCCCTGAGCTTGACTCCAACCGAGTGCTAGATGTGAACTTTGATGCTCGAGCTCTTTAATTACCACGTGAAAGCTGCAAAACATCTTTGTTGAAGCTAATCACCTACTAATAACTTGATCAAATATCTGAAACTAATTATCACATGACATGATTATTAGTACACTATAACTACATGAGTTAATCATTATCAAAACTAGAGTGGAAGGCCTCTGGGCCAACATTACCTATACTGAAGCTTAGCATAAATATGTGAGGGCATTTTTGACCTACATATATACGTCGCAGTAACGTCACTGTACTCGGGATCAGGGCGTTATAGGTTTTGACTACTTAATATTTTGTTTAACCTAATAGTATCAGTAGTATGATGTGTCATGATGAATATGAACATGTAGATAAAAAGGACGCAAAATAACCATATTATCATATGCTGGTTATAGAGTAATAGTGTATCCACAGAGTATATATGAGATAGAGAATACATGAATGCAGAGTTATACGTGTACATGAATATTGTTTCCACATGAAGTACACAGTATACATGTGACATGATGATATATAATATAGTAGAAAGTATAATAAGTATAAATGGATAATAATATATATGTATCGAGTATGTCATGTGATTTATACAATAATAACAATTAGTACTTCCTGGTATTCTAATCAATCTCTTCCAGTATCCTGTGCTACAGGCAGTTCATATCGGAGTCCGTACTCCAACCAAACGCATTTGAACATGGCATACTGGTACCATTATCTGAATGAGAGAGTGACCAAATAACAAGGGTCCTACCGTCATCATTGTTTATACTATTTTACTGTATTAATTGGAAACCCAATGGTCAAGGAGCTCTAATCGGGTGGGTGTATCCCGTGAATACCCGAGATCACGGCCTTAAATAATCCTAGGCTGTTGAGACTAGGGTCGGCCGTTAAGGCAAAACAAGTAATGAGAAATAAGATCAATTGGTAGCTAGCACTACCATATTCCCTGCAGTGGGACTAACAATAGATCCAAACATCCACCCGACAAGACCTAGTTAACCATCAAGTCTCTCCCATCCCCATATTATATTTTTTTTATTTAAACTACACAGGGTATTAGAAACAATACAATGGTCATAACAGGTGTCAGGTTAACAGGACATGTGTAGGATAACAGGAGGCATGTGATCCATAAGATGTGAGACTTTGGAGGTGGCCCTTACGGATTCATGTACAAGATAACAAGATAACAAAATAACATGAGTTGTAATATTCCGTATGGCATTTTGCTCTACATATCTTAAATCGATTGCCGGTATGTCCCAATAACAAGATTATTATATAGATATCGATATAAGGAACAAGAAACATGCAAAAATAGTAATGAAACAGGAATACAAGAATACGCATGTAACAATCAGTCATGTAATAAGAGTTGTATTTCATGAAACAGGAATACAGGAATGATCAAAGCATGTATACAATTAAATTCATGCGACAAGTACAAGCAATAATAATATAGATTACCCCTGTAATGGTGATACAGGTATATGAAGTACATGTGCAGCATATTCATGTAACCGGTGGTACTAGTACATGTAATAACAATATTAAGTGTATCAAGTGTCTATATCAAATTACAGTGCCCAATGTATAGGCGTGTCCATGTATCGTGTACAATGATACTAATACATGTAATCTACATTGGTGTCTAGGAACATATCGTAACAACATCAGTGTATCAGTAGTATAACGATGACTGTGTCAGGGTGATAGGCGTGATAGGAGCATACGTCAGTATATATAGTTATATCAGCACTTAGTATATCACTATTATATAATTATCGTGATCGGTATAATATTATAAACAATTATTTATATTTAAATTCTTCACAACTATTTTAGTAATTAATATTTATTATTTTAGATTATCGTTATCAATAATCTGATAATCACTTATTACCTTATATAACAAACTCATATGTATTTTATATTAAATCAATAATAGTAATTCAATATTATCTTATTAAACATGTTTAGAAGGTCTCACACATATTTTATTTATTATGATTTACCATTTACATGATTTGGTGATCGATAATTTTAATATATTAAATAATCAATAACTTGATTTAATTTCACAAGATAAATATAATTAGAAAAAAAACACTCACATAGCTAGTACAAGGATGTAACTCATTTTTAAACAATCGCAACGGTTCAAGAATCGTCTAATTCGGGGTCCGGATGCTCCATATAAAGCCCAAACACTAAAATATATAAAATAAGTTAAATATGTAATAAATATGTTAAAAATGCAAATATTATAAATTACCAAGGGGTTTTCTGAAATTTTACCTTTCTCTATATTGGATGCGGGTTTAGGTTCCTAACGGGTCGGGTTTGGATCCAAAACGTAACCCAATTGACTTAAGTGAAATGTTTTGAAGGGTTATTAGGTTAGTGGGTTCGGGTTTTGATTTATTAGGTTTGATGTGGGTTATTGGGTAATAGTTTGCATCCAATTACAGAGAGAATGAGATAGAGAGAGATTTAGTGAAGGAACGAGAGAGAAAGAGAACAGGGGGGCCAGCCTGCAGCCATGGAAACATGACCTAGGGTCATGCTATCGTGCAACAGCGATGACAGGCCGGCGATGGCCCCTGGTCGGCTGGCAGGCAGGGAGAAAGAATAGGAGAAATGAAAGAGAGAGAAGAGAGCAAGAGAAAGGAGAGGGAGAGAGAAAAAATCCAAATCCAAGAAAGAGTGGGAAAGTGGGTGGCCGGGGACCACGACCAGGCCTGCTGGTGATCGATGGTCTGGCCTACCAGTGGTTAGGTGGGTCCGGTAAAATAGGGAAAGGGTGAGTGAGGAAGGAAGAGAGAGATAGGGGGAGAGAGAGATGTACAGAGAGAGTGAGAGAAAGTGAGTTGAGAGAGAGGGAGAGTTAGGAAAGAGAGTGAGAGAGGTAGAGAAATAGAGAGAGCAAGAGGCAGTGGGTAAGTCAGTGATGGGTGAGGCGGTGGCTTGCGGGGGGAGAGAAGAAGAGGATTGGGGAAGAAGAAAGAACTATTAATATTATTTAATTAATTTTTAATTAGGTCAAAATTTGACAAATTTTGAATAGTTTCCAAAAATTTTATAAAATAAGAAATATTATGCTGAGGAGCAATGTGAAATCGGATTCAAAGAATTTAATTTGAATTACAAATTAAAAATCCTGAAATGTATCAGCGATACCGGTCGACACCGGTTCGACCGTATTTTCAATTAATTCAGAAAAATCTCCAATAATATGCTAAACTAGAAAATATAATTTTAAAGAATAATTTAAAATCAGATTCTTAAAATTCTACCCCATTTGTGAATTAATAAATCCTAGAGCCAATTATCGATATCGGTCGACACCGAATTCGGAGATTTTTCAAAATAATCTAGAAAAATTCCAAAATTTTGAAAAACTCTGAAATATTGGAAAATGTTATCTAGAGCTGAAATTAGTTCAATTTGATAATCAAGAAGGTCAAGTCAAATTTATACACTGTATCGAGTATTGATACTATGGCATACACATTTAGTGTCAGGGGTACACCAAATTTAGGTCGAACCATATTAAATCCTCATGTTGTTTGTTATTAAGGGTGCATTTGGTTTGGTT
This sequence comes from Agave tequilana, assembly GCA_038442645.1. Lineage (NCBI taxonomy): Eukaryota > Viridiplantae > Streptophyta > Magnoliopsida > Asparagales > Asparagaceae > Agave > Agave tequilana. The sequence continues at coordinate 201,129 of JAVJIF010007884.1, read as the reverse complement.
CACTGCCAAATCAAACCAAATTGAACCAAACCACACAGTTCAGTGCAGTTTGAGATAAGGTTCGGTTCAATTTTGATTTTTTTGAGAAGCGATAAACTGAACCGCACCGCTACTCTACCAACCTCCCTCTCCACCGACCTCCCTCTCCTCCTCTCTTGACCTCCCTTCCTTGCTCCTTCCCCTCCTCCCCCTCCCTTGACCTCCCCCTCCCCCTTCCGCCTCCCCCGACCTCCCACTTCCCCTCCTCCCCCTCATCTCCTGACCTCCTTTCCCCTTCTTCTCCTCACTTGGGGTTTACCACCGATTAATTAAAATCAAACCTCACCACACTGCATGTGCGATTTCAGTTCGATTTTAGTACCTTAGCAGTGCAAGGCGGTTTCAATTTTTTGGCAAAAATTGCACCGCACCACAGATTGCTCAGCCCTATTTGTTATTACTATGTTACTAGGTATTGCTGGTTTGGTGTACCGCTTTCCTTTTGCAAGTATTAACGTATTGTCAAGTTTCACAAACGACGATCCCGAGAATAACAATTGGTACAAGAGTGCTCGTTGTAACAACAATTGGTACCATAGCATATCAATTTTGCTAACATTTATAACATGAACATAGAAGTAGAAATAGAATATATGTGTTTTTGGAAAATCTGACGCAAAGCCATAGTGGAAAATATGCGGGCATATCACGATAAGACTAGAGGACAAGAGACACACATCCAGTCCTTTAATATTTTTTAAACATTAAATACAAGGCAATAAATTCAACAAAACATTAATCTTATGTAGTAGGAGAAGAGTAGCATATCTCTATTAGAATATAAAAATATTGCCCTCAATTATCATTTGGACTTGGTAGTTTGATTAGTGACAAGCCTTTTAATAGGGTATTAGAGTACTCAAGTTCAATTCCTACCAGACATGCGTTTAAAAAGGAAGATAAAATAGTAATACCAATGAGCAAAAACGAAGTTTTGGTGTTAGAACGACAGGAGCAAGTTAGAATATTAAATTGAGAGGAGGTAACCCTCTCCACCCCTGTCATCTAGCCATCATTAGATACTGAAAGTCAAGAAAGGAATCATTACTTCTTTAGGTTTGGTACTAGGTGGTGTGCTGATGGTTCTTCTATTGCTTCTTACAGGTTACAAAGCTGAAGGTGACTTCATCGAACTCCTTCATTAATTCTTCCAGATGATTATGATGCGGGATCAACTTCTCGTCTTTATCTGACGTCGTCTGTTGATTTGATAAATGATGAGAAAGGAATCAACATAGGCATCTAGAACACCCTTGCACAACTTCTTGAAGTATTTCCCATACAATTGGTTCTTTTTTCAAATTTTACTTTTCACAATCCCTATGTTAAAAGCAATATGTTGTCTAATTAGACCATAATTATAAATGTTTGAAAAAGCTCTATTACTATTTCTCGAGGTAATCCACATTGATGTAATTAAAGTGAATGACTCATGACAATGACCAGGTGATTCCTTCCTAGTCATTTATCGAATTAGCAGACAATATGGAAGCATTGGTTTATACTTTTTAGTCTTGATTTTAGGGATAATTATTTTGCTATCTTTTTTCGAGAACTGCCTAAGTTCCAACTAAAAAATGAAATAATTTTTTATTATATCACGAATGGATCTCTTTGTTGTTGAGAGGGTTGCGTAAAAGCGGTTCAAAAGGTGGTTTAGGACTATGCTAACTCGAGGGAACATGACGTTGGCTACTAGCGTTTATCGCTTCAATCAATGGTTAAAGCACCATAATTAAACTGTCTTTTCTTTTTAGTATTCAGATAAGATTGTTGTTGTCTTCATTGAAGGCTCGCGTAGTGATCGTAAATTGAAAGTGATAAGAATTACCATGTAGCTTTAGGCTAACGGGTCGTGTCCACGAGGAGAAATGCGATAAAAGATTTTCAGTATTTTTATTAAGTAACGAAGAATGGAGTTTTACTTTTTTAGTTGAAAAGATAATGGAGAGAAAGAAAGTGATTTAAAGAAAAACTTAAAAATTAGAGAAGGCTTTCGAAAAGGTGATCTTTAAAAATTGATGAAGATTGTTTGGTTGTTTTTTAATATAGGAAAAGATCTGGGCTCAGTATCTCACTACTTAACGATATGTTCCTCTCTTAAAATTCTTAGTACCTCAACTTTATTATAAGTAAAAAAAAAAAAATTTAAGCAAGAGTTTTAGAAAGTTTTAAGTAAAGCAAATAAGATAGTTTGAAAAAGTTAACTCTTTTTCTTAAGAAATCATCTTGAGTTGAATGTTAAATCATCAAGTTTTTCAAGTATGAAATAAAAACAAGTTCAAGTGATGTTTTTAAAAGAAGTAGAAGTTTAGAAATCTAAACCCATCCTCATGTGCCTTCAAGAACACTTTCAAAGAAGAAAGGCTTAGTTTAGGCATGCATATGTTTCCATTGGGTCTTAACATCAAAGCCATTCAAAAAGAAGAGGGATCAAAGAGAGGGACGACAGTGAGCCCAGAAAATAAATTTAGCTACTCATGGAAGATGAAAAATAAGACATGAAAATAAAGCAAGACATACCTGTGAATTGGAGGGAAGAAGAGATAGCTTGATCCTTTATTGATGTCACTTCAATCTTCAGATTACAATCACTCTATCCTCTCTCTCACTGATATTTGACTGAACTAAAAATTAGAAAACAGAGATACAACTTCTCTATACTATCTAACAAAGAACCTAAACCTTAAAAATAAAGAGAAAAATTAAAACTAATTTCCGATCCCTTTTTCAGTACAAAACCCTGCCTTTTATAGGCAAAAACCCAGAGGGAAAGGAGTGAGGAGATAAGGGGAGCAAACGCTCCCCTTATCTCCACCAACAAGTCGCAGATCCCCGGCTAGAATGCGGCTAAATGGCCACATCCTTGTGAAGATATTTATGGCAAGGGATTTAGCTCCCTTTTGTCCGGCTGGATTTGCTGTTTATCTCTGATTCTGATTTGATCTTCGGTGATTTTCAAGCTAACCAATTTGAATTCTTATAAAACCAAATTAACCGGTTTTCAATCTCTCTGATCTGCCATGATCTGTCCTGATTTTGAATTAATTCTGAATTAAATCAGAATTTGATGGGCTTTTGGGCTTGTTTTTCTTCCCTTTTCTTTAGCAATGGGCCTGTACTTTATAAAGAAAAATAAGGCTTATTAATAGGATTTAAAGATAATAAACATGGTAATGTGACAATATATATGCAATATATGTGACCGATCATATAGTTTGTCACGTCAACTCAAAATGTGTCAGTTGCATTGGAATCGAGAAAGTTCCATGGAGTTCATAATTGCACAAAAAATGAAGTCAAAATAGTGGTTGTGGCACGCGAGGCTTGTCAGAAGGGTAGGTTGCCCCTCTTATAATGTAAGGCTCTTCTTTTTGAGTGAGACCCCGAACAACTCCACTTGTGGATCTTTCTTTCTGTGTGTTTCGATATCGAGGAATGCGTCAAGGCGGCAAATAACAAAAACATGTCCTTTTTGTGAAGTCTATGTGTGACGTTTTGAAGTTCTCGTGGAGTTGACGGATGGGTTGGATGGACTTCGTCATTCTTTCCCAACAAAAATGGAAAGGTGTATGATATCCGGATGTCAACTCATTTTCCATCCCAAGTTAGATGGGGAATTAGTCACCTCTACGCCTTCATATTTTTTGAATTGAGGCCCAGGCTTCCGTGCTGGGTTGTCATAGTCGTAAGCCTGATCTGACTAAAGCATGTCAACAAGTGCGCGAACCCCCCCGCGGAAGAATCGAGGTAATGAGGATTGACTTAATTGAGGTCGTGTACACCAAACTCTCAAGCTCAACAACCTTTCAATTTAAAGAAGGGACAATCACTCTTTTTTCTCTAAAGGCAAAAGCCGTGAAGTGGGTGGACCTCCACAGAGAAAGAAAGAAGTCTGAGTCTTCAAGAAAGTTTTTTCTTTATTTTGAAGACAGGCGGGTTCACAAGGCAGGTTTTTTAATGGTCACGTCCCCTACCTCTCGTCTGGCGAGGTAGTGAACAAATCTGTCAGGCGGGAAGTAGGCCGGGCATTACGATTGGGCATCCCCGCTATTCAAGCAGCTTTGCTCTTATATTCTACTGAGTTTGCTTTCCTCTTCTCTAATGTGCACCTATTGTGCATACCAATCAATCGAAACACCTATCAATAGACTGATTGCCTAGATGCTATAGAATGCTTAAGAGGAGAATTCATCAGAGGGAAGATTTTCAGAGGTGGAAACTACTAAGTTGGAGTATGATAGGGGCAGAGGGAATTTTTGGTGGAGAGGTGAAATGCGTAGAGATCGGGAAGGACACCAACGGCAAGAGCACTCTATTAGGTCAACACTAACCTTGACACTAAGAGAAGTGATGATCAGAAGAAGCTAAAATATTCCCTAGTGTCTTAGGTAGCATACGTCGAGGACGTTTGCTCTAGATCCAGATAACACAAAATGGACCTATTACGATAACGAGTGGTTTGAAAAGTGGGTTGGCCCTGTACTGCCGACCTTTAGTCAGCTTCAACAACAATGGGGTTATTTTGGCAGGTTATCTGTGATGGTTGAGGGAGCAGGTAAGAGAAACGCTATAGGAAATTACATTAAACAAAGGCTGTTGGCTATGTACCTCTTCAAACTGATGGTACGTTCAACCAGACATGCCCGATAGACCAAACGATCGATTTTAAGGAAGCGTACTCTTTTGATCTAAAGTCAATGTACCGGTTATCATGCCCATGGTAATGACTGGGTAGCCAAGTGCAGAGCAGATAACTACTAAAGCATCTAAGTACTAAGCCCACCCTAAGATGAGTGCTCTCCTATTCCGACATCCCAGAACCTCTGGGTAGTCAGCTGAGACATCGATGTGTTCTCTGCCCCTGCGGGGATGGAGCGACAGAAGTACTGAGAACCATCCATTGTTCAAACCGAATCATGACAATGTTATGGAAGTTCTTGGATCATGTGAAATAATATTAGCTCCAAAAGTAGCCTCTGACTTCGTAATCAAATTTGGAAAATTGGTTATGGAGGTTTTGCGCGGTTAAACATTCTTTAAGACAAAAAGGCAACCACTTTTGGCACACTTGCTGACCCTCTTTAGTTAGATCAGCCTTACCACTATGCCAATCATTATGCCCACGCTAGTTCCACCATTTGATAACCTCCTCGCTACCGACAGACCCATTGCTGTCCCAAATACAAAAAAAGACTACCATACCAGCTTCTTTTCTTTTATATCAAAGAAGTGAAAGAGGGGGAAAATTCTTATTTGGAGAAAGAAATAAGAGGAGATGAAGGATTTTCTTTGATTAGAATGCAAACCGTAGCCTTCACTCCAAGAGCGATAACTTTAGCTGATAAGCTCTTGTTATTGTTACTGTTCTGGTACCAATTGCTCTCCCCACGAAAAAGTAGGGAGAAGACTGTTCTCCTTGCTGACCTACTGACAAGGTAAAAGCTTAAAAGGGGTTATAAGGACCCTTAGCTCAGATCCCAAGACGGTCATCACTGTCGTGTTTGGTGTCTGGTTCGCAACCCACTGGTTGCAACATCTGGAGTCAATCTATCGTCCCTGACTGCACGGCGTTTTAGGAAAATTGGAATGGAAAAGAATGAAGTTACTACAAAAAATGAAAACTAAATAAAATATTTATTAAGGAGGAGGGATTCAAAGGTGAAAAAAGTTTATCACTGTGTTATATAGTAACAACAACAAAGAGACTTCGTTAACCGGAGGATGGCGCAGAGTACATGTCAAAACCTGAAAAAAGCCAGGAGATATCTGACGGTGCTGTTGGAACCTATTTCGATGAAGACGTTCGTGAAGATCAAATTCATTTGGAGCTCTAACACATGACGAATCAAGAGTCCGACATGATCAAGATGTGCCAAGAAGAGTTGATAGAGTGTGGGTTGTAAATGTGGAATAGCATGTAAAAGCCTTGACACAAACACACACTTCATTGGTCCATTAGTCGACTTGAAGTCTTTTATAAGTCGACTAACCCATTGACTAGTCGACTTACTCCAAACCCAAGTCGACTAATTCTGTGTCAAATATCTAACCCAACTCTCTGTTTGATAATTAGTCGACCGACAGTAAACCAAGTCGACTAAAATCATTTTGTAGTCGACTTATAGAATTCCCCTAGTCGACTAATCCTTGACCCAGTCGACTATAAAGCAGTTGCAGTCGACTTGAGGTAGTTAACCAGAAAACTGTTCATCTAACGTCCACTGACCTAGTCGACTTATAGTCAAACATAGTCGACTAATAGAAGGAATTTTGCCTAGGTTAGTCGACTAACTCTATGGGCAAGTCGACTAATAGGCTGTTCTGACTGTTGGACAGTTTCTGACTGTTGGTCTTTTGTGCAACTGTTTTCAACGTTCCTTTGATTCAAATTGCACCTAATAACTCCCTAACTAACCCTAGTCTTCAGCTATAAATAGGGAAGTTATACCAAAGGCCAATTACTAAGATTTTCCATCAGTTTTCCAAAGGTCAAAATCTGAAAACATGAAAACTGATTTCTAACTTCAGTTCTTCACCAAAAGACAATTCCTATTGTGAAGTTCTCTGAAGTTCTTGATTCCTATACTGTACCTTGTCCACATACACATTCAGTATCAAGGCTATAGGAAAAGTATTGTAATTCTCAAAGTGTTCATTGTACACAGGAGGCTTCTTGGTTGAAGAAGTAAGTTGTACAAGGTGACCATTGTACACGGGAGGCTTCTTGGTTGTAGAGGCAGTTGTACAAAGGTAAAAGGTGTTCTCTTGGTAGAAGAGAAGGTGTACACATTTGGCGAAGGGGATTCGACAAGTGGTGTACATGGTGTATTGATTTTGGGTGGCAAAATCAAGGTTAAAGAAAAATCTCAAGCGGGTGGCTTGGGGACTGGATGTAGGTCACAAGGACCGAACCAGGATAAATCTCTTTGTTTGCGTTTGTCAATTTCTGAGATTTGTTTTCCTTTACATGCAAGTTATTTATTTTGTTTATTTACTTAACGCTAATCCTTCTAGTTTTAGATTTGTGTTGACTTGAGTTATTTCAGATCTATAGTTGCCTACAAGAGATAATTCCGCAATTAGTCCTTATCTCAACGATCCTACAATTGGTATCAGAGCGGGGTTCAAGGCAACAACCATACCAAATCCAACATTTGGTATCAGAGCGAGGGTCATCAACCGGCATCTACATTCCTACTTCATCAACCGGAGTACACGCTCTGATCCTACATTTGATATCAGGGCGGATACAAGTCAACAACAAAGATGGCAACGGAGTTTTCATCATCCCAATACAAAGAAGGTCATTCTACACAACGTCCACCGCTATTTGACGGAACCAACTACAACTATTGGAAGTGTAGAATGAAGATATACTTGCAGTCACTCAACTACGACCTTTGGAACATCGTAGAAGCATCGTACACCAAGCCAACAACCAACTACAACGCTTGGAGTGAAGATCAAAAGAAGAACGCGAACCTTGACGCAAAAGCAATGAATGCCTTGTTCTGTGCCCTTACCAAAGAAGAGTTCAACCGTGTTTCAACAGCAACTTTTGCACATCAAATATGGCATACTCTTCAGGTAACACACGAAGGCACTAATAAAGTTAAGGAATCTAAAATATCTGTTCTTGTCCACAGGTTTGAGTTATTCAAAATGGAGGAGAATGAAACCATATCCGAAATGGTTACAAGATTCACCGACATCACTAATACTCTTGCATCCCTTGGAAAGGACTACACCCAAGTTGAAAGAGTTCGAAAGATCCTTCGTGCACTCACACCAGAATGGGAGAAGAAGACAATCGCCATTGAAGAGGCGAATGATCTCTCAACTATGACATTAGAAAACCTAATCGGTAATCTAATGGCATATGAAGTGCAATTAGAAGGAAGGAAGAAGGACGAACGACAACACCGTTCAAAGAAGAAAGAACTCGCCTTCCATGCAACTTTCGACACGGACAATGATGACGAAGAGGAGATGGCAATGCTCTCAAAGAAGTTCAGGAAATTTCTTAAGCAAGGTAAATTCAAGTGTTTTAATTGTGATAAACCAGGACATATGAAGATGGATTGCCCTTTGCTCAAGAAGAAAGATAAGTACAAGAGTAAGAAGTTCAGAAAGAAGAAGAACTACGAAGCATCTTCAGAATATAGTGATTCCTCATCTTCTGATGAAGAAGAATCCACTGAACATGTTAACTTATGTTACATGGCCATAGAAGATGAAGAGGTATCGTTTTCTGAACTCTCTGATGCATTTAATGAGTTATTTATGAATCTGAAAAATGAAAAACTAAAAAACAGATTTTTGTTAAAAGAAAATGAGAAACTTTTACAGGAAAATTCTGTTTATACATTACAATGTTCTTCTATAAATTCTCAACAAGATGAAACTGAAAATGTCATATCATTCTTGAAAACTGAAAATAAGAAGTTTATAAAAGAAAACATTTTTCTGAAAATGGAAACTAAGTCTTTGAATGATAGAATTTCTATATTAGATAAAGACATGTTAGTTTTCAAAAAGAAATATGAAGATCTTATGCAAAATGTGACTAAGTTTAATAAAGGAAAAGAAAAATTAAATGATCTATTATCTTTTCAGAATTTGTCACATGATAATCATGGTATTGGTTTTATTGCAAAATCTTCATGTTATAATCATCCATATAGTTATTTTGTAAAAAGTAAGAATAAGAAAAGTAAGTTTATATGGATTCCAAAGAACTTAAATGTTTATGATAAAAATACATATATTGCTTCATACATGCATGATATATGTGATTCTTGCAATTATGTATATACTAACAGGTGGAAACCAAATTCTAAATGGATTTGGAGTCCTAAAGGTTAGATATGATCTTTTATATTTGGTACCAACTAACGTTTATCTTGCAGGTACCATATAAAAAATTTGATAAAAATCAACTATGTATATATGTACTAATATATTTGTTGCAGGGGGAGAACAAAATATTTCTCTATCTGTTATAACCCATTTCTGCAGGGGGAGGAAAAGATAACATATTTTCCACAGGGGGAGGACTTGTGCACACAAAGCGTCATCATCAAAAGGGGGAGAATGTTGGAACCTATTTCGATGAAGATGTTCGTGAAGATCAAATTCATTTGGAGCTCTAACACATGATGAATCAAGAGTCCGACATGATCAAGATGTGCCAAGAAGAGTTGATAGAGCGTGGGTTGTAAATGTGGAATAGCATGTAAAAGCCTTGACACAAACACACACTTCATTGGTCCATTAGTCGACTTGAAGTCTTTTATAAGTCGACTAACCCATTGACTAGTCGACTTACTCCAAACCCAAGTCGACTAATTCTGTGTCAAATATCTGACCCAACTCTCTGTTTGATAATTAGTCGACCGACAGTAAACCAAGTCGACTAATATCATTTTGTAGTCGACTTATAGAATTCCCCTAGTCGACTAATCCTTGACCCAGTCGACTATAAAGCAGTTGCAGTCAACTTGAGGTAGTTAACCAGAAAACTGTTCATCCAACGTCCACTGACCTAGTCGACTTATAGTCAAACATAGTCGACTAATAGAAGGAAGTTTGCCTAGGTTAGTCGACTAACTCTATGGGCAAGTCGACTAATAGGCTGTTCTGACTGTTGGACAGTTTCTGACTGTTGGTCTTTTGTGCAACTGTTTTCAACGTTCCTTTGATTCAAATTGCACCTAATAACTCCCTAACTAACCCTAGTCTTCAGCTATAAATAGGGAAGTTATACCAAAGGCCAATTACTAAGATTTTCCATCAGTTTTCCAAAAGTCAAAATCTGAAAACCTGAAAACTGATTTCTAACTTCAGTTCTTCACCAAAAGACAATTCCGATTGTGAAGTTCTCTGAAGTTCTTGATTCCTATACTATACCTTGTCCACATACACATTCAGTATCAAGGCTATAGGAAAAGTATTGTAATTCTCAAAGTGGTCATTGTCCACAGGAGGCTTCTTGGTTGAAGAAGTAAGTTGTACAAGGTGACCATTGTACACGGGATGCTTCTTGGTTGTAGAGGCAGTTGTATAAAGGTAAAAGGTGTTCTCTTGGTGGAAGAGAAGGTGTACACATTTGGCGAAGGGGATTCGACAAGTGGTGTACATGGTGTATTGATTTTGGGTGGCAAAATCAAGGTTAAAGGAAAATCTCAAGCGGGTGGCTTGGGGACTGGATGTAGGTCACAAGGACCGAACCAGGATAAATCTCTTTGTTTGCGTTTGTCAATTTCTGAGATTTGTTTTCCTTTACATGCAAGTTATTTATTTTGTTTATTTACTTAACGCTAATCCTTCTAGTTTTAGATTTGTGTTGACTTGAGTTATTTCAGATCTATAGTTGCCTACAAGAGATAATTCCGCAATTAGTCCTTATCTCAACGATCCTACAGGTGCTATTTCCACTATAAGTTCAAAGATCATGGAGACCACTGTAATTAAAATAAAAAAGGTCCTTTTTAATGGATCGTGGGACACTTTTTTCTTCTGATTTAAGATATTATGGGCAATTAACAAACCTATTACTGTACTGAACTGAGTCGATGGTTTAAAATAAGTATAAAATAAGAAAAAAGAAAATTCATCAAGAGTTGGCAGAACCTTAATTTTGATTCTTCACCTTTAGCTGGGACTAAGAAACAAAAAATGATAATGGAGGGGTGCACCAAACTTCGTCGAGGAAGATATAAAATGATTCTTGCCTCCATAACCTGAGAACTTGTCTTAGGTGCTCTGCCTCTAATCTCTTCAGCAATTCAACTGTCAACAAGGATGTCATCAAAATACACACGATAAGCGTAACAATGTCAGGCCTCAACACCTGAGTCATCATTTGAAATATACCTACAGGGGGGTGAATAGGTATACTAGCTAATCTAGAACAAATGATGTGAAATTAAAAAAATAATTGCAAACACACTATGTGTAACTAAGAATAAGCCAGAATTCCGTGTGAAGGGCTCTGGAACTACTGCTCTAAATTTCTCTAGACTAAGAGTTGAGGTCCTTTAAAAACTCTCTTGGTTCAACACAAGTGTAGGCACACAAACTATATCAAGCATGTGAATATGAACAATGAAAAGCAATGCAAGATATATCTAAATATATATATAGAGAGAGAAAGAGAGAGAGAAATAGATCAAACACAAACACAGTGATATATTTCGATGTTCGAGCCACTGCTCAAACATCCCTACCTTCACATAGAAGGCTTTTCACTATGTCCATACAGGACCTTCCACAAAGGGACCTCCACTAAGGAATTACAACTTAACACTGGAAGTACACAACTCCTCTCTCAAACACAAAAATCTCTACACAAGTGGTGGCCACTAAGCCAAGCACCAAGTAAAGAAAAATACACCTGGTGATTACAAAGATCACAAAATCTCTCTTGGTGATCTTAAAGGATCACAAATAATTTTCTCACAAAAATAAGCTCCTAAAGATAGGATTAGAATTGATTGGCTCAAGCATGTGAGAAATAAAAGTGTTTGGAAATAAAACAATAAAAAAAATACTTGAGAAAAACTTCTTGATGGATATATAAAATGAAGAGCAAAATAGAATTTCCAAAGACTTGATTTTCTTTGATTTTCGTAAACTTTGAAAACAAATAAAGATAAGAGAATTTTTAGCACAAAAGCTTCTTTTTCTTGTTGAAAAAACTTAAGAAGATAGAAAATTTTGTTCTTAAAAAGCTTGAGAGAAATAGCCCCCAAAGACCTATATTTATAGGAGTCTGAAAAACTCGCTTTTGGGGTTCAGAACAGGTCAAAACTGATCTGTCGGTTGACTGCCCGGTTGACCGGCCAACGGTCAAATTTTGGACTGTTAGGCACTGTCGGTCGACCGTCCCAGGCAAACATGCCTACCGGTCGACTACTCGGTCGGCCGAGGCTAGAATCAGAGGGCTAACTCTCTGGTCGGTCGACCTGGCCGATCCAGAGAGCAAGCTTTCTGAATCGGTTGACCGCACAGTCGACTGGCCCAAGGCTAAGGCAATATTCATGTATCTGTGCACATTGGTTGACCTCCCAGTCGACCGAGATTTGGTCCGGTCGACCGGTTGATCGACCAACAGTAGTCTCAAGCTGGGATTTTGGGTTTGAAAATTTGGTCTTTTTAATACCTATAAATCCTATAAAATCACATAAAATTCACAAAAATAAGTTCTTATTAATATTTGAAGAATAAATATGTGTGACAAAAATTTAACACATATTTCAAATAATTTAAACTATTTTTGTGATATTGAAAGTTAGCTTTAAACCAGAAATAGTATTTTTCATAAACCAAACTTTGAAATGAAAAACTGATTTCTTTAAAACTAGCATAGATATAAAAACATGATATTAAACAACATTTGAAGCATGATGTGCATGGTTAGAATACAATACACATATAATGGATATATCTATATTTTTGACATTAAATTCCAAGACTAAGTTTTGTTAAAAACAAAAACTTGAAACTATGCACTAGATATACATCAAATTAAGTTTCTAAACATTATGAACCATTAATGTAAATGAAAGAAATCTAACATACATAAAACCATATAAACTTCTTTTGATTCTATCTCTTCATGAAAACCAAAGCTATGTAAACATGAAAATCCAAAATAGTTAAATCAAAACTAAAAAACTATTTTAACTTTTGTGTATGTGAACTTGAGCATATCAACACTAGTTTATCTTTACACAAAATCTAAAGTATAAACTAAAACAAAACAAACTGAGGTCTTCTTGTCGATCTTCATCTCCAGGACGACTCAATCCAAATTCGATCCAAGTGAGCTTGATGCGATCGTTACGATGTGAGCTCTTGAATCAACACTTATTTGCTTTAACACTTTGACTGTGAATCTCTTTTTGAAGTCAAATCTCTACTAAGATCATGATCAATATCTGAAATTTATCAACCACAAGATCATTAGTAAACTAACCTTCATAATTTAGTCATAATCAAAACTAGTGAAGGGTCTCTGGGCCAACAATCTCTCCCTTTTCGATGATGACAAAACCTATGAGGTTATATATATATATTCATTAAGGATAGGCATCATATAGCTCCCCCTTAACTTATGCATATAAATAAAACAAATATATATGCAATGTAAGCTCAAGATACCAATAAAAACATATATATATGCGTAAATAATTAATCAAACATGCATATATAATCCCAAATTCTTTTTCTCCTTTTATCACTCATCAACAAAGGGGTGAAGACAAACAAACAATATCAATAAAATATATTTTGAAACAAATTTTGATACCAATAAAAATAATCAATTGAATGAACCAGTTGAAAGAAATAATCTTTTTATGAATTGATACTAATAGGAGGTTATGATATCAATTGAGAGTAAAAACTAAAATTTTTTTAGGTAAGCACTAAAAATATTTTGCAATAAAGATACCAAATTGAGAATAATACCAATTAAATATTATTGATACCAATATTGAAAATGTTAACATATACCAAAATAAAGTATTTTTCATTATAAAGAGTGAGAGTAAGATACCAGTTGTAAATAAATCAATTAAAAGATAAAACAAGAATTTTTCTCTCCCTCTATCAAATACCAATAAAAATAATGTATAAGCTTGTAAAGATATACCAATTGAAAAATAATTGACATTAAGGACTAAATCAAGCTTAGTAAGAAATAATTTGTGCTTAAAATATACGACATATATGTTTAAAACATAAGACAACCTCTATATATATGTATGATGAGAACAATATAATATCAATTGAAATGTGAAGCATACAAAAAACATGAGTATACTAAATGAATTTTCATTAAAATCATGTATAACTCATAACTACCACCCTATTCATACACATGTTTAAATAGATTTTGAATTAAGGGTATACAAGGCATGGTTGCCTATCCAACTGCCCTTCGATTGGTAGGGATTTTCAAAGATATGATTTGAAATATTTTAACATATTTGAAAACTCTACCAATTGAAGAATAAAGACTAATTTAAAGATAATTTTGAAAACTAGTATTAAATCCTTCAAGTAAGAAATAAAATACAAATGTATCCATGAAATATGAAAATTACCCAAGATTGACACTCAAAAAGTGATAAAGCATGTATATGCTCATGAATAAAAAATCCTGAGTAAATAAGATATATCGAGTGTAAGAATCATGTAATGAACAAATTTATGGAGATAAGGCATTAAAGCTTAATTTGAAATGAAATCATCAAGACTTAAAAAAATTCTATTTTTATTAAAAACAAAACAAGCTCCAAGATATATGTATGTTTTGTTGAAACTAAAAGTATACATACATATTCCAAATGTAAAATGAGTCCACAACAGTATATTGCATGAAGGCAAGTGGCTCTAAGATAGACATGTATATTTATAGTTTTGGACAAAATTAACATATACATGAAGCAAAAAAATGAAAACATGTACAAAAATAGGGAATATAAGTTAAGATATAAGAAACATCAAAACGAGGTTATACAAGTACATCTAATGGGTACAAATGAGTAATAAAACACAAACATTTAATAATCAAATTTAGCTTACTAGTTGCACAAGTATAAAAATAAGTTTTAATGAATGTTACATCTAAATAAGTAATCAAAACATGAAGCACAAAAACATAACCAAACATGATCATTATGCTAAATGCATGTGCTATTTGAATTAGGATATACATATTAGTTAACCAATAATGAGAAAATAAAAATATGAATCCATATGAATATGAGTGTATCTCAAAGACTATCTATGTATATCACAAGTTTGCTAGGCACTGAATTTAAAAATAATGAGCACGAAAGCTAATAATGTTAATCAATATTAATGCACAAACAAAAATGGGAGTTTAGAGAGATAGTTGCCAAACCAAATGAACTAGTCTCTAGGTCTCCAAAAATATGGTGGTTCTTCCCACCTAAACATCCCTTGAAAGTGATGCATGCATAAATATGGTCTTTAGGCTCGGATTGCATCCACCATTAAGGCACCATCACTCTCGTCTTGTGAGAGTCCATACCTACAACAAATGAATAGTGGTCGATTTTGATGCCCATAGTTTTTTGGGTACATGGGGGTTAGCACCTTTCCTAACCCAAACAAATTTATTTATAAAACTTGAATTATGTATTCTATCATAACAAAATTTTGTAAGGTGGCCCGTACATCCACAATGTGTATAAGTGTACACATGAGTATACATGGTATCATGTGTGTGAACATGAGAAGTATGTGTATGCCGTGATTTGTGTGCATAAATGTGTGAAGCATATTTTTTATGAAACATGGATTCCAATCTCTTGTGGTTCATGGTACAATGGCTCAAGATGGAGCCCAAACAATCTACACTCTTTTTCAAAATACAAATATCATTTTCAAGAATTGAAGGAGAAGTGGAGCATGCAATATGTTTATCACTAGTAGATGGAACAATAGATATATGACAAACATGAGAAGAAAAATTATTTTTCAAAAAAATATTTTCCTTTGAAACTAAATCCACTTCTTTTGAAATTAAAACAATTTTATTTTTCAAAGAATCGTTCTATTTTAAAACAAAATCAAGTTGTGAAGACAAAATCTCATTTTTCTTCAAAATATGATCAAAATTATTTTTACTTTTTAAAATTTCATTGGGTTTTCAATGAGTCCCTTTCATTTGAAAGCTCAACTTTTTCTTGCAAAACCAACTCAAGTTTTGAAAACAAATTTTCATTTTCTTTTCTTAATTCAAAACTTTTGTTTTTCAAAAGTTTGTACTTTTTCAACAAGTTTTCATAAAACAATTAAAGTTCTTCGTTCAATACATGTGCATCCATGCTATCATGATCATTGGAAGAACTAGCACAATCATAATATGGGTATCCGAATTTACCTCAAGGGAGTCATTCCTTTGGACCATGTAGCACATTTTCTCGGATTCATCCCTTCTTGGTTCACTCTTCAAAATGTGTTGCACTTGTTTCTTGGGAAAGGTGTGTTCCACACTGTAAAAGTGAATCACAATGAGAAATCATAGAAAAATTATTTTTGCTTAGTGTGTGCCTAGTGCAATCAATGCTTGTGCATTATCCTCTATATGCTTATCACTACCAAGAAAGATGGTAAGGCAAGCATACAATCCTAGGGCATTTAGATAAACACTCATCTTAAATTTTCACTTGTCAATATTAGAAACATCATACATAGGAGGGGTAAGGAAATTCATGAGTGCATAAGCTATATGTGTGCAATGCAATACTAGATTAGCTATCCAAGGATCTCACTCCTAGGTGGTAACCAATAGTGAGCCTGAATTTCCCGTGAAGGGCTCTAAAACTACTCCTCTAGATTCCTATAGACTAAGAGTTGAGGTGCTTTAAAAGCTCTCTTGGTTTAACACTAGTGTGGGAACACAAACTATATCAAGTATATGAATATGAACAATGTAAAGCAATGCAATATTTATATATATAGAGAATAGATCAAACGCAAATACAGTGACATGTATGAGGTTCGAGCCACTGCTCTACGTCCCTGCCTTCATACAGAATAATTTTCACTATGTCCACATAGGATCTTCCACAAAGGGACCACCACTGAGGAATTAAAACTCAACACCAATAGTACACAACTCCTCTCTCAAACACAAAAACCTCTACACAAGAGGTGGGCACTAAGCCAAGCACCAAGCAAAGAAAAATACACTTGGTGATCACAAAGATCACAAACTCTCTCTTGGTGATCTTAAAGGATCACAAATAATTTTCTCACAAAAACAAGATCCTAAAGATAGGATTTGAATTGACTGGTTCAAGTATGAGAGACATCAATGTGTTTGGAAATAAAACAATAAAGAAAATACTTGGAAAAAACTTCTTGATGGATATATAAAATGAAGAGCAAAATAGAATTCCTAAAGACTTGATTTTCTTTGATTTTCTAAAACTTTGAAAACAAATAAAGATAAGAGAATTTTTAGCGCAAAAACTTCTTTTTAAAACTTGCTAAAAATACTTAAGAAGATGAAAAAAATTGCTCTTGAAAATCTTAGGAGAAATAGCCCACAAAGAACCATATTTATAAGGATCTGAAAAACTAGCCGTTAGGGTTCAGAACAGGTCAAACCTGACCTATCGATCGACCGCCCGATCGACAGGCCAACTGTCAAATTTTTGACCGTTAGACACTGTTGATCAACCACCCGGTCGACCACCCCAGGCAAACTTGCTTACCGATCGACCGCCCGGTCAATCGGGCCAGAACCAGAGAGCTAACTCTCTGGTCGGTCGACCGGCCCAAGGTCAAGGCTATGTGCATGTACCTGTGAGCATTGGTCGACCGTACTAAAATTTAACACATATTTCAAACAATTTGAACTATTTTTGTGATATTGAAATTTAGCGTTAAACCGAAAACCGTATTTTTTATAAACCAAACTTTGAAATGAAAAACAGATTTCTCCAAATTAGTATATATACAAAAACATGATTTCAAACAACATTTGAAGTATGATGTGCATGGATAGAATCTAATACACATATAAAGGATATATCTATATTTTTGTCATTAAATCCAAAAACTAAGCTTTGTTAAAAACAAAAACTTGAAACTATGAACTATATATACATCAAAGGAAGTTTCTAAACATTATGAACCATCAATGTATATTGAAGAAATCCATCATACATAAAATTATGTAAACTTCTTTTGATTCTATCTATTCATAAAAATCAAAACTATGTAAACTTGAAAATCTAAAACAGTCAAACAAAAACTAAAAACTATTTTAACTTTTTTGTGTGTGAGCTTGAGCATATCAATACTAGTCTATCTTTACACATGATCTAAACTATAAATAAAACAAAACAAACTGAGGTCTTCTTGTTGATCTTCATCTTCAAGACAACTCAATCCAAACTCAATTGAAGTGAACTTGATGTGATAATTACGATGTGAGCTCTTGAATCAACACTTGTTTACTTCAACACTTTGACTGTGTATCTCTTATTGGAGTCAAATCTCAACTAAGATCTTGATCAATTTCTGAAACTTATCAAACACAAGATCATTAGTAAACTAATCTTCATAAGTTAGTCACCATCAAACTAAAGTGAAGGGCCTCTGGCCAATATCATTCACATGAATGTGCGGGCCTCCTTCTCACTTCTATTTTGTTTTTCAAATCAGCTCTATCGAAAGCTTGGATGAGTAGGATTTGATATAGCTCCATTGCTTGCCCTCTACCTCTCGTTCTACCTACCTACAATTGGATTCTTCAGGTGTAAAGGGCCAATCTATTCGCTCACTCGCATGAATGCTCGGTGGGACTTGATGCTTGACTGATGCATATTTTAATCTTCGGTGGATGGTACAAGTGATGCCAGTTCTTTCTCAACAAAGGAAAAGCAAGCCTGGGCTAGTGATGCTATCCCAAAAGCTCATCTATTAAGTGTGAATCTCGATGCCAGTATGAAACTCAACCAATTCATCTCGAAAAAGAAATTGATGCAAAGACGCTCCGGAAACCCGTCTTGGGTCAGTTAGGTGCTGCTTTCAGCTTACCTACCTACTTCTACGCCTTTCACACTCACATGTTATGAATCTTTCTCTAATGTCTGGCTCACCAACTCTGTAGCCAAAGTCGGTCTCAGGCGCTACTTGTAATATCCCCTATTTAATAATACCATATAATTATTTTCAAATATTTACCTAAATTCTATTTATTATCTTATTATTATTAATTAACTTGATTTAGTATCATTATTAGTATTATTATTATTTATGACTTGTAGACTCTTATTGCTTATATTTAGTTATTTTAAATTATTATTAATGGGTAGTATTATTATTTTCATCCAAGCCCAATAAGCTCAGCCCATTCTCCTTTTCCGTTATTTCTTTTCTTTTTTATTCTAGGCCCACATGAGTGAAGCCCACTCTGATTTTCATTCTTTTCTTCTCCTTTCTCTATTTTTGTCTAAGCCCAAAATCTAAGCCCCACTATTTATTTTCTTATTCTTTATATTACTTATTTATTTTAACTAAAGCCCAAATATAACGCATAACCCATTACCATTAAGATCCTTACCTATTAACCCCAAACTCAATCCTAATCTTAATCCAAATCCAAATCTATAATCTAATTTAAATATATAATCATAATTCAAATTCTCATCCAAACTCCCATCCTAATCCTACTTACTAAATTAAGCAATCTAAAACGAATTTCTTTGAGATTTTTAGCAATCTTCAATTCTTATCTTAACTGTTAAATTGAGCATTCTAAACCTAATTGGTATTCAGCTTTCTAAAATCTCTAATAACCTGTATAAAGACCCAAACCTTTTCTTTTACTTCTATCTCAAGAGAAAACCCTAATCCAATTCTTCCCACTTTCATCTTTCCTTTCTCCTCAAGCAGATCGTGAATGAAAATGGGTTTCAAGGAACAAGGCTTGAGGAAAAAGCAAGGAGGAACAACCCAAGTAAGTAAAAATTTAATTTTATGAATTAAAATATTTAATTGAAATAGTGTGATTAATATTCTATTTTGTTATGAAACCTAGATCTCCCCTATATCTAAATCAATTTATATGAATTAGAATTTGATAACATATCATGATTTAAAAATCCCCTTTTATGAAACTGAAAATCCATCCAATAATAATAAATAGATTAAAATTTGTATGAATTAAAAGTTATAATTAAATTAAAGTACCATGCTTAGATCTTCCCTTTCAGGAATTTCTTCATCATCAAAAACTCACCGTAATATATTTAATGGTTCCTAGAAATTTACCTAATATAATTTTTATATGATCATTATTTTTATACTCCACAAAGCCTTGATTTGAGCAAATCAAAATCCAAAAAAGTAAACCTATTTTCCGTAATTAATATGATACAAATAATTCGTTTTCTCAAAATTTATTTGGTATAAATAGTTTATTAAAATCATGTATACACCATGATCTCCATAAATATATTATACAATAAAACTTAATTCCCCTAAAAATATATGTAATGATATACCAATCATAATTTTAATTTAATTATTTTTTTAGAAGTTTTAAACAACAGATTTTCAACACAAAATAATAAAAAAAAAATTGGCCTGCTCTCGGCCAATGGCCGAGAGCAGTGCCCTCTAGCCGTACAAACCCGATTGGGTCTGTGCTTGTGCCAATTAGGTGCAGACGCACTGTAACGCCCCGATCCCGGCGGGTACGGAGACGTTACTGCAACGTATATACGCAGGTCAGAAATACCCTCACGTATATACGCTAAGCATCAGTACAGGCAAGAATCAGAGTACGGAAGCAAATGGTGCATTATACATTCCAACACATGAGTACAATTACAAAGTTATCACCAGAGGTGACAAATATTACAATAATATTACATCACCAACATGGCGCAAATGCGAGAATACAAAGGATGCACAAGTATGAACAGTACAAAAGGCACTCACGAGTTTACAAAAGGAAAACTCGAGAGGCACACAGGGGGCCTGCAAGGATAGAGCTTCAGATGGTCTGCTGGAGATCCATGCTACCGCTGCGCCACTCTGATCAATAACTGGGGGAATCCACATGCTCCAAGCTCCATGACCTGGACATGAGAATCCAGGAGAGTCAGATAGAACTCCCCAGGCGAGTGGTGATACAAAAGCCAGAAGGCGTGCTGAGATAAGTACAAGTGTATCGATAAAACCGAATCATAATCATGCATTAAAAACGGTGTCGTGAGCATAAGCATGTATAGGCAGGTAGATATATAACAAGTAATATCAAGCAGGAAGTACTCATGGTATGGTAAGATAGGAACATGAGACTGATGGAATGGAACACAAGGAATAAAGCAAGGTATGAGCAGCGAATATGATAATAATCATAAAACCAGAAATCCGATGTAAAACCCAATAGAAGTAAGGTCGGTAAAGCATACAACGGATCCATAGTTGGCATCTTTTATTATTATTATTACTCGTCTTACCCTGATGTCTAGATATGTGAACTAGCGTCCCAACACACATATATCCACATCTGAGTAAAGCAAGGTTGTTATTGGAAACCAACGGGGGTATCAACGAACAATGTTTACAGTGGGTCCCGTGCATACCCGGGACCACGGCCCAGGATGTTCCGTTGCTTGGTGACGGAACCTACCGCAAGGCGATTTCAGGAGGGTCTTATGGATGCCCTTATCAAGATGGTACCAGGAAGGAGGGAGCCAGCTCTCCCCTCGGTCCCCTGGAGGCCCACAGGTCAGACCGGAAGTTTTAGTTGCACAACATGCCTAATACCACTGTAAACACGAACATGTATTGATAGCCGCAAGTTTTCCCCGACCCAATGTAAGTTGTCCAGTTTTATGATTTTATTAGGTAGTTATCAAATTTACGGGAATAGCAGGTACAAGACATGATCAGGAATTCAGGAGTACATGAGTACTATAAATTCAGGTCACTATATATATAATACAGGATAACAAGTATAAGATTCAAGTGATTGTGATCCAATATTGCATATTTAACCTCATTATTCCCATGCATTTTTGTAATAAATATATGATTTTTACTCATCTTCTCTATATATTTGCAGGTACACACTCTAATGGAGAGATAGCCCAATAATCACTTTAATTAGCAATAATTAAAGGGATTAAATCCAAGATTAAGATAAAGCCCAAATTTGAATCCAAGATCCAGAGAGATCCGCGTAACAACTGAAGATTCCAGAAGGCCACGTGGATAACAACCTAACAACCAAATCGTACCAGAAAATCTGGGCTCAACGGCCCAGATCTTGCCGCAAATCTTGGGATTTTCCCGCGCTTTTGCGGCGGTTACGGGGTTGTTGGATCTCGGATTTTGCGCCAACAACCTGGATCTCGAAGCTTCTCCAGAAGTCTATAAATACTTCATTTGGACCTGCGAGCAAAGACGAAATGGAGAAGAGAGGAAAATTAGTATGTTGTTGTAATTTTGTATTTTCTCTCTAGGTTTTAGTTCTTTAGATCCCTCTTCTTCTTCCCTAGATACTTTGTAAAAGAGAGAGATTGTGAGAGAGAGAGCTTGTGTAATCAAGGTGTGAGAACTTGAAGCAACAAGGATTCATCCATTCTCCTTCCACTACTTGAGCTTGGTTCTAGTTTACTTGCTTTCTTTACTTGCTTGCTTTACTTGCTTGCTTTAATTCCTTGCAATTTACTTCATGCTTTGTTTTGCTTTTCTAATGGCTTGTAGCTAATTCTTCTACCATGTACTAGCTAACCACTAGCCTTGCCATCTTCACTAACTCATGGGTGATCGCTTTATTTCATCTTGCAAGTTGGATGGTCTTCTCTTCTCTGATGGGTAAAACCTCCCGTCTTCCAAGTGAGAAAGTAATTAGATCAACACGCAAGACGAAACCTACGCCGATGGAGTGACAACATGAGGCACGCCTTCACTATCACGGAGTTTAGTAAGTATTGGTAAGGTAGTAAGGTAAGCTAGTCATGGTTTGATTCTTCAAGTTTCCTTTTCTTTCTAGTGTGAATACCAAAGCCAATCTTGATTTCTTTTCCACTTTCCATCATGAACATATCCATCCATTCTTTCATTTCTTTTTCATTTGATTCTTTATTCTTTTAAAGCAAAGAAGAATCTTCGTTTTACATCTTCACTTCGATCCGTAACGCTTCCATCGCTAGCTCTCCCTGAGAATCGACTCGGTATAGCCTTATGCTATAGCGGAGATAGGAAAGGATACATCGATACATTTACATACACCTTTTCCGTCTTAATCAAAATGGCGCCGTTGCCGGGGAGAGCAACGGATTTTCTTTAAAGTGAAGAACTAAACGAATCTTCTTCTCTGTTACAGGTTACAGGAGAAGAAAACAGGAAAATTTGCATTGCAGTATACATATAAGTGGACCTGGGCCTCTGCTCTCGAAAGCAGAGACCAGGATCCCTCAGTTTTGCCGCAGATTCGGGAATTTTGCCACAGATCTGCGGCAATACTGAGCTCACTACTGACCTAATTTCTGCAGGGCTTGCTTCTCTGCAAAATACATCTGCTGCTATACTTGAAATCCTGTATTTTTCACCTATTACCTGCTAATTTAATCAACAGTAAAAAATTGGTTGAAATTGTTAAAAATTGTTTAGACATTTGCATTTTTAGGCACGTGTCTTTCAATTCTTTACTTTTACTGTTGAAGAGTGCTGGAGGCAAGGTAAGTTTTGCATTACATATAGACTAGGAATCATCTCTTGCTTGATTTTCATGCTTTGAGTGAATCCTTGTTATCTATCTTGTACACTTGCACAATTCAATTTTAAGGGCATAACCCATAAATAAGATAAGGTGGGGGATTTCATTACCCTTTCCTTAGCCCGCAAATCATTTTCCCAAGCACTCACTAACCCAAGCCTAATTTAAATAAAAAAATAGACGTTGGCCCTAGGGACATCTCGGACTCATCTAGGAGATTATCCTAAGGGGGAAAAGTGTTGGAAATAGACTCTTGCAAAATCAGTGTCTAGGAAAGGGATTGAGGGCCGAAAGCCCGAAGGTTGCTGGTTACTTAATTAAGGAACGTCTCTGACGGAAAACCTCCTACCAACCTTGCCCTTCCCTGGCTGATTAACTTGTGGTCTACGTCTACACTAAACCTCCCGTGGACGATCTAATCAGTTAGGAGTCGTCTAGGTCTAGGTCAACCATTCTTTTGGCTTGGTTTTGATTTTTTTTTCTTTTCTTTTTGTTTGTTGTTTGATTTTTCTTTTTGTTTGTGATTTTTTGTGTGATATGGCATTCAACAATTCTTTCTATCCTAATAATAATCCATATTTCACACCGACTCCATATTCGGATAATTCCAACCCGGTGTTTTATAATATGCACCAACCAAATACACCGGGTTGGCCTTATCCGAATCAATATGACCCATACCCCCCATCTGATAACTATAATTTCCAAGATAATTTCAACTCTTCACCGAGTAATTGGGGATTCACGTACCCCGAGTCAAATTCTCAAATTCCTTGTCCACCATATTCACCTTGTCCACAGTATTCATTTTCCGATTCCGCTTCATATACTCCTTTTTCTGAACCACCATTTGAAGAAAAATCTGAGTTACTCAGGAGTATAGAAGCCAATTTACAGAGGGTCAAGCAACAACTTCAAGAAACATTTGCCCCTCCAATTCCACAGTATTCTCAAGAGTCTTACTCAGTTCCACCTTATTATAATGAACAACCATCTGCATGGGGAACGAGTAAGGAATTCTTACTTGAGTCCAAACACCAAATCTGATGGACTCACAATTTTACCATCACTTCCAAGACAACACTTCATCTTTTCATCAAAACAATGAAATCATCAATTATGGAAAGATGCTTGAAGACATGACTCATGCTCAAAATGCTAGAAATCGTGACATAGAGTTGATGATCCAGACTCTTCATTCTCATCCTAATTCTAATGTCACTAGCCACTCTGTTAAAACCAAAGAGTCATGTAGTCTTGGAAATCCAGATTCAATTTCAGCACAATCACCTGAACTTGTCAAAAATTCAGATCCCATTGACATTTTGGCAAGTTTTCCTTTTCCTGAAATTGAACTTGAGTGTGAACACGATCCTGAACTTCCACTTGATGATTCAATTTTCCTTCCTGATTCAATTATGACTCCGATGTCTTCACATGATTTCACTTCATTTTCCGAGTCAGTATTGGATCCAGTGCCTATACATTGTGCAATTGAATCACCTATATCTTATGATGATCATATTGAACTTGACCAATTCCATACTTTTGAAAGTCCTATTGATAAATTGGCAAGTTCACATTTTTGTGGAATTGAACTCCATAAAGAATATGATCTTGAACCCCAACTTAGTGATTCGATCCTTCTTTCTGATTCAATAATGACTCCGGTATCTTTACCTGATTTCAATCTTTTTCCAGAGTCGACATTGGATCCTTTCCCAATTCACAATGAAGTTGAATCACCCATCTTTAAGGATCATGTCGAACTTGACCAATTATACCTTTTTGAAGATCCTATTGATAAATTGGCAAGTTCTCATTTCTGTGGAATTGAACTCAATATGGAATATGACTTTGACCCTCAAGTTTGTGATTTAGTTCAAATACCTGAATCATTATTGACTCTTGTTTTGTTACCCAATTTGCGTAACATTTTAGAGTCAGTTTTGATTCCAACCCTCCTGAGCTTGAATCACTAATCTTAGATAGTCACATTCCATTGTTGGACAATACATGTGGACTTGAGTTTTCATTTCTTGACTTGGACCCAATTCCAGAATTCACTTTGACTCCTGAACCTTTACTTGATTTCAGTCACCTTCCTGAGTCAGTTATTCCTGAGTCCAAGTCAACTGTTCTGTCATTTCATACATCATTCTGGGACAAGGGCGTTGATAAATTTGACTCCGAAATTATTTGGAAAAAATGGAAATTAGATGGGGTCATGTACTTAATAAAAATCTTCCAAGGATTTATCTCTTTAGTGGGTCATATTCATGATATTTTTGGTGGGTTCCTCAAAACCCAAAGCAAAGTTGATTGGGCCATGTTTCGTGGACCAATCAGACCACCACCGGAATCACCACCTTAAGGTAATTTTTTCCTTCCCTCTTCATTTTTGTTTCATGCATACATATATCATGATGCATTGAGGACAATGCATGAAATAAGTGTGGGGGGGTTTACTAACATAGAGTTTTTAGATTTTCTTTCTTTTACATTTCTTTTAGATTTTAGATTTTCTTTCTTTTACACTTCTTTTAGAAATAAAAAATAATAAATAAAAAAAAAACTTTTTGAAATAAGAAACAAAGTTTTGATCTATTTTTAAGAAAATTAAGATGTATCTTAGGAATTAAGAAAGCCTTAATTATGACATCTTAAACCTAGTTGAAATAATAGATCTTGTTTGAGATTATAGGCTAAGTAAGTAAAATTGGTGAGATATTTTTATCTTGAATTTTTTGCCTTAGATAATATGCACCTTACACTTACACATTTCTTGGGATGGAGACAAAGACCAAAAATGCCATATAAATAAAAAAAAGAAAAAGAAAAAAAATATAAATAAAATATCACTTATTAAGCTGGAGAATTGTGCCTCAAGAAGCATGATTATTCACGCCTAACGGTGATAAAGGAAATAAATAATCCCCCTTAGTTATGTGGCCTTTTTTATTCGAGACCTTAAACCCGAGGGATGTTTTCTCATCTGGTGCCCTAAGACCGTCTGGTTTGGGAGTCATCGGTTAAAGGCTCGCTACAAGGGTAAACTAGAAAGCCTAGACTAAGGGAAGAAAAAAAACAAAAGAAAAGAAAAAAAAATATATATATATATAAATAAATAAATGGCTTTATGGTTGGAGTTGAAATCCCAGAAATCATCACTTACACGGTGTGCATATTATCTAGGTTTTATGAAAGATAAAATATTCAATCCAATTTTGAAGTCTTACCTTAATTGAAAACAAGATCTTGCATGGAGACTAAGTTTAAGGAAGAATGATTATAGGTGGACTTATGACCTAGGATCACTTATATTTTTGCAAAAATAGTTCGTAAACATGTCTCTTGTTCAAAATGCGTTTTCAAAACACTAACATTTGTCTTCTTTCTTTATGGATTTTGTGGGTGTAATCCGCTGAAAACCCTCAGGAGACAACACTCCTCCTCTAGGGTAACCTAGAGGTTTAACGGCTTGTTGCACACGCTCAGTGCAATCGCGTCACCTGCGAAAGTGGTGTAATAAACTGGTAGTATAGATTTTCTTTTCTTTTTCTTTGTTTTGCTCGGACGAGCAAAAGAATAAGTGTGGGGGTGTGATTGTGATCCAATATTGAATATTTTACCTCATTATTCCCATGCATTTTTGTAATAAATATATGATTTTTACTCATCTTCTCTATATATTTGCAGGTACACACTCTAATGGAGAGATAGCCCAATAATCACTTTAATTAGCAATAATTAAAGGGATTAAATCCAAGATTAAGATAAAGCCCAAATTTGAATCCAAGATCCAGAGAGATCCGCGTAACAACTGAAGATTCCAGAAGGCCACGTGGATAACAACCTAACAACCAAATCGTACCAGAAAATCTGGGCTCAACGGCCTAGATCTTGCCGCAAATCTGGGATTTTCCCGCGCTTTTGCGGCGGTTACGGGGTTGTTGGATCTCAGATTTTGCGCCAACAACCTGGATCTCGAAGCTTCTCCAGAAGTCTATAAATACTTCATTTGGACCTGCGAGCAAAGACGAAATGGAGAAGAGAGGAAAATTAGTATGTTGTTGTAATTTTGTATTTTCTCTCTAGGTTTTAGTTCTTTAGATCCCTCTTCTTCTTCCCTAGATACTTTGTAAAAGAGAGAGATTGTGAGAGAGAGAGCTTGTGTAATCAGGTGTGAGAACTTGAAGCAACAAGGATTCATCCATTCTCCTTCCTCTACTTGAGCTTGGTTCTAGTTTACTTGCTTTCTTTACTTGCTTGCTTTACTTGCTTGCTTTAATTCCTTGCAATTTACTTCATGCTTTGTTTTGCTTTTCTAATGGCTTGTAGCTAATTCTTCTACATGTACTAGCTAACCACTAGCCTTGCCATCTTCACTAACTCATGGGTGATCGCTTTATTTCATCTTGCAAGTTGGATGGTCTTCTCTTCTCTGATGGGTAAAACCTCCTGTCTTCCAAGTGAGAAAGTAATTAGATCAACACGCAAGACGAAACCTACGCCGATGGAGTGACAACATGAGGCACGCACGGAGTTTAGTAAGTATTGGTAACGTAGTAAGGTAAGCTAGTCATGGTTTGATTCTTCAAGTTTCCTTTTCTTTCTAGTGTGAATACTAAAGCCAATCTTGATTTCTTTTCCACTTTCCATCATGAACATATCCATCCATTCTTTCATTTCTTTTTCATTTGATTCTTTATTCTTTTAAAGCAAAGAAGAATCTTCGTTTTACATCTTCACTTCGATCCGTAATGCTTCCATCGCTAGCTCTCCCTGAGAATCGACTCGGTATAGCCTTATGCTATAGCGGAGATAGGAAAGGATACATCGATACATACAGGATAACAAGTACAAGATTCAAGTCACTGCATGTAATGCAGGATAACAAGTGTAGTATTCCCGTAAATGAGATAATCACAGGTCAAGTATATCATGCCGGGTGTCAAGTGATAACATGACAGGAGGATGATATTTGGCAGGTGACCAATCAAGTCAAGAGATTGATATTAGTCCAGATGGCAAGTCATGTCATAACAAGGGGCCTTGCCAAGTAGTAGCATGTTTGGTGTCAGGTGATAACACCTCAGTTGTCAGGTGATACAAACAGGTGTTAAATAGTAGCATGTAATGACAGGTATGAAGTAATGGCATAGCAAGTGTTAACATATCAGGTAAATACGTGGCATGATGATAGAGTAGTAGCTGAGCACAACCAAGGGAGCTGAGCAAGCTGGAGGCACAGATAGCAAACAGTATTTAATACTGGAGCGTCTGGCAAGGTTACCGGGACAACTCGGCTTAAGGTGCGAGTAGAAAATCCGGCAGCCTCTCGCCTAGACGAATCTAGTGGTAAAGTGCTGAGTGCTGATCATGATAACCAGGCGGAGCTAAATAACCTGACGGTCCCAATCACCTCTCTTTCAAGATAGTGAGAGACCAGAAGCTGAAGGACGGAGAGACCTATCGGTCCCAATCACTTCCCTTTCGAGATCGTAAGAGACCGGAGGCGGAAGGGTCCGGAAGTCAAGTACGCTCGGGGTTTAAGCGCACTCTCGGTGGCTACTAGCCATCCCAGGAGTGGGCAGAAACCCAGAGTCCAACGACCACGAAGGGTCGGCCACGCATGGTATAAAACAGTAAAATACAACATAGGCATGGTATATGTACAAGAATTAAACTACCCTAATACAAGCATTCGTCACAAAGCAATACATGTCCAGTCATTGGCACTCGGCCATACACAAATATAGGGACTCAGCCCAATACAAAATACATTTAAACATGGAATAAAATACATGTCGACCTGACAAAGCAGAGAAACCCAAATGGAGGCGAGAGCGAGGACACTCGCCTAAATCTCCGGAAGAACCGAAAACTCTGAAATCCATGGAACTCGCGTACGCGCCATAAATATAATAAGTGAAGAGGAGAGAGAAAGAGTTAGAGAGAGAAAGAGAGAGGAAAACTAGAGAGAGAAGTATATGGAAGGAGAGAGTGCACAGGGAGACGCGGGTTTTGAGAGTGAGACGCGGGAGTCGCAGACGCGGGAATCGTGTCGCAAAGGTGCCACAAACGCGGGGTTCGAGACCCGCGTTCAAGTCAGGACACGAGAAGAACGCGGACGCGGTCATGGGTTCCGCGTCGCGTTACCATGAGAAGAATACAGACGCGGGCATTAGCTACGCGTTGTGCAGACATGAAAGGGACACAGACGCGGGCATGGACTCCGCGTTGTGTCGGTACAAAAACGCGAAGGCCGCATTGAAACAGATGCCAAGAAAGCGAAGATCCGCGTTAAGGCGTTGCCTGGACGCGGGGGTGAGATCCGCGTCAGCAATATACAGAGAGGAGGAGGGAGAGAGAAAGGGAAAGGTGCTTGCTTTGATGGTAGTGTTATTTGGTGGAGGAGTTGGATTTTGATGGAGTAATGAAAAAGAAGGTGAAGGAGGTGATGTTTGGAGGTTGAAGTAGTGGAGATGGAGGTGGTGGTTTGATGGTGAAAGTGATGGTGAAAGTGAAGATGGTGGTGGAAAATAGTAGAGGTGATGGTGATGTTAGTTGTTTGTCGTTGTAATCGTCACCGTAATGATTACCGGAATAATCGCAAACGATAACCGGAATACTCATCGGAGATATTACCGACGAAGAAGAGCTCAGCCCCAATCCAAAGGAGGTGGCCGGCTCTTGATGTGGTGATGGGGTGGTGGTTTTGTGGAGGGTTTTGATGGTGGTGGTATTTTTGGAGAAGGTAAAGGAGAAGGTGAAGGCTTTGGTGGAGTTGTTGAAGTTGTGGTGCTTTAAATGGAGATGGAGGAGGAAGAAGATGGAGGTAGGAAGTTGGAGAAGTTGTAGTAGTTGTTGTTGTGTGGAGATGAAGGAGGAGTGGTGGTGGTTAAGGTGTTGATGAAGAGAAATGAAGTTGAAAGGAGAAGGAAGGTTAATATAGGATTTGGAATTGTGAAGGAGATGTAAAAATGTTTTAGGGAGGGGGTTTTTTGTAAAAATGGAGAGGTGAGGTGGCTCTTTGGCGGCCATGGTGATGGGAGAGGAGTTGGATATTTTGGAGAAGATATTTTTGGAGGAAAGGAGATATTTTTGGAGGAGAATGTAGAAGATAATGGAAGAATGGAGAAGTTTGGAGAATTTGGTGGAAGGAAAAGGAAGGAAAAAAAGGAAAAAGGAAAAGAAAATGAAAAGAGGAAGATATTTTCTTGAAAGAAAAAGTTAAAATAATTAGAGTAGCGGATTCCCGGGATTCGGTTGCGGATGCGGAAAACTTTCGGAAAAATACCGAAATCGTCCGAAAATCAAGTATCTCGGAACGACCAGCAAAAATTCTCAAAAATCAAGAATATTATTCTAAGAATCATGGAGAAATCCATTTCAAGAAATTTTTTATAGTTTTTAAATTAAAAATCTTGGAATCGGCCGCCGATATCGGTCGACACCAAATCTGGCAGAAATCTGATAAATTCTGAAAATTCTCAAAAAATGAATTAAGATAGTAAATATTATTCTAAGCAAATATAGAAAAGTAATTTCTCAAAATTTGACTCCATTTGTAAATTAAAAAATCCAGAAATCGGTCAGCGGTGCTGGTCGACACCGGTTTTGAAGATTTTCCATTTAATTCAGGAAAATTTCAGAAAATCATAGAAAATCTAAAATATTGAAAAATGATATTTGAAACTGAAATCGGTCAAATCTGAATACCGGAAAGACCAAATTGAGTAAGACACTAGAATCGGGTCCCTGGTTCAGAGAAGAGCAGACTCTGAGTCCACGAATCCTGATCCAAGACAAAACGATCATATAAATAATTCATAATACAAAATAAATATAGAAAGTAAATCAAAAATACGATCGAAAAATCTGAATACGCAACTAAGTACGTATTCTGGGAGCGGGGTGTTACAAGCACCTGGTTTGATTTGGTGCATAGTGGGCTGGCCCGCCCACTATGCACACTCCCTTATAAAAAAAATTTAAACAGGCCGGACCAGACCCAGCCTGGCCTGGGCGGGCCTGGCCTGGGTCTGGCCGGGCTGGGCAGCAGTTTTCCAATCAAAAAAAATCTTTTATTTTAGCTAAGGCCCACAGCCTGTTTCCAGCCTAGTACTGCATGGGTTGTATATTTTGGATCCACACCCACACAACAAAACCCGACCCAACAGAAAATTTCAGACTTGTTAACCTACAGAAAAATATTAAAATAATTAGTTAAAAATATCAAAAAAAATAGAGAAAAATATAAATAACAATCTACACTGCTTCTACTTTTCATGATAAAATTTTCATAAGAATAGCAACATAAATTAAATCAAAGTAGCTCCTTTAAAATTAGTTTCTCTTAGTTTCTCTTAATGATAAATCTAAACCCGTTAAGAAATTTAATGTTAAAAAGGCTTTAAAAACCCAATAAAAGAAGATTTAAAATTAGTCAAATTAAACTTATTAATTTCATTTAATTCAGAGGATCATACTCCCAACCTTAAGTTAATTAATCAAGATTAAATAAATAAAAGATCCTAACAATTTTTATTGAAATAATTTATGTAGATTTACCGAGATTCCAAGATTTTCAGTGCTTTGGACTTGTGATCGAGTTCAGGTGAGCGTTTCACTTCTTTATTTAATTTTATTTAATTGTGTTGTGAGTGTTCGTTCTTTTGCAGTTCCTTATTTACGTTGTCGGTATGCATTTACATGTTGCACTTATCATTTCATGTGACTTTCTGTTATATTATACCAGTTTGATTACTTATACTACTTCACGAGACATCCATGATTGTTCACTTTATTTACGTAGTTGATAGGAGCTTGTATCAGTGCCATTTCATGTATTTGTAGTTTATCGTTGCTGGCTTATAGTTTTGATACACCTTAGATTGTGACTTGACTCAGCTCGATTTTGAGGTTGATATAATTAGTATTAGTTATCAAATTTGATATTCATGCATTTGGTGATTATTTCTGACCGGAACACTTTTGGATATTTTGGACAAGTATGTTGGCCTAAAGGCCTTCCACTCTAGTTTTGATAATGATTAACTCATGTAGTTATGTGTACTAATAATCTTGTGATTTTAGTTTCAGATCTTCATTTAAGATATTAGTAGGTGATTAGCTTCAACAAGATGGTTTGGAAGCTTTCACATGGTGTTTCCAGAGCCCGAGCATCAAGATCATATATAGCACTTGTTGGAGTCAACCTCGGAGTTTTGGAGTTTTGGATTGAGTCGGCTTGGAGACGGCGCTCAACAAGAAGACCTCGGTACCTAGTTTAGTTTTGTATTTAGATCCATTTGTAAAGATTAGAATAGTATGATATGCTCAAGTTTACAATACACACACTTTTATGTTTTGAATATTGGTTTTTCGGTTTTTAGTTTAACCGACTTTGGTTTTCATGAATATTTAGATCAATACAAGTTTACATGGTTTATGTATAGTAGATTCATTCTATATACATGCATGCTTAACTTCCTAGACAAACTTAATTTGATATACCTATTAATGTGTTTTAGGTTTTGTGTTTTAACAAAACATATTTTTGGAAATAAAGTCAAAAACTATGATATGTATATGTTTCGTGTATATTGGATTTCTATCCATATGCAACATGCCTAAATGTGTTTAAATATCATGTTTTTGTATTTGGATGAGTTTTGAAAAAATCAGATTTTCTATTGAAAAATTCAAGTTTGGAAAAATACGGTTTTTGGTAATTTTTTCATAACACAAAAATTGTTCAAAATGTTTGATATTTGTGTTAAAATTTTTATCACATATTTGTATATCAATGTAAAATGATAAAACTATTTTTGTGTATTTTTAGAAGATTTATGGAAATTTTTTGAATTAAAAACAACAAGTTTTTCTGACCCAGAACCCAGTCTGCCAGGCTCTGGCGGTCGACCGATGTGCACAAAACATGCACGCTGGCCTACCCATTAAGCCGGTCGACCGAGCGGTCGACCGACTGAAAGCAACCCACTCTCGGGTTGCTCCGATCGACCGGCTTGTCGACCGGCCAGAGAGCCGTTACTCTCTGGTTCAGGGCCTGGTCGACCGGGCAGTCGACCTGTAGCAGCTAACGGTCAAAAATCGACCGTTGGCCTATCGACCGGCCGGTCGACCGAAAGGTCAAATCTGCCTAAATTAGCTGCTAACGGCTAATTTTTTAAAGAGGCTATAAAAACCCCATTTGAGAGAGGTTTTCTCTAAGAATTTTTGGACTAAAATTTCTGAGTTTTCTCTAGTATTTATACAAGTTTGAAAAGAGTTTCTTTGTACCAAAAAGATCAATCTTTACTGTTTTTAAAAGTTTTTCATTATTTCAAAGAAAAATAGTCTTTTGGGAATTTGTTTTGGTATAATCATTCTATATCTTTGTGGAGATTTCCCAAGTGATTTTTCTTTATTTTAAACACTTTGTTTTCCACACTTGAGCTTCATTCTATCCTATCTATAGGGTCTTTGTGTTTGTGGGAAAAAGAAATCGGTTTGTGGTCTTTTGTTCACCATGTTGTAAACCCTATTATTGCTTGGCTTTGTGCCTTTCCCTCATAGTGTTGAGAAGGTTGTGCAATTGGGTTGTATCCCTCAAGTTCTGAGGTGATTCTTGTGTAGCTTTATGCTTATTCCTCAAGTTGTGAGGTGATTGTTTTGTTGGCTTGGTGCTTAGCCTCTAGTGAGAGGTTGTGGTTATAAAGAGAGGAGTTGGGTACTCCTAATTATTATAATGCCACAAATTCTCGGTGGAGGTTCCCTGTGTGGGAGTCCTTTGTGGACAAGCTAGTGGATTCGAAATCCTTCTGGGTGAAGGCGGGGTCGTAGAGCTGGGTGCTCGAACCTCGAAACAAATCTTGTTGTTTGCACTTGATCCATTGACTCTTACTTTCTCTCTCTTTACTTGTGCATTGATCACATTGCTATATCATATACTTGCTTGTGTGTTGTTGCAATTAATTTTAAATTCCGCATTTAGTTCACTAGATTAGCATAATCACCTATTCACCCCCCTCTAGGTTATTTACAGTTGGTATCAGAGCCTACGCTCCTGATATTTAGGTTTAACCACCTAGGAGTGAGATCTTAGTTTGCTAATCTTTATTTACATTTTCATTTGCACACATTTAGTTTGCACTCATGGATAGCCCTCCTATGTTTGATATTTTTAGACTTGATATTTTGAAGGCCAAGAGGAGTTGTCATTTGAAAGCATTAGGATATAAAGTATATCAAGCCATTACTAAGGAAACCTACCCTAATGATAGCAAACATAAAAAGGCCAATGCATTAGCTCTTAAGACACTTAGAGCATCTCTTGATAAAGATTTCTTACATGTGTTTGCTCACTATGATTCGGCTTTTGCAGTTTTGAGCATTTTGACTTCTCCCGAGCTACCAAAGATCATCGAAAAGATGAGAAGATCTAGGAGAGACAAGTCTGACGAGCATTGCCTCATGGTCCAAGGGAATGACTCCCTTGAGGTACAATCGGAATCTCAACTAGATGCTAGCACTAGTTCCTATTGCTGTGGGTGTTTAGAAGTACAAACCTTAAATATGGAACTTGCTAAAAAGTTTGAAATTTTTTTGTAAAAACATGATCTTTTGAAAAAGAAAAATTTTGAATTAAAAGAAGAATATGAGGATTTGTGTTCAAGATTTGATTTAATTTTGCAAGAGAAGGAAGAGATTTGTAGTGAACATGACTCACATAAATCTTAACTAGACCTTGCCATAAAGAAAAACGAATTTTTAAAAAATAAAAATGATTGTGATGATATTGTGATAAACAATGAGGTCCTATCTTCAAAATTAGATTTTATTTTAAAGGACAATCATTCCTTGAAAAATGAAATTGAGTTTATTTCAAAAGAATTAGATTTAGTTTTGAATAAAAATAAATCTTTGCAAAATGATATAGATTCACATGTTTTTCATGCTAGTGTAGCCTCACCTAGCACATCTATTACATGCTCCACTTTATCTTTAAGTATTGAAAATGATATAAATGTTTTGAAGAAAAGTGTTAATTGTTTGGGCTCCACTTTGATCCAATGTGTTTTGAGCCATACACGCTTGGAATCTTTGTTTCGAAAGAAATAAGTTCCATCTTTGCATGCACACCCTCCACGGCATACACGTGCTCCTCACGTACACAACCATCACACCTTGTATGCTCATGTGTACACTTGTACACATTGTGGACGTAAGGGCCACCTTGCTAAATTTTGCTATGATCGTATACATGATGTTAATTTAGCAACTAAATTTGTTTAGGTTAGGAAAGGTACTAACCCCTGTGGACCTAAAAGGATATGGGTACCAAAGACCACTCTTATTATGTTTGATGTAGGGTGGGCTCTCACATGATATGAGAGTAGCGGTACCTTGGAGTGGATGCGTTCCGAGCTTCATGATGACCATTTGGATGCATTACTTTCAAGGGAAGGTTTGGTGGGAAGACCACCTTTGTTTGGAAAAGTAGAGAGGTGCCTTCATCAGTTTTGATATCGATCTCTAACTCCCGTTTTTATTTACATACTTTCACATCATTGATTTATAGCATGTCATGTTTTATTGTTCATTATGCTTATGCTATGTTCATTAGATTAGTGATATACATGTTTAGTTATTTGAGACACCCATGTTTTATATGGA
Source organism: Agave tequilana (assembly GCA_038442645.1). Lineage (NCBI taxonomy): Eukaryota > Viridiplantae > Streptophyta > Magnoliopsida > Asparagales > Asparagaceae > Agave > Agave tequilana. Next base: position 165,116 of record JAVJIF010007884.1, on the reverse strand, counting down.
TCTATATCTATGTGTTCTCACTTTGTTTTTAACTAATGTGTATGTCCTAAATCTATTTCACATGCATATACATAATGATCATATGTATGTTTATGTTTTTTTATTTTGTTTTGATGCTTCATGTTTTGATGTTTATAGTTTATTATGTTAAATACCATGATTATTAGATCATTGACATGCATGTATAGCTTTTGAGATCACCCATGTTTAATATGGACTATTACTTTTGTGTTCTCACCATTGTTTAGCTATTATGCATATCATAGTTCTAATAACATGTGGATTTACATTATGATTGTTTTTATGTTTGTCATGTTGATCTATGACTAGTTTTATGCTTCATGATTTGAATATATATTTGAATGTTAGTTCTCATTAAAACTAGGATATACTTGTACATATAGTGGGACACAAATAAATCATATATATATGTTTGTGCTTGAATGCTTATTTGTACCCATTAGATGTGCTAGTATAGTCTAGTTTTGATGATTCATGCATTTAACTTGTATTCCTATTTTATCCATATATTCATGTTTCTGTGTTTTCACTTCATGTATATGTTTATTTTGTCAAACCATAAGATATACATATATACCCCTTGAGTCATTTGCTTTTCATGCAAATCATTATTATGGACTCAATTGTGTTTAGGGATATGTATGTATACTTCTCATTTTGTCAAAACATACATATGCCTTGAAGAATAAATAATTTTGATGATTTTCATATTTAAGGAATATCGAGCTTGATTACCTATTTTCATGGTTATGTTCTTCACATCTTATTAGAATACTCACCTCTCTTGTTTACTCATGTTAGTTTTCATGAGTGATATTCATGCTTCATCGACTTTGAGTACTGGATATCATGTGAATTTCATGTTTCATGAAAAATATTTTTGTTTTATTCCTTACTTGAAGGATTTCGTACTAGTTTACAAGATTTTCCATTTAACTAGTTGCGGGATTCTTCATTATGGTAGAGTTTTTCAAACATACACTATTTTTCAATCCTATTTTTGAAAACCTCTACCTTCTAAGGGTGGTTGGATGGGAGACCATGCCTATGTATGCTTTATATTGAAAATCTTTTTAAACATGAGCATGAATGGGTGGTAGGATATGAGGTATATACTTGGTATTATTATTATTTTAATTTGGTATCATTGGATCTTTTCAATTGATATCAATATTGGCATGCTTGTATACTCATATATATTTTTATGTATTTATGATTTCACTCCAAATTGTATCAATTTCGATTGGTATCTAATTTTTCATACATATATGTTTATGCTGAGCTTATCTTCTAGTGACTACCTTGTTTCAATTGATTAGTTTTTCAATTGATATTTTAATAACGATGCATAAGCTTATAACAAATAAAAAAAAATTTGATCATCGTTTTATTTGGTATTTCATAAAGGGGGAGAAAATTCGTATTTTTATCTTTCAATTGGTATTTTGTTTACCATTGATTTCTACTCCCACACTTTATGTTGAAAATTGATTTTATTTTGGTATCATATGCTCTAAATGACAAATATTCACAATTGGTATCAAGATTTTGTTTACTTTCAATTGGTATCTATTGATCTATTTCTTTCAATTGGTATCAAGATTTTATTTATTTCTCACAATTGGTATCAATGCCTTATTTACTTTCAATTGGTATCTAAAAATTTAATTTGTTTTATTGAGAAAATTCAAATTAAATATAAAATGTTGTGACCCCTTTATTGATTCTTTGTTTTGAACAAAAAGGGGGAGAAGAATAATTTTTATTGGTTTATCGTTTACCCATTTGTTGATGATTGACAAAAAGGGGGAGAAGAATTTGAGTTTATATGCATGATTTATGCATGTTTTTGTTTCATGTTTAATATTGAGAACATGTTTTATTATTGGTAACAAGAGCATTATGTAATATTTGGTATCAAGAGCTTTCATTATGTAAGTTTTGGTTTATGTAAGTTTTGGTTTATTGGTATCAAAAGAATTCTTTAAAGAGAACATGTTTATGAAATTAAGAAGAAGAAGAAATAATATGTTTTACCTTTCATTTGGTATCAAGAGCATGTTTTATACATTTTATCGTTTTATGCATATCTATTGGTATAAAGAGCCTGTTTATATGCATTTCATAGTTTTTTGCATATCTATGCATTCTCATGTTTTATATTCATTGCATATTTTTGTTGTTTTTCTTCTATGCATGAGTTAAGGGGGAGTTTTTTTGAAACTTAACTTTAATCCATGCATATATAACTCCATGAGTTTTGTCATCATCAAAAAGGGGGAGATTGTTGGCCCAAGGCCTTCCACTCTAGTTTTGATGATGATTAACTCATGTAGTTATGTGTGCTAATAATCTTGTGATTTTAGTTTCAAATCTTTATTCAAGATATTAGTAGGTGTTTAGCTTCAACAAGATGGTTTGGAAGCTTTCACATAGTGCTTCCAGAGCCCGAGCTTCAAGATCATATATAGCACTCATTGGAGTCAAGCTCGGAGTTTTGGAGTTTTAGATCGAGTCGGCTTGGAGACGGCGCTCTACAAGAAGACCTCGGTACCTAGTTTAGTTTTGTGTTTAGATCCATTTGTAAAGATTAGAATAGTATGATATGCTCAAGTTCACAATACACACACGTTTAATGTTTTGAATATTAGTTTTTCAGTTTTTGGTTTAACCGACTTTGGTTTTCATGAATAGTTAGATCAATACAAGTTTACATGGTTTATGTATAGTAGATTCATTCTATATACATGCATGCTTAACTTCCTAGACAAACTTAATTTGATATACCTATTCATGTGTTTTTAGGTTTTGTGTTTTAACAAAACATATTTTTGGAAATAAAGTCAAAAACTATGATATGTATATGTTTCTTGTATATTGGATTTCTATCCATATGCAACATGCCTAAATGTGTTTAAATATCATGTATTTGTATTTGGATGAGTTTTGGAAAAATCAGATTTTCTATTGAAAAATTCAAGTTTGGAAAAATATGGTTTTTGGTTTTTGATAATTTTTCCATAACACAAAAATGGTTCAAAATGTTTGATATTTGTGTTAAAATTTTTATCACATATTTGTATATCAATGTAAAATGATAAAACTATTTTTGTGTTTTTAGAAGATTTATGGGAATTTTTTGAATTAAAAATAACAAGTTTTTTTGACCCAGAACCCAGCCTGCCAGGCTCTGGCGGTCGGCCGGGACGGTCGATCGGACCAGGAGCCGGTCGATCGTAGAGGTCGACCGACGTGCACAAAACGTGTACGCTGGCCTGCCCATTAAGCTATTCGACCAACTGAAAGCAACCCACTCTCGGGTTGCTCCGGTCGACCGGCTTGTCGACCGGCCAGAGAGTCGTTGCTCTCTGGTTCAGGGCCCGGTCGACCGGGCGGTCGATCGGTAGCAGCCAAAGGTCAAAATTGACCGGTGGCCAGTCGACCGGAAGGTCAAATCTGCCTAAATTAGCTGCTAACGGCTAGTTTTTTAAAGAGGCTATAAAAACCCCATTTGAGAGAGGTTTTCTCTAAGAATCTGGGCTAAAATTTCTGAGTTTTCTCTAGTGTTTATACAAGTTTGAAAAGAGTTTCTTTGCGCCAAAAGTTCAATCTTTACTGTTTTTAAAAGTGTTTCATTATTTCAAAGAAAAATAGTCTTTTGGGAATTTGTTTTGGTATAATCATTCTATATCTTTGTGGAGATTTCCTAAGTGATTTTTCTCTGTTTTAAACACTTTGTTTTCCACACATGAGCTTCATTCTATCCTATCTATATGGTCTTTGTGTTTGTGGGAAAAGAAATCGGTTTGTGTCTTTTGATCACCAAGTTGTAACCCTATTATTGCTTGGCTTTGTACCTTTCCCTCATAGTGTTGAGGTGGTTGTGCAATTGGGTTGTATCCCTCAAGTTGTGTGGTGATCCTTGTGTAGCTTTGTGCTTATCCCTCAAGTTGTGAGGTGATTGTTTGTTGGCTTGGTGCTTAGCCTCCAGTGAGAGGTTGTAGTTGTAAAGAGAAGAGTTGGGTACTCCTAATTATTGTATTGCCCCAAATCCTCGGTGGAGGTTCCCTGTGTGGGAGTCCTTTGTGGATAAGCTAGTGGATTTGAAATCCTTCTGGGTGAAGACGGGATGTAGAGCTGGGTGTTCGAACCTCGAAACAAGTCTTATTGTTTGCGCTTGATCCATTGACTCTTACTTTCTCTCTCTTTACTTTGTGCATTGATCATATTGCTATATCATGTACTTGCTTGTGTGTTGTTGCAATTAATTTTAAATTCCGCATTTAGTTCACTAAATTAGCATAATCACCTATTCATCCCCCCTCTAGGTGATTTACAAAGTATATATGACGTCTCTATTCATATGAGACAATTTAGAGATACCACAGATAATGATTAGATGTGATTGATGTTAGACATTTCTGGACTCGATGTTTTGTCACTGGGGTATTAGTATACTTGATAGTTCTTATTTAGTTATTTATCCTTCTGGATTCGGATTTAGTTGTGAGGAAAGTTGGACAGCGTTTGGATTGATCTGGAGATTGGCCTGATTCATATTTGCAGACTTATTTGAGGTATTTATCGGATATTTAAATAATGATACTTCAGACGAGAATTCATTTAGAAAATAAAGGTGGATTAAACAAGTATTACCTTAAGATTGATTTATCTTGATGTTTGGATTTATATATGGAGCTAGATTTCAACTTGAGGTTTACATGGATGCTTTACCTTGATTTGATCTATCGCATAATACTGATTTTAGATTATTAGTTGCAAGTATTTTATTTAGATATATTCGCCGATAAATTATCTAAGTGACATTATCAGTAGATTTGATTATTCTTATTGATGATAAAATAAGTGAGAGTTTAGTTGGATATTCATGATTTGATCTTGACTACTTTAGTTATTGGATTGAGTGTGATTTCACTGATATCGGTGACTATATTACATGTTTGGAGTTTTAGGCAGCTATTAATCGATCTGTTTTATTGGTGACTTAGAGGATGGATATGTCGATGACTTTGAGGATCATAGTTGATTATATACTTTGCCGGATTATTATATACTTTCCTGAATATCTTGATTTACCTGAGAAACTTGATTGATTATACTTGGTATCTACCTGATAACTATCTGTCCATGTTACCATTAATTGCTGGGAAAATATTGTTACACGGTAACAACACTGGGATGTTATACTTGTTACATATTCCTGTTTACCGGTATCCTGTTCACTGATATAATATATTCCTATTATACCAGTATCCTAATTACATATGTTGATATTGTTACCGTGACTACCACCGAGTTATCCCAGTGATTCAAGTAACATGACAATAAGTAACCTTGACAAACTAATAACATGATATTAAACAACTTACACTGGGATTGAAAAAATTGATGGAGGAGACAGCATCTGTATTTTGGGTGGACCTAGGATTTAGGTTGCGCAGCTGAAAGAGGGTTCCACTGCAGGGTTCCCGTTAGGTAACTGGCACCACGTCCTGTTTCCTGTTCCTGTTATACATGTTATACATGTACTAGTTCTTATTATATATGTTCCTGACTACCTTACAGTAGGTCCTGGTTCAACGCCAAGAGTCGGGCCGTGGTCCCTGGTATGCACGGGACTCACCTAAAACACAGACAATGACTCCAACCGATCAGTTTCAATAACTGAGGACCTCGATTGGCATGTGTGGTAGGCGTAGTATGGGATGCATCTATTACATGTGGCAATTGGTGTTTGCTGACATAATTAATAATGATAAACTATTAATGTATTGTGACTAATCGTGATCACCTGACTGTATATACATGTATAAACTATGATAGATATAGGATTGTACATCAAACTAGTAACATATGCTAGGTTATACATTTTGACATTAATTGTTCCCTATTATCATGATATCAGTTATATATCGTTCATAGTTTGCTATTGATATTGATTATTTTGTTACCTTTTATTTTCAAATTATCTTGTTATTGCTTACATTGTTTTTTTTTATGCACGAGCACCTTCCCTGTTATGCACACACTCATTAGGTCGCTTCTGACGACCCTGGATTCGCATGTCCAGGGTATTAGACATTTTCTTATATTGTTTAGATATTCATGTGATCGTACGCGTTATGAGGAGCGGGAGTTTCTCTTTTCTTGATTATAGGTATTCTTGATCTTTTATTCATGTTATTTCCTGATTCTATCTTTATCGCATCCAGTTGCCATTTTCTTTCCTTTATTCATCTGTTATCATTGTGTTAGACATTTATATGTCATATTGTAGTGATATTGATTTATCGTAGTAGATTTTGTAACTTGTTCAGGCTACTTTAGACTTAGCGTATGTGCATGGGTATTTTTCTCACGTATATACATCGCCGACCTTCGTCGCGACTCCGTTTTCACGTATTTTGGGAAGCGGGGCTGACACTACTGCCCTGTTCGATACCTGGAAGTAGCTTCAAAGTTCATAAACACACGTAATGAGACATCACGGCATCAGTTGATCCTAGCTTTCTGAATGACTCGGTGAAAATGTAAATCTCACCTGGATGGTCAGGCTTGACCGACTTATTCCTTTAGTTCCTTTTGTTCATTAACAATATTTTGTTCCTGGGTTGGCTGCTAATGCCCCAATGCGATGAATGCTTTGTACACTGTATCTATAGGAGAGGTTATTCCTTTTTGTTGAGTGAAAGTTAGCTTCTGAGCATAAAAAGTAAATCAGAATAGGATTGGAGGGAGAAGGAATCCCTAGCTATTGACTCATCCCCTATTGAATTCAGTCCTAGGGCATTAAAAGAGAAATTAATTTCTAAAGAAGCCACATTGAGCATGTATTCAGTGTTAGAAAAAGATTTATCAAGCTTCAACGACATTTAGTCAATTTTGAAAAGCAAGAATCACAGTGTTATCTTACCTTCACCATGATACGGACTCACTTCAGAGCCGAGCCAGCATTATGCCCTCAAATCAGCTTTTGTTCACTCCGAATGAACAGATCGATCAAAGAAGTGAGTGACGTTGATCAGGTAGGGTGAAAATATCTTTGTTACTTAAGATATTTCTTTTACACTTGAAGACTCTCCTTAATTGCTCAAAAGGACTGACTTGCCTTGGATGAATACCCCAGAATCCAACATAGTATGGAGGATAAATTTACTCAGAATCCGTTATGGTGTCTCTGTCATCTCAGCTTGAACCAGAAATCTCGTATGTAAGTCATTGATGTACACTGTCTAAAAATCACTGAAGACAAGTTATCAGATAGTAGAGTCCATACTTCAGACGCGAGGCTAAGCAAAGCCATTCATGCAACGTCAGGACGCAGGGCTCGAAGCTTGCACCCCTGCATCACTGCAATGCTAAGACGCAGTGTTCGAAGCCCGCATCTCAACACCACTGCAATGCCAAGATGTAGAGCTTGAAGCCTTCGTCTCAACATCACTGCAATGCTAAGACGCAGGGCTCAAAGCCCGTGTCTCAATACCACTTCAATGCCAAGACGCAGATCTTGAAGCCCGCGTCTTAGATGCAAAGCTCGAGACAATCGTTTAACATCATATCAGTGAGGGAACATAGATTTGAGGCTCACGTTTCAACACCACAGCAATGCCCAAACCCAGAGCTCGAGGCCTGCGTTCAGCATTTTTTTAATGGCTAAACACAGAGCTCAAGCATGCATACTAACTGCAGAGGGGCCCTACGTCTCAGTTATAACTACCCCCATTACTCGGTCAAGTAATGCCCACGTAATGAGGGGAGTTAACCCCATTATGGAGAATTTTTAGGGGACAGTTTTACCTTAAAACCCTTATAAATAACTAAAGCTGCTATTGAAGGGGGGTCAAAATTTTCAGCTGAGGAATACTTATAAAGAGTTTAACTCTTCTACTAACTTGCTGAGTTCAATTTTTTCCTAAGTCTCTGTGAGATTTTATTGGATAGGAGCTGTGCTACTCCATCTGTGATCTAAGAAAAAGATTTTCAGAAGAGCTCGACATTCACCCAGTCAACGAAAAACAAGATTCACTTTCCATCGCTACGCAAAAAATCGAGCTTTAAACAAAGAGAAGATCTGAGTTTGAGTGTCTTCTCTCTCTTGTAGTCAAAATTTTGAGTGGTTATTTCTCAATGATTCAAGGAAAATTTACAATAAACTTTCAACATTTTCCCCCCATACAAGAGATGGCGACTCCGCTAGGGACTATTTTCTCCACTGATGACCAAGTTATGGTGCAAGGTGACGTCAGTTTTATGGGAAAAACGGTCGAGTCACTTATTGTGGAATTCGACCAGGCAAAATATGAAGAGTTTCTCTCTTCTGGCTCCAAGAGTCCTAGGGTGGCACGACAGTACCATAGGGCCTCCTTGGAGATCCGCTCTCAAGTCCCTTCGGAGACTTCTCAAAAGATGGCCTGCACAAATAATGCCATTTCTGGTCGCGTCGTTTGCATGGTCTGCATCAATGTCTCCCACAAGACCCGCGAGGCCAATGTCGTTGAAAGCCAATCTTGTCACGCCCCTTCTCTTCCTCAGCTCTAGGTTACCAAAGGTCCCCAACAACTTGTGAAGCATAACCTGAATGCTAAACGTCAACAAAGGTGACGTGCACATCGACAGCAAATGCAAGAAGTTGGAAAAATCATCTATACAGGACGTAAAGCTCATGCCTGTGTCTCTTCTGAACCGCATCACAGACCTCAAGAGGCTCGCATTTCTGAGGCTTCACCTCACAGATATGATGTTCAGTAATGCGAGGTTCCCGTCTCTTCTCATAGACACGAGACTCGCGTCTCTACGATAGAATGCAAGACTTATAAAGTTCGCGTTTCTCCAGTGTTGCCACATAAATGCGACAATCAGCAACACGAGGTCTGCATCTCTTCTCAGCAGAGGCACGAGACTCGCATCTCAAAGCTAAAATGCGAGAGCCGCGTCTATTCTACAGAATGTGAACTCCGCGTTTATGAACCTTGCATCACTGAAACTTGCAAGGTTAACATTCGCACATCGACGGCTAGGGTCAGAAGGGAGCTGAAAAGTTCTCATCCTCAGAGACTTGAGGCTGGTCTCTTCGATCTGCCTCTGACGTATCTAAGGGATTACTTGACAAAGTAGAGGAGTGTTCATCAAATCAATCCACTGTACTATTGTGAACGGCTCATCACAACAGTGCTCTTTGAATGCCACTGCAAACAGTCGATGTTCAAACAGTTATCATCTACGTCAGTCTCTCGCTTGACCAAAATACGTCGTTCCCGCATAAGGAGAACTTTCTCTGATATGGAGTACCCTGAGGTTACTATAAACATGGTAGGTCCAAGAACAACCCAAGCAAGACTAAGGGAAGTAGCCAATAGTCAGCTCTGACGAGTCTGACACCGAGCTGAAAGGAGTTTACCGGCATACCTGCACTCGAACTGGCATGATGCCCTAGTGGACTACAGTGCCATTGCTAGGGGCATCGAAGTTAGCGAGTCACACTCTGCCATCGTAAAATCGCAGGCCTCATACTCTTCCTTAGAGAAAGAAGCCTTGTATATATGGCAAGTACTCCTGAAGAAATGGCCAGATGCTTTGAGCAGCAAGCTTAGACCCAGAGGGAGCAACTCAATATGATCATGATCAACAAGAATCTATCGACAGCCTCAAGCAGATGCTTTCGCAATTGCTTGAGGACAAAAAGAAGAAGCCTAAGGCCAAGACACCTTCCAAGAAGTCTAAAGGCAAATAGAAGGAAGGGAAAGCTCGTCTTCTGCACATACTGAGGAGAAGGAGCATTCCAACTCTGAATTGTCCAAACCTCCATCCGAAGGGGAAGGCAACTCAGCGAATATGAGCACTCATTCCAAAAGAATGAGTAAACTAGAATAGCATCTTGAAGCCCTTACCAGTCGGAAACGCCTACAAGAAGCAGGAGTGGTCCTGCTGTACCCGGCTTGAGTGGAATCTTGTCCCGTACCCTCCTAAGTTCAAAGCTCCAACCTTGCAGGCCTTCGATGGCAAGGGGTCATCGAACCAACATATATACTACTTCAAGTCTCTGACTGGAAATGTAGTATCAAATGATGCCATCCTGGCATGTTTGTTCATCAGCACCCTGAAGGGGATTGCTTTTAAATGGTTCATGAAGCTCTCAGAAAGCTCTATCAAGAACTGGGTTGATTTGGATAAGCTTTTCCTCACCTATTTCTTCAAAGATGATTGGGAGATTACCATGCTAACTCTCCTGGCAACAAGGCAACAGAAAGGAGAGTCAATTAAAGCATTTGTGAAGAGATTTGGAACAAGGTATTCCAATGCCCTAGCGGTATGACCTAGACCACCCTAGTGGAAATATACCATCACAATTTGCAAACCTCACTCCTAACTCAGATAGGAGTAGATAAAAGTCGTACCTGGAAGTAGTTAGTCCAGTAAGGCGAAGAGGCAAAAGAGATTGTCACAAGGGTTAAGGCAAAAGAAAATAAGCTCAAACCGTAAAGTCAATGAGGTGCGCGCTAGATGCATCTTCTAAGCTAAAAGAAAGGACACATTGGCGACAGAGACAAACAGCTAGAGGGGGTAGCTCTTTAACCCAATTATACACTAACAAGCAATACTCTTTTAAGGACGAGCATGTAATTCAAGTTACTCAACAAGAGAAACAAACTAAAACTTCCTGAAGTTAGACGTCCTGAAGAGGTTTGCAAGACCGACACCCCAATTATTGCTTGTACCACGGGATGTTAGGGTACCCTACCAAGAGCTATTATGTCTTCAAAGACATTCTCTAAGCTTTGATTGATATGTAGGTGCTCAAGCTTCGCCCGGAGCAGAAGAAAATGACAATAAATATGACATCATTTCTTCAGTTTAGGGTCAAGCCTGCAACGCCGGCCGGAGAGTTCCCATCCCGAAAAGGGGAACTAAGGTGCTCAATATAGATCCATACCACCAGTGGGAGAAGGCTCTCATACCTGTTTCTACTCCTCAGGGAGAAATCATGTGGGTTCATCCCGACCTCGTGGAAGGCCAACAGTGGACTATTGTTACCAACAGGAAGTCCAAGGGCAAAGCAAAAGCTTCGCCTTGCAATGTAGTGTGTGTTTCCTCCTGGAAAGCAGAAACTGATGTTCCCTCGCTAACTGAATCGGAGGAGGAGACAATCGTCCTTACTACAGAACTGAATATGCCACTCTTAGCAGAGACCCGCAGGGTTAGTCGTACTTGATGAAATACGATGAAATGGTGGCAAATCTGCCTAAACCCACCCCGAAGCCAACCAAGCAATCCACAAAGCAACCCGTGGAGAAGCAAAAAGATCTTTGATATGCCAAGGCCCTTCCAAAGGACAAAATGGAAGGATCTTCAGCACCTTACCATTTTGATGTCTTGGCTGAACTGGCCAATATCCCAGCCAGGATCACCCTTTACGAGCTCCTAAGACTGTCCAAGTCAATAAGGGAAGCTCTGAGAGAAGTTTTAGCCGATGCTGAGGCTTTCATGACCTGGATTCTGGCTGAACTCTAGAAGGAAGATGAAGAAGACTGTCTCCATGCCTCTCAACATGCCCCCTGCATAACCTTCACTCTAGACGACATGTAGGTTAGGGGAAAACATGATAGGCCCTTGTACTTCACAGGGCATATTGGATCATCTAAAGTAAAACACATTTAGGTAGATACAGGATCCACGTTGAGCATCATGCCCCATCGGGTCATCCAGCACTTGGGAATCCCCACTCACTGATTGAGCGTCACTCAAACCACCATTTATGATTTCAATGCCAATAGTACGCACCCAATGGGAATGATTAAACTCAAATTTAGATCGGGGACCAAATATCCAAGGTGACATATTATGTTATCGATGCTGACACTTCATACAATTTGCTACTGGGATAACCATGGATTCATCTTAACTCCGTCGTCCCTCTACTCTCTATCAAGTCATGAAGTATATTGACGGAGATGGAAAAGTTCAAACAGTGATCACCAAAAGGCATCCAGTCAAGGGGTAGAGCACTACTTCACAGACTCCATCCTGTACCAAAATTCTCTAGAGACAGACGATAATCCCCAGCAAGAGGAATTAAACTCTGATAACGAAGCTTATGTCGAGCTAGGGACAGAAGAAGAATGTCTTTAGGGGTTGAATCCACTTGAAACGAGTGTTAATAAACTCGATGTCAATGACACTGATAATGATGTAGGCGAGTGGTATATTAATAAAAAGTTAGATTTGGATTACTTTTCAGTGTTTGCTTCTGATTCGTGTCATCAGGTACTATTAGCGATGTAGATGATGACCCCTGATCGGCAATAGATGCCCTGATATCATTGCATGTACAGATGAGATCATCTCTCACGGTATATCAAAGCGTTAGTGACGCGCAAGAATCTTTCTTCAAGCTCCCAGCAAGACGCAAAGGTCAGAAACTGATCTTCTTTGGAAGTGTCAAGTCCAAAACCAATGACTTACGAAGACTCAGAAAGCGAGACTGAACTTCCTCAGTTCTCTCATTATGAGTCAAATGTACTCAGAATGATGGAGAATATGGGGTATGACTAAACAAGTGGTCCTGGCTTGAACTTCGGTAAAGGAAGGAGAACACTGCTTCGCTCCTTCATTCCAAAAGGAAAGCCCCTGATTATTATCATCAAACTCGCAGGGGGTTGGGCTATGTGTCAACTCCAATCTCATCAGCCTCTGAGTCTGAAGGGTTATTACACTATAATCACTCGTCAGGCACGTCATCGTGAGAGTCAGATATCAGTATTAGCAACATCTTCAAAAAACTTTTGGTAAACAAGGTATCAACAAGCCACCCACAAAATGGAGATGAAGAAATGACCCAGTCAGATACAGATTCTTGGATCAAATACCTAAATACTCTCTGGAATATTCACTTTGAACAACGCGAATCACCCACAGAGGATATGATAACCAAGATTGATCTGGGAGATGAGGCTAATCCCAAGCCCATCTTTATAAGTGAAAGCTTATCACCCCCTGAGAAGGATGATCTAATACTTCTTGTGCAAGAGTATATAGATGTTTTCGCTTGAAACTACGAGGATATATCTGGGCTCGACCCTCAAGTGGATATGCATCACCTCAACATCAATCCGAATGTGAAGTCCATTAAATAACAACGACTGTTCCACTTGAAGATAATGGAAGTGTTTCAGTCAGAAGTCAAGAAGCTTATAGACTCCATTTATCAGGGAGGAACAACACCCTGATTGGGTAGCCAATATCATCCTTGTTACTAAGAAGAATGGAAGATCTGGGTTTGCATTGATTTTCATGATCTAAATAAGGCGTGTCCTAAAGATGAGTTCTCCCTTCCAATCACGGATGTCATGATCGACACACGTGTGGGTTCGAACGGATGTCTTTCATGGATGGATTCTCGGGATACAATCAAATGAAGATATACCCTGATGATAAGAAGCATAAATCTTTCAGGATACCATTAAGGGTGTATTGCTATACTGTCATACCCTTCGGATTGAAAAATACGGGGGCGACATAGTAGATAGCTATGAATGCAATTTTCTATGAGCATATACAAAAAACGGTGAATGCTATATAAACGATATTTCAGTGAAAAGTCATGCCAAAGGCGATCACATAGCATATCTGAAGACAGTATTCAATATCATGTCTGAGCATCAATTAATGATTAATCCCACCAAATCTTTCCTAGGAGTGGCCAGCGGTAAGTTCCTAGGGTTTTTTGTAACATCCAAAGGAATCCACTTCGACCCAGAGAAAGTCCGCGCTGTCTAGGAAATGTAACCTCCAAAGAATCTTAGAGAGCTTAGAGGATTACAAGGCTAACTGATCTATATCCGGAGATTTATCTCAAATCTCACAGGACGATGCCAACCTTTCATGAAATTGATGAAGAAGGGTGTTTCACTCATTTAGGACGATTCTTCCCAACAAATGTTCGAGAAAATCAAGTGATACCTCACGCATCCACTTGTCCTTACAGCTCCGATGTCAGGAAGACCTTTCCTAAAATATATTCGAGCTATGGATCATTCGCTAGGGGCTTTACTAGCTCAGAATAATGATCAGGGATACGAGCAGGCAATCTACTACCAGAATGAACTATGATCAGAGCTGAACATCAATACAACCCAATCAAAAAAAATGCTTGGCGTTGGTATTCATCGTCCAGAAGACATGACACTACTTGGTGGGTCAACCGATACACGTCATATCAAAAGTTAATCCTTTAATATTGCTTATGATGAGGCCATCATCAATGAATGGTTGATTGGCAAAATGGGCCATGTTGCTCTCCCAATATGAGATGTAATTCCTGCCACAAAAAGCTGTAAAGGGATAGGCAGTGGCAGGCTTCTTAGCTGAGCATCCAGATCCAAGGGCGACCAATTTTTTTGAAAATCTCCTGAACGAGGTCGCTGAAGTTTGCTTGACCCAGACATCTTTCGAAAGACAGGTGTGGGAACTCTTCTTCGACGACGTATCAAGAACGGGTCCTCAAGGAAATATCTTAGTAGGAATGGGGGTAGTACTTGTCTCTCTATAGATCAACATAATCTCCCCTGCATTCTCATTAACTGACCCATTTTCCAACAATATAGCGGAACACATTGTTCTCTTATTCGGGATGCAAATCACTGATGAGATTGGCGTTAAAAATCTCAAAGTATACGGTGATTCAAAGGTCATCATTAACGAGGTTCGCAGGGAGTATGAAGTTAGACATAAAGACTTGGTATCCTATCTAATTTTACGCATATTTTGAATTCTTTTCATTACACTCCTACATTTATCAGGTAATAAATCTGCTAATTTTCTTGTCTTAAAATGTCTATTTTGGAGAAGATAATCATGAAGAGAAAGAGGATTAAATCAAATAAATACTATTTAAAATCAGATTTAACTAGATCTATTTAATCAGCTGTGGATGATCCCAGATCCAGTTAGAACAAATCAAGGATTGGGGCAAAGGTTCAGCTAAAGTTTAGAGCAAATCAGAAAGATAACACCAAATGGAAACTGATAAAATTTGAATTTTTTAAATCCATTTTTGTTAGCTAAACATCAACCGAGGATAACATCAAATACAAAGTCCAAATTCAAATCCAAAGAGATAAATGGATAGAGAGAAGATCAACGGATGAGATGAAGCAAGTTTGACTCGGATTCTGACTAGATACAATTTAGTATTTGAATCATAACTTTTACTATAGAAACTCAAATCTGAGGATCATCCAGAAAGACGACTTTAAGGAATACAACTCTTAAGTTGATCCCTATTTCTAGTTATATCATTTGATAAGTTACATTCAACAATCAACACGCCAACAAATTGCAGATTAGAACTGAATATCCATATTAAATCAAGTTTAGAGATAAGGGGAGAATTTAAATTTAGAAATAGCCAGCTTCCTTTATCTTCATGCTCCTCTACCCTCTGCATTTCTCCTATAAATACCTTCAATCTCAGAGGCAAAGAGGAGGACCAAGCAGAGATAGATTTTAGGCCAGTTTTTTATTCTTTTTAGTGTAGGTTTTTGTTTCTTTTTATGTAACTTTTATTTCTTTATAAGCATAGGTTAGACTGAGAGTCATGGAAGTAAGAGAGATTATGTTAAGAGTGACATCAATATAACCTCCTTTTTTCATCGTTTCTACAAGTAATCAAAAGTAACATCTTTATGCTTTTCTTATTTATTTGTTCTTCTTCTATTTCTACTTTTCTTCTTTTGGTTTTGATGAATATCCAAGTGAATCTAGAAACATCAGTATAGCCATGTTTGTGTGAGTGCCAACGATATTTCATGATGATGTTCTCCTCCTCAAGATTCCGTATCATTTCATTCTAGGTCTTCTTATGATGTAATGCAAATGGGGACTGAGCTCGATCTTATGGGTTATGCGTTGATCGACTCCGAAGCAAGGTAAAACATGCAAGGGTTCCAGGTAAGTCATCAACCAAAGGAGGTAAGTATTTCTTTTTACTTTTCTTTCTTTCTTGTAACTTTAGTTTAGATCACCAACGCCACAATCTCCCAACTCTATTATCACTCTTTTCAATTTCTTTGTATATATCCATTTTCTATTTTCTCCACCTTCTCAATCTTCCACTTTGTTCCTAACTTAATTTTAACCTATTTTTCCTTTTCTTTTTAATAAGTGAAAGAAGATTTTTAACCATTAATTGTAACCTAAAAGAGAACTTATTAAAAAAATCTTTCATCGCTAGTCCCTCCTTGTGGATCATGAAAGCCACTTGCTATTGCGGTAGCATTGAGTATGTTGCACTTTTATTTTGTATTTTTGAATCTTTGTATTCTTGTGTGCAGGTAAAAGCCTTAATTAGGTAATTTTGGCGCAGTTGTCAGGAAGGGATGGTAAATAATTATCTTTTTAAGTTTACATTTTTGATTAACTTTCTTCTTGTTCTTGGTGAACAGGTGTAAAGAAGGGAATTTTTGTTGCGGTGGACTATAAGTAGCCCAGGACTCTGCTCAAGAAAGTAGAGCCCAGAAGCCCTCAGATTTGCTACATTCCAGTGGCAAACTGAGTGAACTACTAACCTGTATTTTTTATAAGTTCGCTAAATTGTAAAACTAAATTTCTGTAGCTTTTTATTTTCTTGTTTGTCTCACTGTACATACTTTCTAACCTCAACAGTAAAATGATGTTTTTTAAATGCTAAAAATAGTTTAGACTTGCATTTAGGCATGTCTAATTTGTTTATATTTTATATTACTGTTGAAAAGTGCTGGCGCAAAAGGTACGTATGCATAGCATATAGTTTAGGAAACATTCTTAAATGATTATTTGTTTGTTGAATGTTACTTTTCTATATCCTACACACTTTGCACAATTAATCTTAAGGGCTTGTCCTATAAACAAGATAAGGTGGGGAAGTCATTACCTTCTCTTAGCCCACAAACAATCTCCTCACTCACCAACCCAAGCCTAGCTAAACTGAGTAGATGTTAGCCTTAGGGACATCTCAGACTCATATAGGAGACTGACCAAAAGGGAAAGTTGATTCGAATTTTTCTCTTGCCAAATCGGTGTCTAAGGCTGGGGATTGAGGGGCGAAACCCTGAAGGTTGGTGGTTAGGCATAATTAGGCCTGTTGATTAGGCATGGATATCTCCCACTGATCTTTCCCCTACCTGGCCAATTAACTTGCGATCAGATTCAACAATATACCCCACGTGGACAGTTTAACCAATTAGGAGTCATCTAGGTCTAAGGTATACCCTAACTTAGTTTAATTTTTTCTTTTTTTTTTACTTATTTTTTTTTTTATTTTTGTTTGACATTCTTGTGTGATATGGTTTATAACAATAATTTTTTCAATTTTAATGGTAATCCATATTACACCCCATTTGACTCGGATAATTCCAACAGATTTTTTTTACAATGTGAACCAACCAAATACACCGGGTTTGACTTATCCGAATCAATATAACCCATGTCCCCAATCTTACGATTTTAATTTCCAAAATAATTCCAACTCTTTACAGAGTCATAGGAATTTACCTCTCCCGAGTCCAACTTTCAACCAACTTATCCTCCTTATCCACCTTGTCCATAATTTTCACAATATTCATTCTCCGATTTTGCTTCCTATACTCCTTTCGGACGAGACCACCATTGAAGAAAAATTCGAGCTAGAAAAGAGTATAAAAGCCATGCAGAAAATTTCAGGCCTCCCAATTCCACAATGTTTTCAAGATTCATACTTAGTTCCACTAGTTCAAAATAGAAAACTATCAATCTTGGAAATGAGCATGCGTGAGTCTGAGCAACAATCATAAAATCTGATGGACTCACGATTTCACCACAAATTCCAAAATGATGAACCAATCGACTATGAAAAGTTGCTTGAAGCCATGACTCAGGCTCAAATCACTCATAATCATGACATAGATATAATGGTCAAAACTCTCCATTCTCACACTTTGACCATTCCTAATGTCGCTAACCATTCTATTAGAGCCTAAGAATCATGTTATTTTAGAAAACAAGGCTCCATTTCAGCACAAGCATTTAAACTTGCCCAAGCTCCAAATTTTAAAAACCACATTGACATTTTGACAGGTTATCCCTTTCCTAAAATTGAACTTGAGAATGAATATGATCTTGAATCTCAACTTGGTAATTCAATTCTACTTCCTGATTCAATAATGACTCCAATGTCTTCATCTAATTACAATCCTTCTCTAGAGTCCACATCGGATCCTGTGCCTGTCCATCAGGAAATTGAATCACCAATCTTTTATGATCATCATATTAAACTTGACCAATTTCATACTTTGGAAAGTCCTATTGACAATTGGCAAGCTCTTATTTTTATGAAATTAAATTCAATAAGGAATGTGACCTTGAATCTCAAATTTGTGATCCAGTTCAAATTTCTAAATCAATATTGATTCCTATTTTGCTACCTGATTTGAGTAATAATTTAGAGTCAAATTTGATTCCCATTCCTATCATTCTTGAACTTGAATCACCAATCTTAGAAAGTCGCATTCTATTGTGGGGAAATGAATGTGGACTTGAGTTTCAACTTCTTGATTTGGACGCATTTCCTGAACAAATTTTGACTCCTTAACCTTTACTTGGCTTCGGTCATTTTCCTGAGTCGACTGTAGTTCCTGCCCTTCCTGATTCCAGATCAATCATTCCATCTTTTCATACTCCATTTTTGGACAGAGGTGTTGATAATAATGATTCTGAAATTAGTTTGAAATTTTGGAAATTAGTTAGGATAAAATTCTTAATATTCATTCATATATACATTATTTTAGTGGGTTATATTAGAGAGGTTTCTAGTGGGTTCCTCCGAACTCCACGCAAATTAGATTGGGCCGCATTTCGTATACCAATCAGACCACCATCGGAACCACTACTTAAGATAATATTTTCCTTCCCTTCTTCTTTTTCATGCATCTATGCATTAATTCATATATCGAGGACAATGCATGACATAGGTGTGGGGGAGGGTTCTAACATAACTTAGATTTTCTTTTTATTACTAAAAATTATTAACGTTTTCTTTACTTTTAAAAACTTTTTGAAAATAAAACAATATTTTGACATATTTTTTGTAAGAAATTAAGTTAATTTTAAGGAATAGGAGAATCATAATTAGGATTTCTTATACTTGGTTAAAATAAGATTATTTGTTTGATTTTCAAGGTTAGGAAGAAAATTTAGAAAAGTAATTTAGTCTTGATTTTTATCCTGATGATATGTGCATGTTTCATACACTTGCACTTAGGGTTCAAAAATAAGATTCATATATCTTATTAAGAAAAAAGAAAAAGAAAATATATATATATAAAAATTCTCTGATTAAGCTGGGTATTTGTGCCTCATAAAGCATAAATATTCACACCTAAAAGTAGTTCATATAATAAAATCCTTAGTTTTGTAGCCTTGTTTGCTCGAGTTCTTATGTCCTTGGAGTGTTTTCTCACCCGGTACCCTAAGATCGTTTGATTTGAGAGTCACCAATTAAAGGCTCGTTACATGGGCAGATTAGAAAGCCTAATAGAACTAAGGAATAGTAAAACCAAAAAATTTAAAAAAACAAAAAAGTAATGCATAAGAGTTAGAGTTAAAGAACCCCGAGTCAAAATTTCATTGTCACAAAAATGCATATAATTTAGGGTAAAATAATAGACTTAATGAGAAATACAGTTTAACTCCTTACCTTGATTTATAAAAAGTTTTTGAATAGAAGCTAAGTTTAGGAATAAAAAATTCAATTTTTCTATAACTTATAAATTACTTAAACTCTTACAATAATATTGCAAATATTTTTCTCTTTCAAATTTGTTTTGAAAATACTAACACTTTATTTCTCTTTCTTTATGGATTTTGTGAGTATAATCCACTGAAAATCCTCACGAGACAAAACTCGTCCTCTAGAGGAAACCTAGATGTTTAACGGCTTGTTGCACATATTCAGTGTAATCATGTAACCTGCAAAAGTGGTCTTATAATCTTTGATTTAGTTTTATCTTTTTGCTCAAGGACGAGCAAAAGATAGTTTGGGGATGATCGTACACATATTTTGTATTCTTTTCATTACACTCCTACATTTATCGTGTAATAAATCTGCTAAATTTCTTATCTTAAATGTCTATTTTGCAGAAGATAATCATGGAGAGAAAGAGAATTAAACCAAATAAATGCCAGTTAAAATCAGATTTAAGTGGATTTATTTGCTTAGCTGAGGATGACCGCAGATCTAGTTAGAATAAATCAAGGATTGGGGTAAAGATTCAGCTGAAGATCAGAGCAAATCAGAAAGATAACACCAAATGAAAACTGGTAAAATTCAGATTTTTATAAATTCATTTTGATTAGCTAAAGATCAACCGAGGATAATGCCAAATACAAAGTCCAAATTCAAAATCTAAAGGATAAATGGATAGAGAGAAGATCCACGGATGAGAAGAAGTAATTTTGACTCGGATTCTGACTGGATACATTTAGTATTTGAATTATAATATTTGCTATAGAAACTCAAATCTAATGATTCAAGATGATCTAGAAAGAAGACTTAAAGGGTTACAACTATTAAGTTGATCACTATTTCTAATTCTGTCATTTGATAAGTTATAACACGCCAACAAGTTACAAATTAGAATTGAATATCCACATCAAATCAAGTTTGGAGATAAGGGAAAGATTTAAATTCAGAAATAGCCTGCTTCTCTTATCTTCATACTCCTCTACCTTCTGCATTTCTCTTTTAAGTACTTGCAATCTCAAAGGCAAAAAGGAGGACCAAATAGAGATAAATTTTAGGCCAGTTTTTCATTCTTTTTAGTGTAGGTTTTTATTTTCTTTTTATGTAACTTTTATTTCTTTGTAAGCATAAGTTAGACTGAGATTAATGTAAGTAATAGAGAAAGATTTATGTTGAGAGTGATACCGATGTAACTTCCTCCTTTCTTTCATCGTTTCTATAAATAATCAAAGGTAACATCTTTATGCTTTTCTCATTTATATGTTCTTCTATTTCTACTTTTCCTCTTTTGGTTTTGATGTAAATCAAGTGAGTCTAAAAGCATGAGTATAGCCATGTTTGTGTAACTGCCAATGATATTTTATGATGATGTTGTAATGCCCCGATCCTGCGGGTACGGAGACGTTACTGCAACGTATATACGCAGGTCCGAAATACCCTCACGTATATACGCTAAGCATCAGTACAGGCAAGAATCAGAGTATGGAAGCAAGTGGTGCATTATACATTCCAACACATGAGTACAATTACAAAGTTATCACCAGAGGTGATCCAATATTACATGAATATTACATCACTGATATGCGCAATTGCGAGATTACAAAGATATGTACATGTATGAACAGTACAAAGACAGGCTCAGAGTCATAACAAGAAAACTCTAGAGCCGCACATGGGGGGCCTGGAAGGATGGGGCTCTGGACGGTCTGCTGGAGATCCACGCTACCACTGCGCTACTCTGATCAGCAACTGAGAGAATCTACAAGTTCCAAGCTCTGACATGCTCCAAGTTCCAGGACCTGGACATGAGGATCCAGGGGAGTCAGATAGAACTCCCCAGGCGAGTGGTGATACAAAAGCCAAGTGGCGAGCATAGGTAAGCATGCAGGAGCAAGTAGATATAAAACAAGTGATATCAAGCAGGAACTACTCATGGTATGATAAGATAAGAGAAGGTAAAGAGATGAGAAGTAAAGTAGATAGGGCAACACCAGATATCTCCTAAACTAACATAAAATCGATAAAAACCGATAAAACCGAATAAAACCGATTACGAGCAAAACCGATTGTACAAGCTTAGGTCACAGTCCCATGAGACTAGTACCTCGAAGGAATAATCCAAATAAGGAAACCCTCATTTATATACCTTTATCCCATGTCACCGAAATTCGAGCGCGTACAACCGAGTTACAAAATAACACATCAAATCGCATACTCGCATTTTATTATAATTGGGGCCGTCTAAGTTATGGGCTTCGGTATGCGTCCCATTCCACATACCTCCACTTACAACTTATAAAGCAAGTTATTTGGAAACTGATAAAGTTCGATGAATCATGTTTCGGATGGGCCCCGTACATGCCCGGGACAACGATTCAGGAGTATCCGGTGCTGAGCCGGAACGTACCGCTAGGTACCGGGACTTATTTACGCCCGAACAGGAGTAGAGTATCGCAGATCCCATAGAAATAGGCCTAGGGCGTGTGCATACCCGGCAGGAATAAACAGGAGTAGGGGTGCCAGCACACCCCACGGAATCCCTGGTGGCCTCCAGGTGATCCCTCAAGTATGTGGCCAGGCGCGGCTCGATAAGACCACCAAACATGATTAATCAGGGCCCATCAGTTTCCCCCAAACCGGGTGCAAGTTGTCTTATTAGAATTTAATATGTGATTATCAATTTACGGGAATAGCAGATACAAGACATGATCAGGAGTTCAGGAGTACATGAGTACTATAGATTCAGGTCACTGTATATATAATACAGGATAACAAGTACAAGATTCAAGTCACTGCATGTAATGCAGGATAACAAGTATAGTATTCCCGTAAATGAGATAATCACAGGTCAAGTATATCATGCCGGGTGTCAAGGGATAGCATGACAAGATGGTGATATTAGACAGGTAACCAGTCATGTCAAGAGATTGATATTAGTCCGGTGGCAAGTCATGTCATAACAAGGGGTCTTGCCAAGTAGTAGCATGTCTGGTGTCAGGTGATAACACATCAGTTGTCAGGGGTACAAACAGGTGTTAAAATAGTAGCATGTAAAAGATAGGTATGAAGTAATGGCATGGCATGTCAAGTGTTAACATATCAGGTAAATACATGGCATGTGGTTGAATAGTAGCTGAGCACATTCAAGCGGAGCTGAGCAAGCTGGAGTGTACAGACAGCAAACAGTATTTAACACTGGAGCGTCTGGCAAGACTACCGGGACAACTCGGCTTAAGGTGCGAGTAGGAATTCTGGCAGCATCTCGCCTAGACGAATCTAGTGGTAAACCGTTGAACGCTGATCATGATAACCAGGCGGAGCTGAGAGACCTGACGGTCTCAACTCACTTCTCTTTCGAGATAGTGAGAGACCGGAGGCTGAAGGGCTGAGAGACCTGACGGTCCCAATCACTTCCCTTTCGAGATAGTGAGAGACCGGAGGCTGAAGGCTGAGGGACCAAGAACGCTCAGGGTTTAAGCGCACTCTCAGTGGCTACCAGTCATCCCAGGAGTGGGCAGAAACCCAGAGTTCAACGACCACGAAGGGTCGGCCACGCATAGTATAAAGCAGTAAAATACATATAAACATGGAATAAAATACATGTCGACCCGACGAAGCGGTAAACCCAAATGGAGGCGAGGACACTCGCCTAAATATAATAAGTGAAGAGGAGAGAGAGAAAGAGTTAGAGAGAGAAGAGAGAGGAAAACTAGAGAGAGAAGTATAGGAAGGAGAGAGTGCACAGGGAGACGCGGGTTTTGAGAGTGAGACGCGGGAGTCGCAGACGCAGGAGTCACAGACGCGGGAATCGCGTCGCAAAGGTGCCACAAACGCGGGGTTCGAGACCCGCGTTCAAGTCAGGACACGAGAAGAACGCGGACGCGGTCATGGGTTCCGCGTCGCATTAGCATGAGAGGAACACAGACACGGGCATTATCTCCGCGTCGTGCAGACATGAAAGGGACACAGACGCGGGCATGGACTCCGCGTTGCGTCGGTACAAGAACGCGAAGGCCACGTTTAAACAGATGCCAAGAATGCGAAGATCCGCGTTAAGGCGTTGCCTGGACGCAGGGGTGAGATCCGCGTCAGCAATATACAGAGATGAGGAGGGAGAGAGAAAGGGAAAGGTGCTTGCTTTGGTGGTGGTGTTATTTGGTGGAGGAGTTGGATTTTGATGGAGTTATGAAAAAGAAGGTGAAGGAGGTGATGTTTGGAGGTTGAAGTAGTGGAGATGGAGGTGGTGTTGTGATGGTAAAAGTGATGGTGGAAGTGAAGATGGTGGTGGAAAATAGTAGAGGTGATGGTGATGTTAGTTGTTTGTCGTTGTAATCGTCACCGTAATGATTACCGGAATAATCGCGAACGATTACCGGAATAATCATCGGAGATATTACCGACAAAGAAGAGCTCGGCCCCAATCCAAAGGAGGTGACCGGCTCTTGATGTGGTGATGGGGTGATGGTTTTGTGGAGGGTTTTGATGGTGGTGGTATTTTTGGAGAAGGTAAAGGAGAAGGTGGAGGCTTTGGTGGAGTTGTTGGAGTTTATGGTGGTTTACATGGAGATGGAGGAGGAAGAAGATGAAGGTAAGGAGTAGGAGAAGTTGTAGTGGTTGTTGTTGTGGTGGAGATGAAGGAGGAGTTGGTGGTGGTTAAGGTGTTGGTGAAGAGAAAAATGAAGTGGAAAGATGAAGGAAAGGTTTATATAGGAATTGGATTTGTGAAGGTAATGTAAAAAGTGTTTAGAGAGGGAGTTTTTTGTAAAATGGAGGGGTTAGGTGGCTCTTTGGCCGGCCATGGTGATGGAGAGGAGTTTGAGATATTTTGGAGAAGATATTTTTGGTGGAGGAGATATTTTTGGTGGAAGGTTGGAGAAGATAATGGAAGAATGGAGAATTTGGTAGAATTTGGTGGAAGGAAAAGGAAGGAAAAAAATAGGAAAAAGGAAAAGAAAATGGAAAAAGGAAGATATTTTCTTGGAAGAAAAAGGAAAAATAATTAGAGTGGCGGATTCCCGGATTCAGTTGTGGATGTGGAAAACTTTCGGAAAAATACTGAAATCGTCCGAAAATCAAGTATCTCGGAACGACCCGCAAAAATTCTCAAAAATCAAGAATATTATTCTAAGAATCACGGTGAAATTCATTTCAAGAAATTTTTTATAGTTTTTAAATTAAAAATCCTGAAATCGGCCGCCAATATCGGTCGACACCCAATCTGGCAGAAATCTGATAAATTCTGAAAATTCCCAAAAAATGAATTAAGATGGTAAATATTATTCTAATCAAATATGTGAAAGCAGTTTCTCAAAATTTGACTCCATTTGCAAATTAAAAATCCAGGAATCGGTCAGCGACACTGGTCGACACCGGTTTTGAAGATTTTTATTTTAATTCAGAAAAATTCTAGAAATTCACAGAAAATCTAAAATATTGAAAAATGATGTTTAAAACTGAAATCAGTCAAATTGGAATACCAAAAAGACCAAATTGAGTAATACACTAGGATCGGGTCCCTGGTTCAGAGAACAGCAGACTCTGAGTCCACGAATCCTGATCCAAGACAAAACGATCATATAAATAATTCATAATACAAAATTAATATAGGAAGTAAATCAAAAATACGATCAAAAAATCTGAATACGCACTAAGTACGTATTCTGGGAGCGGGGTGTTACAGATGTTCTCCTCCTCAAGATTCCGTATCATTTCATTCTTGTTCGTCTTGATGATGCAATACGAATGGGGACTGAGCTTGATCTTAAGGGTTACGCGTTGATCGCCTCTGAAGTAAGGTAAAACATGTAAGGGTTGTTGGCCAAAGGCCTATCACTCTAGTTTTGATGATGATCAACTCATGTAGTTATGGTACTAATGATCTTGTGCATAATTAGTCTCAGATTCATGATCAAGATCTTAGTAGGTGTATAGCTTCAACAAAAAGATTTAAAGTCAAGTTTTGAAGCTAACACGGTTTAATTCAAGAGCTTATGCATCAAGACCACATCAAGTACTCAAGAGGAGTCTAGCTCTATGGATCATGTTTGGACCAAGTCAAGAAGATGAGAAGACTTCAAGTGAAGACTTCAAGATGAAGACTTGTGTCTAGGTTTGTTTTTATAAGATTTTGTTTTTAGATAAAATGTAAAGGATAGAATAGTTGGTGGATTGCTCAAGTATACCATATGCACACACACTCTTGATTTAGTTGTTTTTATAAAAGAGATTTCATTCTAGCAAAGACTTTTCTTTTTTCAAAATACCGGTTTGGTTTTTGGTATTCAAGTTTACATGTATTTAACAAAAACCATATTTAGAGCTTAATGTCAAAAACATAGATATTTCACCATGTTTGTGTAGTGGATCATATCCATACACCCTATGCTTTAAAAGAGTTTAAAATATCTTGTTTTATATTTGGAGAAGTTTTGAAAAAATAAGTTTGGAAAAACCAATTTGGAAAAATACAATTTTTATTTTGAGCCAAATTTTCTAAGTTACAAAAATAGTCCAAATTGATTGTAACATGTTTTAATTTTGTGCAAGCATGTTTGTTTATCAAAGTATAACATTGAAACTATTTTTGTAGATTTTTCGTGAATTTATGAGATTTTATTTCAATCAAAATGTCAACATTTTTATTCCCAGAATTTTGTTCCCTGGCTTCAGCCGGTCGACCGAAGTCTAAAGTCGGTCGACCGGGCGGTCGACCGACATGCACAGACGTGCACGCCAGTTCTGACAGGAGGGCCAGTCGACCGACCTGGTCGACCGTCCAGGGAGCTCTGCTCTCTGGAAAGGCCCCGGTGACCGGGTGGTTGACCGGACAGAAAGCAGTGCTCTCTGTATCCAAGCCACGGTCGACCGGCCGGTCGACCGCTGCCCCAACGGTCAGAAAAATGACCGTTGGCGGTCAACCAGGCGGTCGACCGTCAGGCCACCTGGCTCCCGACGGCTAGTTTTTCTAGCTCTATAAATTGGGGCATTTGGGGGCTATTTTCATAAGATTTTCAAGTGGGTTTTGAGCAAGTTTTTCCAACTCCATTTAGAGGTTTTCCTACTTGTTTAGAGAGCAAATATTTCCAATCAAAAGGGGAGTTTTATCAAGAGTGTTTTAAAAGTGATTTTCTTGAGTTTTCCTCTACCATTTTAATCCTTGTTTTCTCACACAACACTTGAGCAACCCATTGATATATTCATCCTATAGGAGTGTTCTTGTGAGATTGTTTTTAGGTGATCAAAGTGTTGTGATCACCAAAGACTTCATCTTTGTACTTTGAGGAGGCGGACAGTTGTGTTCGCGGTGTTTCGAGTTCGTGTGTAGACTCGGTGTTTGAGGTGCGGCCTCGGCGAGCTAGTGGGCTTGCGGTGTGTACGGGACTAGGGAGTCCTAGAGCTTATAGGTGTTGCGGCACCAAGTGATCCGGTGAGATCGATTTTAGTAGAAATTCTTCATAGTGTCGAAGGCGGGGACGTAGAGCAAGTGTGCTCGAACCTCGAAACAAATCCCTCAAGTTTGTGATTGCTCTTTCTCTCTCTCTCCCTTACTTGTTTATATCTTGCATGCTATTATTGCTCTTATCTTTATATGCTTGATATTCTTATTGTGCTTAATTTTTATATGCTTGGGGATTGTTTGCTAACACTTGTATTTAATCAAGAGAACCAACGCGGCAACTCAACTCTTATTTAGAGGAATCTTGAGGAGTTAGTCCAGAGCCCTTCACGGGGAATTCGGCTACACTCTTGTGTTATACGTGGTGTTTAGTTTAATAAGTTTAGTTTGCATCATAATAGTTTTTAATTCCGCATTTAGTGACCATTAGATTAGCCATCACCAATTCACCCCCCCTCTAGGTGATTTACAGTTAGTATCAGAGCCAAGTGCTCTTGATTTGGGTCTTTTAACCTAGAGTTAAAGATCCTCTTCTTAGGCTAATCATAATATTTGTACACACACCATGGACTTTATGACACCTCCCACCTTTGACATTCTTAACATCCAAACTTGGAAGGTTAAGATGTCTTTGTACCTCAAAGGCTTAGGTATTCATGTTTATCTTGCTACCATTAATGATTCATATGTTAATAATAGCAAGTATATTGAGGCTAACTCAAAAGCCATTCATGCTTTGAAGAGTACCCTAAACAATGATTATTTATGTAGGGTTGCTAACATTGACTCGGCTTTTGTAGTTTGGAATACTATTCTCTCCCTTGGCGAAAAAGAACAATACTATGCGGGAAGCGACTCGGATGTTGGAAGTGACACCTCCAACGTGTGCTACATGGTCCAAGGGGATAACCCCCTTGAGGTAACTACCGAATCCGAGGTAGAAGAAGAAGATGACATGTCATATGATGAGCTTACTTGTTTTTGTCAACAACTTTTAGAGAAATATGACAGGATTAAAAAGAAAATAAGAAAATGAAAAAGGATTTTGATTACATGTTAAAAGAAAATGATTCTTTTAAAAATAAAGTTGCATGCATTGAAAAAGAGAATGAATCTTTGAAAAATGAAAATGTTTCCTTGATGTCTAAACTAAATGATCCTTGTGAAGGAAACACAAATTTGAAAAATAAAATCATTTTGGTGGAAAAACAAAAGGAAGTTGCTTTTCAAGAAAACACTTCTTTAAAAAGAAAAATTGTTGAAAAAGAAAAAGAAATTGTTTCTAAAAGAACAAGAAAAATAATTCACAATCTCACCATGCTTTACATGCCACCATTAATGATAGTGAGATTAAATTTTGAAAAATAAAATAAATTATTTGAGCTCTACCTTGAGCTCATGTGCATTTAACCATAAGAGATTGGAGTCCTTGTTTTCAAAGAAACAAACTCCACATACTCATGCACATCATCATGCATATGCTCATTTTGCACACCACGATCATACACAAACACATATACATTTTAAGGTGTACAAATGTACACATTGTGGCCGCAAAGGCCATTTAGCAAAATTTTGTTATGATAAGATTAATTCTTTAAATTTTGTAAATAAAAATGTTTTGGTTACTTACAAAGCTAAACCCCCAAGGACCCAAAAGAAAATGGGTACCAAAATTCTCACCTTGTGTATTTGATGTAGGTGCGGGCTCTCACAAAACGTGAGATAGATGGTGCCTTGGTAGTGGATGTATGGACTTGATGGACACACATTTGATGCACTGCTATCAAGAAGTTTTGGTGGGCTACCACCATGTTTTGGAGATTTGGAACATAGTTCCTCGATTTGGTAACTATTTCTAAAACTCCTAGTTTATTTACATGCTTTTTACTCATATCATATTTTTAGCATGTTCATGTGTTTTTGTGCTTCACGTGGTAAATACTAGTTTAAATGTAGTTTTTATCAAACTTGGATGTATACTTGTACAAGTAGTGAGCAACAAATTGCTTCATATATGTTTGCGCTTCATTGTTCATTTGTACTCACTATATGCCCATGTATAGCCTAGTTTTGATGATTCTCTCATTTATACTTGTTTTGCCTATTTTCATGCTTTACTTCATGCATATGTATCTTTTATTCAAACCTAATAAATATACATGTATACCCCTTGAGTCATTTGCCTTCTTGCAATTTACATTATGGACTCTTTTTAAGTTTGAGATATGTATGCATATTGTTAGGATTGGATAAATCATACATATACCATGAAGTTTATTTTTTTAAGAAAAAATGAATTTTCATGTTTTGTTTAATAAAAAAATAAAACTCATGATCATTTTGGAGCTTTATTGAATATTTTCATGAAAATGCTAATCACATAATTTTTTGAACACTCACACTTCATTTGTTTTGTCATGACCTTATTTCATGAACATCTTTATGAGCTTTATCGATTTTGAGTGTCAACTCTTGTGTATTTGGTATGATTTATGAAAAACATATGATTTGATTTCAGGTTTTGAAGGATCTTTAACTAGTTTTTCAAAAATTCTTTTAACTAGTTATTGTTCTTCATTTGGTAGTATTTTCAATACTAAAAATACTTTTCAAACCTTATTTTTGAAAACCCCTACCAACACTGTTATGGGAGGATGGATGGGCGATTATGCCTTGTAAGCCCTATTGAAAATCTTTTATCTTGAGCATATAATGGGTGGAAGGTTATGAGTTATATACTTGATCTCAATTGGTATTTTCATTTTGTATATACTCATATTTTGTTTTCTATATATGTATGCTTCATAATTTCCATAATATCAATTTCTATTGGTATTTTCATTTTCATACATATATATATGATTTATTTGTGCTTAATTTAAATAAGTTTATATGTTTAAAGCACAAAGTTTGTTTATGCTAAGCTTGATTCAAATTCTTATTTTCAATTGGTATCTCAATTGATTGTTTAATAAGCTTATGCATTAGTTTTAAAATTGATATTTTTATTGATATCAAAAATATGCAATAATTTTCATTTGGTATCAATATGTTTCTATTTTTGATTAAAATTCAAAAATTGTAATGTTTATTTACAATTGGTATTGGTATCTTAAAATTTGACTACGATTGGTATCTTAAAAATTTTGTTTATATGATTTGATTTACTAAGATATCTCAAAATTTGTTTTATTGAGAAAAACTCAAAATTTGTTTTTAATGAGAAAATTAAAAATGTTTTAATTTGTATTGCCTATATGCAAGGGGAGCTTAACATCTCTTCTACATATAGATTCATGTTGAGTGTATCTTATGTTGAGGAGGTTGATAACTCTTCTTTGTGCGGTACACGTGTGTAAGGGGAGCTTCACATCTTCTCTTATGCATTACATATTATGCGTTATGTGAATTAGGGCTTGTCATCCCTCTTTCATGTAATGCATATGTGTAGGGAAGCTAACTTAGCGTCTTCCTCTTCATGAATGTATATCGCATATATCCTTTATTGATTTGTTTAATGTCATCCCTTTGTTGATTTTTGCTTTTGACAAAAAGGGGAGAACATTTTGTTTTTACTTTGACCCCTTTGTTGATGATTGACAAAAGGGGGAGAAGTATTTAGTATATATGCATGTTTTCCTTGCTTTATTCATAAAGGGGGAGAAGGATTATGTTTATAGGATTTATGTTTATGCATATATGTTTTGTCTTGCAAATAGGAGAAAAAGAATTTGATGAGTTTTATGTTTGATTGCATGTTTATCTCCAAATATTTGCAAACATGTTTATGAGCATTCATTGCATATTTATTTGTTTATTTGTTATGCATAAGTTAAGGGGGAGCTTCCTTGAAGCTTTACTGTAATCCATGCATATATAACTCTATGAGTTTTGTCATTATCAAAAAGGGGAAATTGTTGGCCCAAAGGCCTATCACTCTAGTTTTAATGATGATCAACTCATGTAGTTATGGTACTAATGATCTTGTGTTTAATTAGTCTCAGATTCATGATCAAGATCTTAGTTGGTGTATAGCTTCAACAAAAGATTTAAAGTCAAGTTTTGGAGCTAACACGGTTTGGTTCAAGAGCTTGTGCATCAAGACCACATCAAGTACTCAAGAGGAGTCTAGCTCTATGGATCATGTTTGGACCAAGTCAAGAAGATGAGAAGACTTCAAGTGAAGACTTCAAGATGAAGACTTGTGTCTAGGTTTATTTTTATAAGATTTTGTTTTTAGATAAAATGTAAAGGATAGAATAGTTGGCGGATTGCTCAAGTATACCATATGCACACACTCTTGATTTAGTTGTTTTATAAAAGAGATTTCATTCTAGAAAAGACTTTTCTTTTTGAAAAATACCAGTTTGGTTTTTGGTATTCAAGTTTACAAGTATTTAACCAAAACCATATTTAGAGCTTAATGTCAAAACATAGATATTTCACCATGCTTGTGTAGTGGATCATATCCATACACCCTATGCTTCAAAAGAGTTTAAAATATTTTGTTTCTATATTTGGAGAAGTTTTGAAAAATAAGTTTGTAAAAACCAATTTGGAAAATACAGTTTTTGTTTTCAGCCAAATTTTCTAAGTTACAAAAATAATCCAAATTGATTGTAACATGCTTTGATTTTTTGCAAGCATGTTTGTTTATTAAAATATAACATTGAAACTATTTTTGTAGATTTTTTGTGAATTTATGGAATTTTATTTCAATCAAAATGTCAACATTTTTATTCCTATAATTTTGTTCCCTGGCTTCAGCCGGTCGACCGATCGGTCGACCGAAGTCTGAAGTCGGTCGACCGGGCGGTCGACCGACGTGCACGCCAGTTCTGACAGGAGGGCCGGTTGACTGACCCGGTCGACCGTCCAGAGAGCTCTGCTCTCTGGAAAGGCCCAGGTCGACCGGGTGGTCGACCGGGTGGTCGACAGTGCTCTCTGTATCCAAGCCACGGTCGACCGGCCGGTCGACCGTTGCCCCAACGGTCAGAAAAATGACCGTTTGCGGTCGACCGTCAGGCCACCTGGCTCCCAATGGCTGGTATTTCTAGCTCTATAAATTGGAGCATTTGGGGGCTGTTTTCCATAAGATTTTCAAGTGGGTTTTGAGCTAGTTTTTCCAACTCCATTTAGAGGTTTTCCCACTTATTTAGAGAGAAAATATTTCAATCAAAAGGAGAGTTTTATCAAGAGTGTTTTAAAAGTGATTTTCTTGAGTATTCCTCCACCATTTCAATCCTTGTTTTCTCACACAACACTCGAGCAACCCATTGATATATTCATTCTATAGGAGTGTTCTTATGAGATTGTTTTTAGGTGATCAAAGTGTTGTGATCACCAAAGACTTCATCTTTGTACTTTGAGGAGGCGGACGGTTGTGTTCGCGGTGTTTCGAGTTCGTGTGTGGACTCAGTGTTTGAGGTGCGGCCTCAGGGAGCTAGGGACTAGGGAGTCCTAGATCTTGTAGGTGTTGCGGCACCAAGGTGGGATCGATTTTAGTGGAAATCCTTCGTAGTGTCGAAGGCGGGGACGTAGAGCAAGTGTGCTCGAACCTCGAAACAAATCCCTCGTGTTTGCGATTGCTCTTTCTCTCTCTCCCTTACTTGTTTATATCTTACATGCTATTATTGCTCTTATCTTTATATGCTTGATATTCTTATTGTGCTTAATTGTTAAATCCTTTGGGATTGTTTGCTAACACTTGTATTTAACCAAGAGAGCCAACGCGGCACCTCAACTCTTACTTAGAGGAATCTTGATGAGTTAGTCCAGAGCCCTTCACGGGGAATTCAGCTACACTCTTGTGTTATACGTGGTGTTTAGTTTAATAAGTTTAGTTTGCATCATAATAGTTTTTAATTCCGCATTTAGTGACCATTAGATTAGCCATCACCTATTCATCCCCCCTCTAGGTGATTTACAAGGGTTTCAGGTAAGTCATCAATCAGAGGAGGTAAGTATTTCTTTTAACTTTTCTTTTTTCTTTTAACTTTTAGTTTAGATCACCAACACCATAATCTCCCAACTCTATTATCACTCTTTTCAATTTCTTTGTATATATCCATTTTAAATTTTCTCCACCTTCTCAATCTACAACTTTCTTCCTAACTTAACTTTAACCTATTATCCTTTTCTTTTTAAGAACTAAAAGAAGATCTTTAACCAATTATTGTAACCTAAAAGAGAACTTATTAAAAAAAGCTTCCATCGCTAGTCCCTCCTTATGGATCACGACTCGCATAGCCACTTACTATTGTGGTAGCATTGAGTAGCTTGCACTTCTATTTTATATTTTTGAAATTTCGTATTCTTATATTCAAGTGAAAACCTCAATCACTATCAGAACGCAACTATCCACATGGTAGAGAGGTTTAGAAATTTCTACATCGACATGTACCTCGCCAGCAAAAAGCGCATGCAGATGCACTGGCATCTCTCGCTGCTTCATTAGCT
This sequence comes from Agave tequilana, assembly GCA_038442645.1. Taxonomy (NCBI): domain Eukaryota; kingdom Viridiplantae; phylum Streptophyta; class Magnoliopsida; order Asparagales; family Asparagaceae; genus Agave; species Agave tequilana. The sequence goes on along the minus strand of JAVJIF010007884.1, from coordinate 131,466 downwards.
CTTCCAGCTAGAGCGGCAGAGAAAGTACTCGTCTACCGCCATGACTTGCACTGTCCAAAACTCGCCCTCGAAAATGATCAGATTCCAGTAGGGAACCTTCAAGTCAAAGAAACTCTAGAGACTTCGGTAGGTCCAGAGCATAGGGATTGGCGATTCCCCCGTATATGAGCTACATACTATACAACATTTTACCTGATGATCCTAAAGAGGCGGCTACCATTAAAAGGAAGCCCCTAAATTCTACTACAATATGATCAACAAGAACACTGTATCGTCAATCGCATGATGGAATCCTCCTCCGCTGCTTGTCACATAAAAATCCTCAGGAAGCACTCAAAGAGGCTCGTGACATTATGTGTGGAGCTCACCAACCTAGTCTAAAACTTGGAGATCGGCTCTGAAGACTTGGATATTACTATCAAAGAGGATCCCTGACACCATCACTTACGCTAAGTGATGCCACGCCTATCAAATCCATGGTGACTTCATTCACCAGGCACTAGGACATCTTTGCCCTACAACTTCTTCCTGGCCATCCGAAATGTGGGAAATGAATGTGGTTGGTTCATCAGCCCACCTTCATCTAAAGGACACCGATTTATCTTAGCCATAATCGATTACTTTTCTAAATGGGCTAAAACTATCCCCTTGAAGGAGGTAAAGACATCTGATGTGATCAAGTTCATTAAACATCACGTGGTCTAACGCTTTGGCGTGCCATGATGGATTGTCCATGATAATGGGCCTCAGTTCATCAGCCAAGCAATCCAAAGATTCTGCAATAAGTTTAGGATCCAGAGTGTGTCTTTGACGGCATACAATCCAGCCGCTAAAAGCCTTGTAGAAGCTTTCAACAAGACCATCAAGAAACTTCTCAAAAAATTTGTCCCAAAGAGTTAATGTGACTGGGATGATAAGTATTGTGGATGCTTATGGCTTTATCGTACAACAATGAGAACCCCGACGAAAGCTACACCATTCACTTTGGTATACGGATGTAAGGACGTACTCCCACTAGAAATCCAGATCCCATCTCTATGCATTGCCTTGACAACAAAGATGACAACTGAGGAGAAGCATCGACTGTGACTCCAGAGCTGGAAGCTTTGAACGATAAACGTCTGCAAGCTCAATAACAAATCGAGCTCTATCAAGCTCGAATTACCAGAGCCTTCAACTAGAATGTTAAGAAGCAGACTTTTAAGAAAGGTGACCTTGTCTTAACTGTCAGAAAATCCATGATGATGACACATAAGACAAAAGGGAAATTTCAGCCCAAATAGGAAGGACCATTTGTAGTAGAGTCAGCCTACTCAAATGGAGCATCCCACCTTATAACCCTAGACGGTGATACGCTAGTGATGTTGATTAATGGCAGATTCTTGAAGAAGTACTATCCTTAACATGATTCTTCTCGCGATCAGGTTAACATTATACCTTTGATCAAAACTTTTAGATCCAAGATGTTTAGAAGCGCGCCAAAGAAAAGATTCTTTCTTAAATAGATCATATTACAGTCGATCATTGCTGAGCTGACCAAACACTGGTTACATTATAATGCATGATGTAAACATTAAAGAAAAGTCAAAGTGTGAAACTTCAATTTTATCCTTGCTACTCTTCTCTAATCTATCTATCAAAATCTGACGCCTCTGAAGGCTAAGGATAGAAGAAAGTGTTGGCTTTTAAGTTCAACATAGTTCTTGACAACTCATCATACTGAGGGAAATAGCATGGCTAGTCTAACTCAAATGGTAGTTAGTAAAGGCATACCAAATCTATTGACAGTTGAGGGTTTGCTAAAAATCCTAAGTGACCTGGTCCCGTCTTCCCCTCTAAAATTCCTTACCAATTCCCTCTCATGGAATGATAGGACCACAAAAATACCTGTGTCATTTTCCCAGCGAAATAAGCACAGACTTGTTACATTAATACTAAACCTCTGGCAAGCCATTTTCCTTAATCCCCAATAGGATTGGTCAAGTTAATATTACACCTCTGATAATTTATTTTATTTCCCCACCAAAGTCCCCTTCCAATTCCCTCCCATGGAGTGGTAGGTCCACAAGCTCAATCACTGCTATGTTAACACTACATCTCTAATAGTGAAAAGTTTCAATCCTCCCTAGCCAGTATGAATTTCCACTTGTCGCTTCCTTATATGGAGTCACAAGTCTTCAAAATTGTCAAGTTAACATTACGTTTCTAACATTCCAAACTTCACTTGTCAGTTTTTCTCAATAAACTAATAAGTCCTCAAAATTATTGATATCGCAAATCAACTCTTGTTGTCATGTTAACACTACACCTCTGACAAATTATTATTAAGTTTAATATCATACCTCTAACAGTAATGAAGTTGCTGCCAAGTTCAATATTAAACCTTTGACAGTCACTTTCCTCAGGCCTCCGTATCGAAACTGAGACGAGCAATGCTAAGTTTAACATCACACCTCTAGTATCCAGTTCATTGTTAAGACCTATGACAATGACTTCCCCTCGAATTTCTGCATCGAAGTCAAGATGACTAGTACTAAGTTTAAAATTACACTTCTAGCATTACCTCATTACCTCTACTGCCAAGTCAACACTACACTTATGACAGTGGTATTTTTAGTTTTTTAAATGAAACTGAAATTCCTATGGCGCTAAGTTAACATTACACTTCTAGCTCACATACTTATAAAGTTAATATCATGCCTCTGACAAGATTCAATCCAATCTATTAAGTTAATATCATACCTTTGACGGTAAAAAAATATCTAGATCCCCGATAGGTCTAGTCTTACTTGTAATTCTCATCAATAGAATGACAGGTCCACTTAAAATCACTGTTAGGTTAATATCTCACCTTTAACAGTGTTCTCACTAATCCCCAGCTGAGTCTTACTTACGTTAATATTAAGCCTCTGATGAAGACTCAATTATAATCCTTCACAGAGTGAAACTTCACTTGTCATTCTCATCCATAGAATGGCGAGTCCATAAAATCTCTTCCATTCCTGTCAAGTTAATATTACACTTCTGACAGTAACCTTTTTAATTTCTTAAATGGAATTTTTCAACTTTGACTTGCTAAGTTTAAATATTCCACTTCTAGCAAATCAAAGATAATCACTCCCAGTTGTCTGATTTTTGTCTGATTTTCAATGCAAAAAGAAGTCAAGGCAAATAGGAAGACGAAAAAAGTGTCACTTTTATTGATATTCAAAATATGAAAGAGATACAAAACACTCTCTTTTCTAATAAGATTTAGTGTTACAAAATAAAGAAGTCCCTCTTGCTCAGTGAAAGATTGCACTCACTCCTTGAAATATTGAAGACATGCAAAGTTCATCCTCTTGACTATGGCTGGGAGCAGCAGATCAATTTGATAACAATGGCGTTTCTTGAGGTCAAAAATGCAAGGGAGCATTCTGATTACACCCGACCAACTTGTGTGAAAGTCTTCACGAGGCTGTAATCTTTCATTTAATGAGAGGCTCCACCACCAGAAAGTCATCAAATGAGCATGAGTTTTTTGTTGTTGTCACTTCTTTGAACAAGATTAGTGAAGGGCGAGACCTTACTGGTGACGTCCTCTTTCTCGTGACCTTCAAGTACGCTATGCTCATTGTGATCAGGAAGGATCCGAGACCTTACTGGTGTATCATGTCCAATAATGTCAGAATGTATATCGAGAATCGCGCGAATCTTCTCGCCCTTGGACAGAAGATCTGACTTCTCATATGGTCACCAATCAAACAAGCTGGTCATTTTATGTCTCCTTCAATAGACACGAAAAATGTTGGCCCAAAGGTCCATCACTCTAGTTTTGATGATGATTAACTCATATAGTTATAGTTTACTAATGATCCTGTGTTTACGTAGTTTTAGTTATTAATCAAGATATTAGTGGGTATCTAGCTTCAATAAAGGAGTTTTAGAGCTAACACATGTAGATTCAAGAGCTCACACATCAAGATCGCATCTAACACTCAGTTGGAGTCAAGCTCTTTGGATCGTGTTTGGATCGAGTCGGCTTAGAGAAGGAGTTCTATAAGAAGACTTCGATTTTTATTTAGTTTAGTTTGTTAAAAGGTATAATATACTTTTGAAGCTTAAAAATACACACACACACAAGTTCATTATACTTGGTTTTTAGTTAATCGGTTTTAGATTTCAAGTATATATATAAATATATATATCGGGTTTTGGATTTTAACCAGTTTTAATTCTGCTGATCTGCTCGACACCCTATTACATTTATTATCATATCTTTTTATTCTTATATTCAAATAATATGATTTAAATTGCATTTCAAAGATAACATTCAGGACCACATTTCTTCTTCAATAATCAATTTCTGATTTAAATGTTGAAGTCTATAATTGTTCTGAAAACAGTTTACAGTTTCTGATTTGACACTTTTCTGTATTTTATTGATAACGTTCTACTCCAAAATGATATTGAGTTCATTTAAGTTGTAGTAGAATAAAGACTTAAATATTTAAAAATTATTTGTATATACTTATTTCTAAATTCTGAAGTTTTAGCCCTAAAAACTGTGCTCAAAGTTGATAAATAGTCTGCCAGATTGGCAGAATGGCTAATTTTCTGGAGACTGATTTTTAACATGTCTTTAATATGTGTTTTGTTGAATTTTAAGAGTCATTTTATTTCTTTTAATCCTAATAAAGCTATTCTAAGTTTGCTCTTCCTAAAACCTATATAAAGGGGTCATTAGGGTTGAGTTTATCACAACAACAAATTTGTAAAATCAAGTATGGGTTTCAAGAGAAAGAGCTTTTAAGTTTCAGTTTTGTGCTTTTATTTTCAAAAATCTACTTTTAGTTTTTGGTTCTCAAAATGTCTCTTCTAATTTTACTCTCACTTACAAATCTTGAGCTTCAAATTTATATTTTATTCTATAGAGCTTTGTAAGAGAGTTTTTCAGGCAAGAGTTTGTGGTCTTGTGATCACCTAGATATTGTTCCATTGTTGTTACACTACCTCTAGACAAGAGGATTTTATTGGGGAGTTGTGTACTCCGTGCGGTTGTAATCGTTTGGTGCAAGGTTCTATAATGGATTGAAAATCCTTCACGGCGGTGAAGGCGGGGACGTAGAGCGGTGGCTCGAACCTCAAAACAAATCTCCTTGTTTGCGATTGATTTCTTGTCTCGCTTATCTACTCTATATTCATTCATTGCCGATCTATACTCATTACAAAAAGATTGCATTGAGCACCTCAAACTCTTATCTAGAGGAATCAAAAGGAAGAAGTTCAGAACCCTTCACGGGGTATGCAGCTTCTAATCTTGCTTTGAGTGATCGTTTACATCATCTCAATTTTATTTTGCATTAAATATTGAATTAATCAGCCTTACACCTATTCACCCCCTCTAGGTGTAATTTCAATTGGTATCAGAGTAAGGTCTCAAGTTTTGGCTTTACATCCTTAGAGAGATCCTAGTTTGCTAATCATTCTATTAATTTCTTCATTCATTCACTAGTAAAAATGGCCGACAGTATTAAGACCCCTCCTAAGTTTGATGGCCTTAATTTTCCTATATGAAAAGTTAGGATGACCGTATTTTTGTAATCCCTAGGAAGCCGGGTGGCAAATGCGGTGACCAAACCCTATAGTGCACCCACCGGTGATGATGGCACTTGGTCTGATATTGCCACCAAGGAATATGAGGCTAATTCAAAGGCTCAAAATGCCTTGTTTCTAGCCTTGAATGAGGATGACACTATAAGGGTCATTCATTGTAAACCCGCCTACGAGATTTGGCAACACTTATTGGTCACACATGAGGGAACATCACAAGTCAAGAGAGTTAAAATTGATCTCTTGCTTTCTCAATATAAAAACTTTAAAATGCATGAAAATGAATCCATTGATGATATGATTATGAAGTTTACTAAAATAACTAATGATCTTTCCTCTTTAGGTGATCGTGAAATAAAAGTGATAAGAATTATCGTGTAGCTTTAGGCTAACGGGACGTTTCCACGAGGAGGAATGTGATAGAAGCTTTTCGATATTTTTGTTAAATAACAAAGAATGCAGTTGGTATCTTTATTTTTTATCAATTGAAAAGGAGAATGGAGAGAAGGGAAATGATTAAAAGAAAAATTGCAAACATAGAGAAAGCTTTGAAAAAAGTGATTTTTTTTAAAGCTTGAAGAGTGATTTGTTTTTTGTAATATAAGACGAAGATCTGGGCTCACCATCTCACTTACTCAACGATGTATTCTTCTCTTAAAATTCTTAGTACCTCAACTTGATCATAGGCAAAATCCTAAGCTTTAGTTTAGAAAGTTTTAAATAAAGCAAATAAGATAGTTTGAAAAAGTTAACTCTGTTCTTTAAGAATTCATCTTGAATTGAATGTTAAATCATCACGTCTTTCAAGTATGAAATAAAAATAAGTTCAAGAGATGTTTTAAAAGAAGTAGAGTTTAGAAATTCAAATCCATCCACATGTGCCTTCAAGAACACTTTCAAAGAAGAATGGCTTAGTTTAGGCATGCATATGATTCCATTGGGTTTTTACATTAAGACCATTCAAAAAGAAGAGGGATCGAAGAGAGGAACAATAGTGAGCCCAGAAAATGAATTTAACTACTCATGGAAGATGAAAAACAATACATGAAAAAAGCAAGACATACCCGAAAATTGGAGTGGAAGAAGAGAAATCTTTATCCTTTTATTGATGTCACTTCAATCTTCAAATTGCAATCACTCTATTCCTCTCTCTCATTAGTATTTGAACTGAACTACAAATTATAAAACAGAGATACCACTTCTATACTATCTAAGAAGAGCCTAAACCTTAAAAATAAATAGAAAATTTTCAACTAAGTTCTGGACCCTTTTTCTCTGAAAAATATAGTATTTATAGGCAAAAACCAAACGAGGGAGGGCATACGAAGATAGGGGAGCAAGTGCTGCCCCAACAAGTTCAACAAGGCCGCGAAAATGTGGCTTTGGCCGCATTTCCCCTGCCTGGCTGTGGCCAGGTAGCCATAGCCGGGGGGGTACACCTCCTAGATTTGTGTTCTGACTTTATCTCCTTCTGGTTTTCCCGTTTCAGCTTCAGGATTTGACGTAATAGTCTTTGATCTTTGGCTTTAACCAGCTGATTTGGGAAGATTCATTTTAACCAGTTTTCAACCTCTCTGATTTGTCATGACCTACCCTGATTTCTGATTTTGAATTAATTCTAAATTAAATAAGAAATTGATGGGCTTTTGGGCGTGTCTCTCTATCTTATCCTTTAGCAATGGGCCTGCATTTTATAAAGAAAAATAGGACTTATTAATATAATTTATTTAGATAATAAACATAGTAATGTGATAATAAATATGCTATATATCTAACCGATTACACCCCCATACTTATCTTTTGCTCGCCCTCGAGCAAAATATCAAACTAATCCTAATTAATTATTAGACCACTTTCGCAGGTCACTCGATTGCACTGAGTATATGCAACAAGCCATTAAATCTCTAGGTTACCCCTAGAGGATGAGTTTTGTCTCATGAGGGTTTTTAGTGGATTGCATCTATAAAATTCATAAAGAAAAAATGTTAGTAATTTCGAAAAGTATTTTGAAAGGAGAAATATTTGAAGTATATTTGTAAAAGTTCAAGTAATCTATAAGTTATAGGAATATCAAACTTTTCATTTATAAACTTAGTCTCTATTCAAAATATGTCATCAATCAAAGTAAGGAGTCAAATTGTATTTCTTATCTAGTCTATTACTTTACCCTGAGTTATATGCACCATCGTGACCGTGAAGTTTGACTAAGGGTTCTTTAACATTAACTCCTATACCTTATTTATATTTATTTTTGGTGGTATTTATTCCTCAATTCCATTAGGCTGTCTAATCTGCCCATGCAATGAACCTTTAGTCGGTGACACCCAGACCGGACTATCTTAGGGCACCAGGTGAGAAAACACCCATAAGGACTTAAACACTTGAGCAGACAAGGCCACGAAACCAAGGATTTTTATTTATAAAATGTACCCCTTTAGGCGTGAATACTTATGCTTCATGAGGCAAAAATACCCATCCTAATCAGAGGATATATATATATTTTAAACTTATCTAATTATTTTTTGCATAACTACCAAGGCTTGCTTAGGCCAAAGTAACTACCTAATCAATAATTAGATTTGCATGTATGTATATATAAATATATATATATATATATATATATATATATATATATATATATATATATATATTATAAGGCATAAGAACTTTTTGCCTTTGAACCCTAAGTGTGTAAGTGTACAAAGTGTGCATATTTCTTCAAAGTAAAAATTAAGACTAAATTACTTTCATCAATTTTCTTCCTAACCCTGAAAATCAAACAAGTTATCTTATTTTGACAAATATAAGAAATCCTAATTATAATTTTCCTATTCCTTAAAATTAACCTAATTTCTTACAAAACATATATCAAAATATTGTTCTTTCCTTTCAAAAAGTTTTTTTTATATATATATATTTTTTCTTTGTTTTCTTCTTTTTTTTTAAGTTATATTAGTAATGTTAGAGCCCTCCCCCACACTTATCTCATGCATTGTCCCCAATGTATGAAAGAAATGTATAGATGCATAAAATAAAATGGAAAGAGGAAAGTTACCGATACATTGGGTAAAAAAGACTCATAGCCTTTCATTTACCGACACCGATTCAAAGAAAGGTTTAAGGCGTTGACCATTTATTTTAAAGTCATTTCCATTTTTGGTGTTACTGATCTTTACAGCACCATGTGGAAACACAGTTTTTACAACGAATGGCCCAGTTCATCTTGATTTAATTTTCCTGAAAAAAGATGAAGCCTAGAAATGTAGAGTAAGACTATTTATCCAGGGACAAAAGTTTTTCTTATGATGTGTTTATCATAAAAAATTTTAACTCTATCTTTAGTGATCTTAGCATTTTCATATGCCTCATTTCTCAACTCCTCTAATTCGAAAATTTATAATTTCTGAAGATCACCGGCCTTAGCCAAATCGAAATTCAACTTCTTGATTGCCCATAAAGCCCGGTGCTCTAACTCAACGGGTAGGTGGTAAGCCTTCCCAAAGACTAACCTATAAGGAGATATCCCTAGAATCGCCTTAAAAGCGGTCCTGTAGGCCCGTAGGGCGCCTACAAGTTTGGTGGACCAATCTTTTCAATTTTGTTCACAGTCTTTGTTGGCCCAAAGGCCCATCACTCTAGTTTTGATGATGATCAACTCATGAAGTTATGTTTACTAATGATCTTGTGTTTAATTAGTAACAGATTCATTATCAAGATCTTAGTAGGTGCATAGCTCAACAAAGGATAAAATGCCAAGATTTGGAGCTAGCACGGTGTGATCCAAGAAGCTTTTGGATCAAGCTTGGACCAAGTCAAGAAGATGAGAAGCCTTCAAGTGAAGACTTCAAGAAGACGAAGACTTGTGTCTAGGTATAAGATTTTTGTTTTTTAGATAAAATGTAAAGGGTAGAATAGTTGGTGGATTGCTCAAGTTCATATCACACACACACTCTTTATTTATATGTGTTTTCATAAAAGTTTTTTAGTTCTAGAAAAATACCGTTTTGGTTTTTGGTGTTTCAAATATACATGTGTTTTTAACCAAAACCATTTTAGAACTCTCGACCATTCTGCTGATCTGCTCGATATTCTTTTAGTTTTCTAGTCATAACTTTTGATTCTTATATTCAATTAACATGATTTAAACTGCATTTTAAATATGACTTTTAGAGCTACATTTAATATTTAATAATCATTTTCTGATTTAAATGTTAATAATGTCAAATATTGGGTTGAAGTCTGTTCTTGTTCTAAAAACAGTTTACAGTTTCTGATTTGATACCTTTTAGTATTTTATTGATAACTTTCAATTCTGAATTGATATTGATTTTATTTAAGTTGCATTAGAAAGAAGACTTCAATATCTACAACTTCATCCTATATACTTATTCCCAAATTCGAACGTTTTAGACCTCAAAACTGTGCTCCAAGTTAACCCATTGCACAGAGGTTGGTCGACAGGGCGGGTCGACCGGAACCAAGGGCAGGTCGACCGCAAGGGTCGACCGACGTGCACAGAACCGTGCACGTCTGGCAGTTCTGTGGGCGGTCGACCAGGCCGGTCGACCAGAACTGAGAGCAGTACTCTCTGTTCTTCTGGGTTGACCGGGCCGGTCGACCGGAGGCTCCAACGGTCAGATTTTTGACCGTTGGCGGTCGACCGGGCGGTCGACCTACAGGCCTGTCAGAACCCCAACGGCTAGTTTTTGACAGCCTATATATTTGGGGGTTTGTGGACTGTTTTGACCAAGATTTTAGGAGAGTTTTAAGCCAGTTTTTTTCATTCTTTAAAAGGGTTTTCTCCACATATTTGAGTGCAAATATTTCCTATCTAAAGGAAAGATTTTACCAAGAGTATTTTAAGTGATTCTTTGAGTTTTTCCTCCACCACTCTCATCCTTGTTTTTCTCACACCATACTTGAGCTATCCATTGATTATTCATCCTATAGGTGTGTTGTAGTGAGATTGTTTTTAGGTGATCAAAGTATTGTGATCACCAAAGACTTCATTTGTTACTTTGAGGAGGCGGACGTGTGTGTCCGCGTTGTTTTGAGTTCGGTTGCGGACTTGGTGGTTTGAGGTGCGGCCTCGGCGAGCTAGTGAGCTTGCGGTGTGTACGGGACTAGAGAGTCCGAGGGCTTGTAGGTGTTGCGGCACCGAGGAGAGATCCATTGGGATCTTGCATAGTGGAAATCCTTCGTGTGTCGAAGGTGGGGATGTAGAGCAAGTGTGCTCGAACCTCGAAACATACCCTTATGTTTGCGATTGCTCACTCTCTCTCTCTCTCTCTCTCTCTCTCTCTTTGTCTCTTTTATATCTTGCATGTGTTTATTGTTCATCTTTATATGCTAGATATACATTGTGTGCTTAATTGATATACTTGCGTGGGATTGTTGCTAACACTTGTATTCAACCAAGAGAGCCAACGCGGCACCTCAACCCATTCAAGGGGAATCTAGAGGAGTTTGTCCAGAGCCCTTCACGGGGAATTCGGCAACACTCTTGTGTTATACATAGTGTTTAATGTAAAAGTTTTTATTAGGTCATAATTGCTTTTTGCTTCCATTATTTGCATCATTTGGCATTAAGTGACCATTAGATTAACCATCACCTATTCACCCCCCCTCTAGGTGAACTTGAAAAATCACCTAGAGGGGGGTGAATAGGTGACGATGCTAATCTAGTGAACTTAATGCGGAATTTAAAAACTAATTGCAATTACAACAATGATGCACACACAAGCAAGTATAAGATATAGCAATTTGCACAATACACAAAGTAAAGAGAGAGATAGAGAGGGAGAGTCAATGGATCAATCGCAAACACAGAGATATGTTATCGAGGTTCGTGCACCCAGCTCTACATCCCCGCCTTCGACACACGAAGGATTTCTAATCCACTAGCTAGTTCACCAAGAACTCTCACAAGGAGTACCCAACTCCTCTCTTTACAATCACAACCTCCTCCTTGAGGCACAACTCCAAGCCAACAATCTCCTCACAACTTGAGGGATTTCCAAACTCAAAACCAATACAAGGATCACCTCACAACCTTGAGGGATACAACCCAATAGCCAAACTTCCTCAACACAATGAGGGAAAGGCACAAAGCCAAGCTAAAAATAGGGTTTACAACTTATTGGTTTCAAACAACAACCACAAAACAATCTCTTTTTCCCACACAAAATCCTATAGAAAAGATAGTAGATTTTAGCTCAAGTGTGGAGAAAACCAAGGGATTTGAAACCAGCAACTCAAATAAAATCTTTGGGAAATAAATGAAACCAAGATAGAGAAGTTCAATTCAAAAGCTTTTCCCAAAACCGTTTTCTTTGATTTTTCAAACCCTAAAGAAAACACCAAAAAGATTGTTCAAATCAAGCTCAAAAACTTCTTTTTATTTCTGTAAAAACACCAGAGAGTATGTAAAAATTCGCACAAAAATTCTTAAAGAAAAACTCTTACAAATGGGGTATTTATAGGCTAATCCAGAAAATAGCCGTTGGCAGCAGAACTGCCAGAAATACCCTGACGGTCGACCGCCCGGTCGACCGCCCAACGGTCAATTTTTGACCCGTTGGCGCTAGCGGTCGACCGCCCAGTCGACCGAAACAAACAAAGAGCAACTCTGTTAACAGTCGGTCGACCGCCCGGTCGACCGGCACCAAAACTGCCAGACGTGCACAGTTCTGTGCACGTCGGTCGACCGACCTCAGCCCTAGTCGACTAGTCAGGTTACTAGTCGACTTGGTTGAAGCCTGGAACAAAAAATTCAATTAGAAATATGTTTAAAAATTCTTTTATCTTTTCTAAAAATCACCAAAAATAATTTTATCATTTTGCATTGATATATAAACATGTGGTAAAAAGTTTAGCTCAAATATCAATCAATATGAACTATTTTTGTGTCTAATCATTTTTACCAAAAATCAAAAACTGTATTTTCTAAAACTTGAATTTTGAATAGAAAATACATTTTGTCCAAAACACTTCCAGATACAAAAACATGATAATTAAACACTTTGAAGCATGATGCATATGGATAGAAATCCAATATACATGAAACAAATATATATCATAATTTTTGTCATTAATTCCAAAATATGTTTTGTCAAAAATACCAAAACATATAACACATGAATAAAGGAGTCAAAACTAAGTTTGTCTAGGAAATTAAAGCATGCATGTATATAGAACAAATCATATATACATTAAACCATGTAAACTTGTTTTGATCTATCTATTCATGAAAACCAAGATCGGTTAAACCTAAAACCGAAAAACCAAAAACCAATATTCAAAACATGAAATGTGTGTGTTGTGAACTTGAGCATTATCATACTATTCTAATCTTTACAATTTAGATCTAAACACAAACTAAACTAGGGATACCTAAGTCTTCTTGTAGAGCGCCGTCTTCAAGTTGACTCGGTCCAAACCGTGATTCACCAAGCTAGACTCCAATGAGTGCTAGATGTCATCTTTGATGCTTAGGCTCTTGAATCACCTTGTGAAAGATGTGTGGAAACTTTCACCAACTAATATCTTGTTAAATATCTGAAACTTAAACATTGCAAGATTATTAGTACACATAACTACATGAGTTAATCATCATCAAAACTAGAGTGGAAGGCCTTTGGGCCAACAATCTCCCCCTTTTTGATGATGAGAAACTCATGGAGTTATATATGCATGGATTAAAGTAAAGCTTCAAAGAAGCTCCCCCTTAACTCATGCATAACAATAAAACATATAAGATATGCAATGAATCAATGAATGTACTTAAACACATATAAACATGTTCTGGATACCAATTAAAATAAAACATAAACAATGAAACATGCTCTTGATACCAATAAAACAATAATATTGAAACCAACATATTATTACTAATGAAAACCAACTAAAACATATGCATAAATCAACCATGCATATAAATTACAAATCCTTCTCCCCCTTTTTGTCGTTCATCAACAAAGGGGTAAAAACAAACATAATGAAAACAAATACTTCTCCCCCTAAATCTTTGAAACAAAGAACCAATAAACTATTCTAAGGGGTGAAATCAAAACCAATATGATATCAATTGAAAATAACAAACTTTGAGAAATGCCAAATCCTATTTGAAATAAAACAAGGCATTGAAACAAAATAACATTTTATATCAAAATGAAAACATGTAATGTAAACTTGATACCAATAGATAATAAAAAATTGATACCAAATTTAAGGAAACAAATAGCATCTTGATACCAAAAGAAGATATTTTTCATTATAAACATATGATACCAATTACTTTAATATCATAAAGTTAGGGAGTGGGAAACAAAAACAATGGTAAACCAAATACCAATTGAAATATAAAATACGAGTTTTCTCCCCCTTTATGAAATACCAAAAGAAAATATGCATAGGCTTGAAATAAGATACCAATTGAAAATTAAATCAATTGAAACATGATATTTATTAAAAATTCAAGCTTAGTAATCTTAAAATTATGATAAAGCTTGTATATGGATACCAATTGAAAACTCAAGCTTAACATAACCAAAATTTGTGCTTCAAGATATAGGGATATAATAAGCACAAATAAATCATCTATATATGTATGTAAGAAATAGATACCAATTGAAATTGATACTATATGAAGTGTAAGCATACATATATAAAACAAAACATATATGAGTATGCAAAAGGATGTCAAGATTGATACCAATTGAAAGAATTCAATGATACCAATTGAAACAACAATAAGATCAAGTGTATGACTCATATCAACTACCACCCATTTCATGATCAAGTTTAAAATGATTTTCATTATAAAGCATACATGAGCATGATCTCCCATCCAACCGCCCATTGAAGGTAGGGTTTTTCAAAAATAGATTTAGAAATATAGTATGTTTGAAAAACTCTACCTCATGAAGAATATCACAACTAGTCATATGAATCAACTAGTACGAAATCCTTTAAGATAAAACACAAAGATTTTTCATGAAACATGAGAATCACATGATCACCAAACACTCAAAATCTATATGGCACCAATAGTACTCATGAAAATCAAATCATGAGAAAACATCAAAATAAGGCGAGTGTACAAGTGTTGTGAGAAACATATCATCATGAAAATGGACAATTAAGCTCAATATAGTAATCATCAAGATATGAAACATAAGTGAATCATGAAATCCATGAAAGTTCATGTAGGATGTGAAATAACCAATTGAAATCCATGATACTAATTGAAAAATCATCTTAAAAACATGAGCTTCAACATAAATGTGTGATCACTTAGAAACATGAAATTCATCCATATGATTTAAGCTTCAAGGCATATGTATGTCATGTACAAACTAAAGTATACATACATATCCTAAACACAATGAGTCCACAAAAGTATATGCATGAAGGCACGTGGCTCAAGGATGTACATGTATAATCAATAGTTTGGACAAGATACACATATACATGAAGTTAAACACATAAACACGAAATTAAGAAAAAACTAAATTTTCACCAAAACTAATTTCATTTCAAGGTATATGTATGAATTGCCAACACAATAAGTGTACATACATATCCCTAAACACAATTGAGTCCATATATATAGATTTGCATGAAAGGCAAATGACTCAAAGGGTATACATGTATATCTTAAGGTTTGGCAAAATAAACATATACATGAAATGAAAACACTTAATCATAGAAAACACATCAAAAATAGGAATACATGTTTGAATGCATGAATCATCAAAACTAGACTATAATAGAACATCTAATGGGTACAAATAGGCATCCAAGCACAAACATATATAAAGGTTTATTTGTGTCCCACTACATGTGCAAGTATAAATTCTATTCTTAATGAAAACTAACATCTAAATAAGTAATCAAATCATTATGCATAAAACGGATACAAATCAATCATGAAAAACATAAAATGATCATGAAGAACATCCACATACTATTAGAATTAAGAAATACATGATAGCCTACAAACATCAAAACATGTGGCTAAATTAGAAATCATACAACACAAGTTATTTATCAAAATATGAATCATTAAAACAACAAAAAAAAATCATAGTCAACCATATGACTTGCATGACAAAGACATGTGCATTAAACCTATGATAAACATGATAGTTAAAACATAAAGAGAACACAAAATATGGGTCCATACTAAAAATGGGTGTCTCAATAACTAATCATGTAAAGCATAAGTCTAATAAACATGGCAAATATCATACTAATCAAAAACATGAGTCATCAAAATAAAACATCATAAACATTCATATGATCATTATGTATATGCATGTACATTAGATCTAGGGCATGCATGTTAGTTTAAACAAGGTGAGAACACTTAATATAGATCCATATAAAACATGGGTGCTCAAGTAACTAAACATGTATAACACTATTCTAATAAGCATGGCATAGGCATAATGAATAACAAAACATGACATGCTATAAATAGATGAACATTAAAAGCATGCAAATAAAAAATAGGAGTTAGAGAATGATACCAAAACGATGAAGGTGCATCTCTAGTTCTCCAAACCACGGTGGTCCTCCCACCAAATCTCCTTGAGAGTGAAGCTTCCAAATGGTTCTCTTTAGGCACGGAACGCATCCACTCCAAGGCACCAACACTCTCACGTTTGCGAGAGCTCCCACCTACATCAAAAAGTATAGAGGTAGTCTTTGGTACCCATTTCTTTGTGGGTCCACGGGGGTTAGTATCTTTTCTCACCCAAACATAATTAGTTGCCAAATTTTCATTATAAATACGATCATAACAAAATCTAGCAAGATGGCCTTTTCGGCCACAATGTGTACATGTGTACACATGAGCATACATAGTGTGAAATTTGTGATCGTGATGAGCATGCGTATGCCGTGATGGGTGTACATGCAAAGATGGACCTTGTTTCTTACGAACCAAGGTTTCCAAACGTGTATGATTTAAAGCACATTGGCTCAAAGTGGAGCCCAAACAATCAACACTTTTCTTCAAATTATTTATATCATTTTCAATGCTAGAAGATAAAGTGGGACATGCAATAGATGTGCTAGAACAAGAAGCTACACTAGCATGGCAAACATCAATCTCTTTTTGCAAGGATTTATTTTTAATCAAAACCAAATCAATTCTTTTGTAATTGCATCAATATCATTTTTCAAAGTGAGATTTTCTTTAAAAGTAAAATCCAATTTTGAAGGTAAGATCTCATTGTGCTTTACAACCTCATCACAATCATTTTTGTTTTTCAAAAATTCATTTTCCTTTAAAGCAAGTTCGAGTTGAGATTTAAGTGAGTCACATTCACTTGCAATCTCTTCCTTCTCTTGCAACAACAATTCAAAATTAGAGCATAAATCTTTTAATTCATTTTTCAAAACAAGATTATCATCTTTCAACAAATCATGTTTTTCTAACAAATTCTCAAGCTTTTGAACAAGTTCCATATTTAAAGTTTGAACTTCAAAACATCCATGACAATATGAACTAGAGCTATCATCTATTTGAGAATCCGATTGTACCTCAAGAGAGTTCTTTCCTTGGACCATGAGGCATTGCTCTTCGGACTTTTCTCTCTTAGATCTTCTCATCTTGTTGATAATCCTTGGAAGCTCGGGAGAAGTCAAGATGCTCCAAACTGCAAAAGCCGAATCATAACGATCAAAAACATGTAATAAATGTTCATTTAGAGATGCTCTAAGTGCCCTAAGTGCTAATGCATTGGCCTTCTTATGCTTGCTACTATTTGGGAGGGATTCTATGGTAATGGCTTGATAAACTAGATGTCCTAGGTCTTTTAAATGTTTAGTCATATTAGCCTTCCAAGCATCAAGTCTAAAATGATCAAACATAGGAGGGCTAGCCATAAGTGCAAACTAAATGTGTGCAAATGAAAATGCAAATGAAGATTAGCAAACCAAGATCACTCCTAGGTGGTTAAACCTAAATATCAGGAGCACTAGCTCTGATACCAATTGAAAAATCACCTAGAGGGGGGGTGAATAGGTGACGATGCTAATCTAGTGAACTTAATGCGGAATTTAAAAACTAATTGCAATTACAACAATGATGCACACACAAGCAAGTATAAGATATAGCAATTTGCACAATACACAAAGTAAAGAGAGAGATAGAGAGAGAGTCAATGGATCAATCGCAAACACAGAGATATGTTATCGAGGTTCGAGCACCCAGCTCTAGATCCCCGCCTTCGACACACGAAGGATTTCTAATCCACTAGCTAGTTCACCAAGAACTCTCACAAGGAGTACCCAAATCCTCTCTTTACAATCACAACCTCCTCCTTGAGGCACAACTCCAAGCCAACAATCTCCTCACAACTTGAGGGATTTCCAAACTCAAAACCAATACAAGGATCACCTCACAACCTTGAGGGATACAACCCAATAGCCAAACTTCCTCAACACAATGAGGAAAGGCACAAAGCCAAGCTAAAAATAGGGTTTACAACTTAGTGGTTTCAAACAACAACCACAAAACAATCTCTTTTTCCCACACAAAATCCTATAGAAAAGATAGTAGATTTTAGCTCAAGTGTGGAGAAAACCAAGGGATTTGAAACCAGCAACTCAAAGAAATCTTTGGGAAATAAATGAAACCAAGATAGAGAAGTTCAATTCAAAAGCTTTTCCCAAAACCCTTTTCTTTGATTTTTCAAACCCTAAAGAAAACACCAAAAAGATTGTTCAAATCAAGCTCAAAAACTTCTTTTTATTGCTGTAAAAACACCAGAGAGTATGTAAAAATTCGCACAAAAATTCTTAAAGAAAAACTCTTACAAATGGGTATTTATAGGCTAATCCAGAAAATAGCCGTTGGCAGCAGAACTGCCAGAAATACCCTGACGGTCGACCGCCCGGTCGACCGCCCAACGGTCAATTTTTGACCCGTTGGCGCTAGCGGTCGACCGCCCAGTCGACCGAAACAAACAGAGAGCAACTCTGTTAACAGTCGGTCGACCGCCCGGTCGACCGGCACCAAAACTGCCAGACGTTCACAGTTCTGTGCACGTCGGTCGACCGGCCCGGTCGACCGACCTCAGCCCTAGTTGACTAGTCAGGTTACTAGTCGACTTGGTTGAAGCCTGGAACAAAAAATTCAATTAGAAATATGTTTAAAAATTCTTTTATCTTTTCTAAAAATCACCAAAAATAGTTTTATCATTTTGCATTGATATATAAACATGTGGTAAAAAGTTTAGCTCAAATATCAATCAATATGAACTATTTTTGTGTCTAATCATTTTTACCAAAAATCAAAACTGTATTTTCTAAAACTTGAATTTTGAATAGAAAATACATTTTGTCCAAAACACTTCCAGATACAAAAACATGATAATTAAACACTTTGAAGCATGATGCATATGGATAGAAATCCAATATACATGAAATAAATATATATCATAGTTTTTGTCATTAATTCCAAAATATGTTTTGTCAAAAATACCAAAACATATAACACATGAATAAAGGAGTCAAAACTAAGTTTGTCTAGGAAATTAAAGCATGCATGTATATAGAACAAATCATATATACATTAAACCATGTAAACTTGTTTTGATCTATCTATTCATGAAACCAAGATCGGTTAAACCTAAAACCGAAAAACCAAAAACCAATATTCAAAACATGAAACGTGTGTGTTGTGAACTTGAGCATTATTATACTATTCTAATCTTTACAATTTAGATCTAAACACAAACTAAACTAGGGATACCTAAGTCTTCTTGTAGAGCGCCGTCTTCAAGTTGACTCGGTCCAAACCGTGATTCACCAAGCTAGACTCCAATGAGTGCTAGATGTCATCTTTGATGCTTAGGCTCTTGAATCACCTTGTGAAAGATGTGTGGAAGCTTTCACCAACTAATATCTTGTTAAATATCTGAAACTTAAACATTGCAAGATTATTAGTACACATAACTACATGAGTTAATCATCATCAAAACTAGAGTGGAAGGCCTTTGGGCCAACAGAACTTACAATTGATATCAGAGCTTGGTACTCTGATTTGGTCTAACAACCTAGAGTTAAAGATCCTTATTTTTAGGCTAATCACAATATTTTTGTACACACACCATGGACTTCATGTCACCACCCATGTTTGACATTGTTAACATCCATATATGGAAGGTGAAGATGTCCTTGTACCTCAAAGCCCTAGGTTATCATGTTTATCTTGCCACTACTAATAATGCATATTGTTTAGATAGTAAGAATTTTGAGGCTAATACAAAAGCCCTTCATGCTTTAAAGTCAACCCTAAATGATGATTATTTTTCTAGGGTTTCTAACTTTGATTTGGCTTTTGTAGTGTGGAACACCCTCCTCTCCCTTGGCGAAAAAGAACAATATTATGCCGGGAGCGATTCGGACGTTAGAAGCGACATCTCCAATGTGTGCTATATGGTCCAAGGGGATAACCCCCTTGGGGTAACTTCCGAATCCGAGGATGAGGATAATAACATGTCATATGATGAGCTATCTACTTTTTGTCAACTATTGCTTGAGAAATATGACATGCTTAAGAAAGAAATAAAATTTGAAAAAGAACATTGCTTGCATGCATAAAGAACATGACTCATTTAGAAGTAACATTGCATGCTTAGAAATAGAAAATAACAATTTGAAAAAGGATTTTGATTGCATGCTTAAAGAAAAAGATTCATTAGCAAATAAGATTGCATGCTTAGAAAAGGAAAAGGAAGATTTGAAAAATGAGAATGTTTCCTTATTTTCAAATTGAATGATTTGTGTGAAGGAAACAATACTTTGAAAAATAAAATTGATTTGGTAGAAAACAAAAAGAAGTTGTTTTTCAAGAAAATAAGTCTTTAAAAAGAAAAATTTGTGAAAAAGAAAAAGATTTTGTTTCACAAAAGAAAAAGAAAAATGATTCTTTATCTCATCATGCTTTTCATGCCACCACTAATGAGATTAAAGATTTAAAAAATAAAATAGATAGTTTGAGTTCAACTTTGAACTCGTGTGCATTCAACCATTCTAGATTAGAGTCCATGTTTGCAAAGAAACAAACTCCTCATGTTCATGCACATCACTCTCATCATGCATTTGCTTATGTTGCACGCCATGATCACACTCCTACACATAAGCATAATAAGGTGTACAAATGTACACATGGTGGCCGCAAAGGCCATCTAGCAAAATTTTGTTTTGATAAGTTGCATGTTTCAAATTTTGCTAATAAAAATGTTTGGGTTCCTTACAAAGCTAACCCCCAAGGACCCAAGAAAAAATGGGTACCAAAACCCCCACCCCATGTTTTTGATGTAGGTGAGGGCTCTCACAAGACGTGAGAGACATGGTGCCTTGATGGTGGGTGCACTTGAACTAAAAGGACACATATTTGGAGCACCGCTATCAAGAAAGTTTTGGTGGGATGACCACCATGCTTGGAGCTTTAGAGTTGGTATCAATCTCTAAACTCCTACTTTTTATGTTCATGCTTGTTCATTTATAATATTTTGAGCATGTTCATGTTTTATGATTTGTGTGCTTCATGTGGTATTTACATGCTTAGATGTAGAATGTGTCAAACTTGCATTTATACATATATGAATAGTGAACTACAATTGACTCATATATATTTGAACTTCATGCTCATTTGTATCCACTATATGCATATGTATAGACTAGTTTTGATGATTCTCTTTTATACATGTTTTGCCTATTTTATGCTTTACTTCATGTATATGTATTTTTAATTCAAATCTAATAAATATACATGTATACCCGTGAGTCTCTTGCTTTCATACAAATACATTTAATAGACTCTTTTATATTTGGGATATGCATGTGTATTGTTAGGATTGGATAAATCATACATATACCTGGAAGTTTATTTGTTTTATTGAAAAATGATTTTTCATGTTTTTGTAAAAATTTGATACATGATCACTTTTGAGCTTCAATGTCTATTTTCATGAAAATGCTATTTACATGACTCTTGTACACTCACATTTTATTCATTTTGTCATGACCTTGTTTCATGAACACCTTTTTTATGAGCTTTATAGTTCTTGAGTGTCATATTTGTGTATTTGGTATGATTCATGGAATACATATGCTTTAATTTCATGTTTTGAAGGATCTTTAACTAGTTTTTCAAAAATTATTTTAACTAGTTATTGTTCCTCATTTGGTAGTGATTTTCAATGCTAAAATATTTTCAAATCTATTTTTGAAAACCTCTACCATTAATGGGAGGATGGATGGGTGATTATGCCTTGTATGCTTCATTGAAAATCTTCTATCTTGTGCATATGAAGGGTGGTAGGTTATGAGATATACACTTGATCTTATTGTTATGTCAATTGGTATCATTGAATCATTTCAATTGGTATCAATATGAACTTATTTTGTATATGCTCATATTTTGTTTCTTATATATGTATGTATCAATTTCACTTGGTATACTCATTTCTCATACATATATATGATTTTCATGTGCTTAACTTTCAATTGGCTCACAATTTTAAAAGCACAAAGTTTTTGATGAAAAATAAAATTTTTTGGATCATTATGTTTACCATTGATATCAAAATGCTTCAACTTCATATTTGTTAAATTCTATTAGTATCAATATGTTTTACAATAATGACTATTTTCAATTTGGTATCTTAAAAATTTGTTTGTTTTACAAAAGCTCTGATACCTTTAAAATTTTTGTTTAAGAAAAATTAATTAAAAAAACATTTTGTTGATTTGTATTACCCCTTCTTGATCTTTTTGTTTTTGACAAAAAGGGGGAGAAAATTTGTTTGATTTGATTTTACTTTGACCCCTTTGTTGATGAGTGACAAAAAGGGGGAGAAGTATTTGAGTTTATATGCATGTTTTCATGTTTTCATTGCTTAAGGGAAGAAGTATTTGTCTTCCTTGTTGTTTATGCATATATGTTTTGTTTTGTAAATAGGAGAAAAAGATTTATTTTGTTTTATCTCCATACATTTTCATGCATATTTATGAGCTTCATTGTCATATATTATTATTTATGTCTATGCATGAGTTAAGAGGGAGCTTCTTTGAAGCTTTACTTTAATCCATGCATATATAACTCCATGAGTTTTGTCATCATCAAAAACGGGGAGATTGTTGGCCCAAAGGCCCATCACTCTAGTTTTGATGATGATCAACTCATGAAGTTATGTTTACTAATGATCTTGTATTTAATTAGTGATAGATTCATTATCAAGATCTTAGTAGGTGCATAGCTCAACAAAGGATAAAATGCCAAGATTTGGAGCTAGCACGGTGTGATCCAAGAAGCTTTTGGATCAAGCTTGGACCAAGTCAAGAAGATGAGAAGCCTTCAAGTGAAGACTTCAAGAAGATGAAGACTTGTGTCTAGGTATAAGATTTTTGTTTTTTAGATAAAATGTAAAGGATAGAATAGTTGGTGGATTGCTCAAGTTCATATCACACACACACTCTTGATTTATATGTGTTTTCATAAAAGATTTTTAGTTCTAGAAAAATACCGTTTTGGTTTTTGGTGTTTCAAATATACATGTGTTTTTAACCAAAACCATTTTAGAACTCTCGACCGTTCTGCTGATCTGCTCGACATTCTTTTAGTTTTCTAGTCATAACTTTTGATTCTTATATTCAATTAACATGATTTAAATTGCATTTTAAAGATGAATTTCAGAGATACATTTAATATTCAATAATCATTTTCTGATTTAAATGTTAAGAATGTCAAATATTGGGTTGAAGTCTGTTCTTGTTCTAAAAACAGTTTACAGTTTCTGATTTGATACCTTTTAGTATTTTATTGATAACATTCATTCTAAATTGATATTAATTTGATTTAAGTTGCATTAGAAAGAAGACTTCAATATATACAACTCCATCCTATATACTTATTCCCAAATTCGAACGATTTAGACCTCAAAACTGTGCTCCAAGTTAACCCATTGCACAGAGGTCGGTCGACCGGGCGGGTCGACCGGAACCAAGGGCAGGTCGACCGCAAGGGTCGACCGACGTGCACAGAACCGTGCACGTCTGGCAGTTCTATGGGCGGTCGACCGGAACTGAGAGCAGTACTATCTGTTCTTCTGGTCGACCGGCCTGGTCGACCGGAGGCTCCAACGGTCGGATTTTTGACCGTTGGCGGTCGACTGGGCGGTCGACCGGCAGGCCTGTTAGAACCCCAACGGCTAGTTTTTGACAGCCTATATATTTGGGACTTTGTGGACTGTTTTGACCAAGATTTTAGGAGAGTTTTGAGCCAGTTTTTCCCATTCTTTTAAAAAGGTTTTCTCCACATATTTGAGTGCAAATATTTCCTATATAAAGGGAAGATTTTACCAACAGTATTTTAAGTGATTCTTTGAGTTTTTTCTCCACCACTCTCATCCTTGTTTTTCTCACACCACACTTGAGCTATTCATTGATTATTCATCCTATAGGTGTGTTGTAGTGAGATTGTTTTTAGGTGATCAAAGTATTGTGATCACCAAAGACTTCATTTGTTACTTTGAGGAGGCGGACGTGTGTGTCCGCGTTGTTTTGAGTTCGGTTGCGGACTCGGTGGTTTGAGGTGCGGCCTCGGCGAGCTAGTGAGCTTGCGGTGTGTACGGGACTAGAGAGTCCGAGGGCTTGTAGGTGTTGCGGCACCGAGGAGAGATCCATTGGGATCTTGCATAGTGGAAATCCTTCGTGTGTCGAAGGCGGGGATGTAGAGCAAGTGTGCTCGAACCTCGAACATACCCTTGTGTCTGCGATTGCTCACTCTCTCTCTCTCTCTTTGTCTCTTTTATATCTTGCATGTGTTTATTGTTCATCTTTATATGCTAGATATACATTATGTGCTTAATTGATATACTTGCGTGGGATTATTGCTAACACTTGTATTCAACCAAGAGAGCCAACGCGGCACCTCAACCCATTCAAGGGGAATCTAGAGGAGTTTGTCCAGAGCCCTTCACGGGGAATTCGGCAACACTCTTGTGTTATACATAGTGTTTAGTGTAAAAGTTTTTATTAGGTCATAATTGCTTTTTGCTTCCGCATTATTTGCATTATTTGGCATTAAGTGACCATTAGATTAGCCATCACCTATTCACCCCCCTCTAGGTGAACCTTCAGTCTTCTCCAAAATAAGCTTGATTTGTCTATTGGGGACCTCAATCTGCCCACTGGTTTGAGGATGATAAGGTGTTGACAACTTGTGAGTTATGACATACTTTCGCATAAGAGCTTCAAAGGATCTATTGCAAAAGTGAGTACCATTATCACTGATGATAGCATGGGGGTTTTCGAAGCGTGAGAAAATATTCTGTTTCAAAAATTTTATGAAAACTTTGTTATCATTTGTTCTACTAGGAATGGCTTCAACCCACTTGGACACATAGTCCATAGCAACAAATATGTCTTGGTTTCCAAATGAGTTAGGAAATGGACCCATAAAGTCGATGCCCCAGATATCAAAGAGTTCTATTTCTAGAATTGGACTGAAGGGCATTATATCTCCTTTTGAGATCCTTCCCACCATCTGGCATCTAGGGCACGTCTTGAAAAATTCATAAGCATCTTTTAACAAAGTGGGCCAATAGAACCCACTTTGTAGCACTTTTTCAGCAGTCTTGCAGGGACCAAAGTGTCCACCGCATGCAAGTTCGTGATAAAGGGATAAAACACTCTTAACCTCTTCATCAGGAATGCATCTCCTAATAATTTGGTCAGAAAAGTACTTAAAAAGATACAGTTTCTCCCAAAAGAAATACCGGACTTGAGATAAGAACTGGTATATATCGTTTTTGGACCAATGACATGGAGTTTGGCTTATGACTAAGTAATTCACTATATCAGCAAACCAAGGTTCCCTAAAGATAGCTAAGAGATTTTCATCAGGAAAGTCCAAATTAATGGGCAATTCGTTGCATGGAGAATTTGGGATTCATGAGAGATGGTCAGCAACGACATTTTCTATGCCTTTTTTGTCTCGAATCTCGAGATTGAATTCTTGAAGAAGGAGGATCCAATGAATGAGTCGGGCCTTTGCATCCTTCTTCATCATGAGGTACCAAGCGCAGAATGATCGGTGAAAATAGTGATTTTGGACCCTAGTAGGTAGGGGAAAATTTTCTCTAAGGCAAACACTACTGCCAAGAATTCCTTCTCAGTAGTAGTGTAGTTCAATTGAGCATCGTTGAGAGTCCTACTAGAGTAGTAAATCACGGGTTGCTTGTTATCAGTGCGTTGTCCTAGGACTGCGCCTATGACAAAATTAGAAGCATCACACATGATTTCAAATGGCTTAGACCAATCCGGTGCAGATCTGATTGGTGCAAAAATAAGCTCTCTCTTGATCTTCTCCCAAGAATTCATAGATTCAGTATCAAAAGTGAAGGACACGTCCTTAGCTAACAGATTAGTCATGGGTCTAGCAATCTTGCTAAAATCCTTGATAAATCTTCAGTAAAAACCGGCGTGTCCTAAAAAGGATCGAATATCTTTCATGCATTTGGGCATGAGAAGCTTAGCAATAACCTCAATCTTAGCTGTGTCCACTTCAATACCTTTCTTGGAGATTTCATGACCCAAGATAATTCCATGTCTTACCATGAAGTGGCATTTCTCCCAGTTGACTGTCAGATTTTTCTCAGACAACGTTGGAGGACAAGTTCTAAATGGTGGAGATATTGAGTGAACGAATCTCTGTAGATAGGGAAATCATCTATGAAGATTTCTATGAATCGTTCTAACATATCACAAAAAAGACTCAACATGCAACGTTGAAACATTGCTGGGGCATTGCACAAGCCGAAAGGCACTCAACTATAAGCAAATGTCCCAAATGGACATGTGAACGTAGTCTTTTCTTGGTCCACAGGAGCAATAGAAATCTGATTATACCCCGAGTAACCATCAAAGAAACAGTAATACTCGTGGCCCGCCAAACATTCAAGCATTTGATTAATGAAGGGAAGTGAAAAATGGTCCTTACGAGTTGCAGCATTAAGCTTTCTATAGTCAATGCAAACTCGAATCTTCGTGGGAAGTCGAGTTTGGACCAACTCTTTATTCTCGTTTTCCACTACGGTGAAACCGGATTTCTTTGGAACCGCGTGAACAGGACTGACCCATTGGCTATCAGAAATGAGATAGATTATCCCATTGTCTAAGAGTTTCACAATTTCAGTATGAACAGCGTCTTACATTATAGGGTTTAACCTACGCTGCTGGTCTCTTTTAGGTGTTGCATCTTCATTGAGATGAATGCGATATTGAATTATGGTTGGACTCAATTCCTTTATATCAATCATAGTCCAACTAATAGCTTCCCTATGTTTTCTTTGAATTGCTTTAAGATCTTCTTCTTGCCCGTCATTTAAATGGGAGGCAATGATGACAGGAAAGGTCTCTTGTTTGCCTAGATAGATGTATTTGAGATGCGCAGGTAAGGTTTTTAATTCTAAGAAAGAGGAAGGCTAACTGAAAGGATGAGTCACATTTGTTGGCTCCATATTTCGTGAAATAGGGCTAGAGGCCAATTCATAGCAGACTCAACAACCTGATCAAGATTAAAATCGTCTGACTCTAACCCGATGTCACACTCAGTTTCTAATTCAAATTCTTCCCTGTGTTCACTTGTTAAGTTCTCAATGAGGTTGACTTCAAATGTTTGGTCCTCAACATCACGGGATTGTTTTCCTAGGTTGAAGGCATTGACTTCTCTAGTCATGTCCCCAAAGGTTAATCTTATGGACCAATTCCTACAATTGATGATGGCATTGGTAGTAGCAAGGAATGGTCTCCTAGGATAACAGGAGTTTGAGTCCTAGGATTGGACATAGGTTGTGTATCTAGAACTATGAAATCAACAGGGTAAATAAACTCCCTGATTCGGAAAAGAACATTATTAATTTTCCCTTTGGAACATTCACTGGACGGTCAGCCAGTTGGATAGTGACTCAAGTTAGACTAGAATCGCCCAACCCGTGTTGTTGATAACTGAGAATGGGAGCAAGTTGATACTTGCCCTCAAGTCAAGGAGTGCACGACTAATCAGCTTGTCCTATAGTGCAGGCAATGGTGGGACAACATGAATCCTTGTACTTGATAGGGATCTGACCCGACAGTAGCTCACTAATGTTAGTGGCTAAGAAGACCTTGTGGGTACATTAGTCTTTCTCTTCTTGGTGCACATGTCCTTAAGAAACTTAGAATGGGATGGGACTTGTTGGATGGCACCAAGAAGTGGCACATTTATCTCCACTTGATTGAAGATCTCAATTATCTTATCCATGTGTGGATTTTCTTATTGTTTTTCAGCTTATTAGGAAATAGTATTATAGGCTGGTGCACCTGACTGGTTGACTTATCTGTTTCAGATTTGTCAGATTTTGACGGACTGGGGCTAGATGAGGTGGATAGTTGAGTGTGGTTATGCTGAATGGGATTATATGGTGTTGACACTTGATTATCAACTTTTTTTCCTGACCTCAATGTATGAACAACATTTCATTGATCAATGATTGATCCTCATCCAAATATGCTTGTTGAGAATTCCTAGGATTGGTTATTGGCTGGCTAGGTAAGATACCCTTTTGTCTCTCATTCTGTGGAGTGGCAAATTGGCTCATTTGAACTCCTAGCCTCTGTATAGTTTGCATAAGAAAATCTTGGTTCTTCATGTATCTTTCTATGTTTCTCTCAAAGTCAGTCATTCTCCTTTCTAGTTGAGGATTCTGGAAGGAAGATTGTGGAATTTGGTTGGGAAAGTTTTGTTGATTGTTTGAAAAATTAGGTGGATGGTTGGAAGAATTATAATGGAAATTGGAAATGTTGGGTTGATGATTGGAAGAATTATTTGCATGATGGAAGTGGCTTGCATTATTTGACCATGACTGGTCATTGTTGTTTTGGCTCCATAAGAAATTCGGGTGATTTCTCCAACCAAGATTGTACGTTGGTGCATAAGGATTATTGTTCGGCCTTGAAAAGGCTGCATTCATTGATTCTGAAAAATGTTGTTGAGCTTGAAACACAGGACACTCTTCAAACACATGATTCATGGCTTGACAGTAAGTACAGCCCAGAGTTAAAATTGGTTTGGTCTGACTTGATTGACTGGACTTGGTTCCTTAGTTTCTAAAGCTTTCTATCTTCTTGCTATGTTAGCTAACTTAGCCTCGTTAGCTATAGATAATTCAATAGAATGGAGATCTCCTTTTGAATAGATGGAGTTTGAGCTTCTTGAGGTTTCACCAGTAGGTTCCCATTGGAAGATTTTTTCAGCTAGATTCTCATATAAATCCCATCCTTTATTTTCATCCTTCTGTAAGAATCCCCTTGGCACATGCTTTCTAAGAGGGTCTTGGTTGAATAGTCTAAACCATCATAAAGAATTTGACATTGTCGCTATTTCTTAATTTCATGATAAGGATATTAGACAAGGAGGTCTTTAAAACGTTCAAAGTACCTCCAAAATGGTTCACTAGTTTCTTACTTGAATTGCATGATGTCCTTTCTAATGAGAGTGGTCGTATGAATTGGTTAGAATTTCTTCAAGAAGACCTTGATGAAACCATCCCAAGATGTGATAGAGCCAGTCGCTAAGCTGTAAAGCCATTTCTTGGCTAAGTCCTTAAGAGCGAAAGGGACAAATCTCAACCTAATACATCATCTACAAGATGTGGGATTTTCATCACTAGACATACTTCCTCAAATTCTCTTATGAAGAAATAAGCATCTTCAGACTCTAAGCCATGAAACTTGGGGAGTGTGTTGATGAACTGAGGCTTGAGCTCAAAATTGTATTTACCAACCAATGGAAGTTGGATGCAAGATGGAAGTGAGGTTCTTATAGGATAGAGCCTATACTGCAAAGATGTCGGTTGAGCCATAACTGGATCTGATCTTGGTTCAAACTTGGGTGGCGATGTGTTTCTAGTCAACCTAGATGAATTAGGGTCTCTTGACAACACTTGCATACACAAACACAATCAAAACAAGTTTACCAATAGTCAACAAGACTAAACAACCAAGCCTAGTCTAAGTAACCTTGACCTAGACAACTCCTAACTAGTTGATTCTCCATAGGAGGTATAATGCGAACTTTGACCACAAGCTAATCAGCTAGGTCAAGGCAAGATTGGTGGGAGGTATCCGCACAAAAGCAATGGGCCTAACTAAGCCAAATCACCAGCTTTCGGGGTTTCGCCCCTCAATCCCTTTCCTAGACACTGATTTGGCAGGAGTCAAATTCTAACACCTTCCCCCTTAGAATAATCTCCTAATGAGTCCGAGATATCCCTAAGGCCAACATCTATCAGATTTTACTTAGGCTTTGGTTGTGCGTACTTGGAGTTGATTTGTGAGCTAAGGAAGGGTAATGACTTTCCCACCTTATCTTGATTTGGGTTTTGCCCTTAGAATTGATTGTACAAAGTGTGCAAGATATAGGAAGGAAACATTCAAAAGCAAATATCACCCAAGAATGTTTCCTAAACTATATGCTATGCAAACGTACCTTGTCTCCAGCTATCTTCAAGAGTAATTGTAAAATAAACGTAATTAGACAAATGCCTAGAATGCAACTCTAAACGTTTTTTAAACAATTAACAATCACTCATATTACTGTTAGATTAAAAACAAGGATTATGAACATCAGATATAGCAAGAATAATCATAAAAACTTTATTTTTGTAAGCAATATATCCTACAAAGAAGAGTTTTTAGTAGTCCAACAAAAACAACTTTTGCACTACAATTTCTTGAATTCTGTTTTCTACTTTCGAGAGTAGGGGCGCAGAATAACAAGTCTTCTCCTGCAAAGCTTGGATGCTAAATCTGCTATCTTGACGTCCCTGAAACAAGACACCAAACTTGTTAGAAAACAATTATACTGTTCCCTCCCAGACAACGGCGCCAAAAATTGATCATGAAATGAAAGTGATAAGAATTACCATGTAGCTTTAGGCTAATGGGTCGTGTCCACGAGGAGGAATGCGAAAGAAGCTTTTCGGTGTTTTTGTTAAGTAACAAAGAATGAAGTTAGTGTCTTTCTTTTTTTTATCAATTGAAAAAACGAATGGAGAGAAGGAAAATGATTAAAAGAAAAATTGTAAACTTAGAAAAGGCTTTGGAAAAAGTGATTTTTTTAAAGCTTGAAAAGTGATTTGTTGTTTATAATATAAGAAGAAGATCTGGGCTCACTATCTCACTTACTCAACGATGTATTCTTCTCTTGAAATTCTTAGTGCCTCAACTTGATCATAGGCAAAATGCTAAGTTTGAGTTTAGAAAGTTGTAAGTAAAGCAAATAAGAGTTTGAAAAAATTAACTCTGTTCTTTAAGAAATCATCTTGAATTGAATGTTAAATCATCAAGTCTTCCAAGTATAAAATAAAAACAAGTTCAGGAGATGTTTTAAAAGAAGTAGAAGTTTAGAAATCCAAACCCATCCTCATGTGCCTTCAAGAACACTTTCAAAGAAGAAAGGCTTAGTTTAGGCATGCATATGATTCCATTGGGTATTTACATCAAAATCATTCAAAAAGAAAAGGATCGAAGAGAGAAACAATAGTGAACCCAGAAAATGAATTTAGCTACTAATGAAAGATGAAAACAATACATGAAAATAAAGTAAGACATACCCGTGAATTGGAGTGGAAGAAGAGAAAGCTTGATCCTTTTATTGATGTCACTTAAATCTTCAGATTACAATCACTCTATTCCTCTCTCTTACTGGTATTTGAAGTGAATTACAAATTATAAAATAGAGACATAATTTCTATACTATCTAACAAAGAGCCTAAACCTTAAAAACAAAGAGAAAAATTTAAACTAAGTTCCAGTCTTTTCTCTGAAAAATACAGTATTTATAGGCAAAAACCAAACGGGGGAGGGCGTACGAAGATAGGGGGAGCAAACGCTCCCCCAACAAATTAAACAAGGCTGTGAAAACGCGGCTTTGGCCTCGTTTCCCTGGCCTGGCTGTGGCCAGGTAGCCACAGCCGGGGGGGTACACCTCCTGGATTTGTGTTCTGACTTTATCTCCTTCTCGTTTTCCCGTTTCAGTTCCAGGATTTGATGAAACAACCTTTAATCTTTGGCTTTAACCACTTGATTTGGGAAGATTTATTTTAACCAATTTTTAACCTATCTAATTTTCCATGACTTGCCCTGATTTTCTGATTTCAAATTAATTCTGAATTAAATCAGAAATTGATGGGCTTTTGGGCTTGTTTCTTTTTCCTATCTTTAGCAATGGGCCTGCATTTTATAAAGAAAAATAGGACATATTAATATAATTTATTTAGATAATAAACATGGTAATGTGATAATAAATATGCAATATATGTGACCGATCATTAGGTGATGAATCAACAATGATCAAAAAGTCCGAAAGGTCATTCGTGCACTTCCACCGTCTTGGGAAGTCAAAGCCACTACATTGAAAGAGTTGAAAGACAAAGAGGAGATGGAGCTCATTGGTCTTATCGGCAACCTTAAGACTCATGAAATGGAGAGAAAGGCAAGAGAAGAAATGGCGTCACAAAAGAAGAAGACTATCGCTTTCAAGTCTACTCCCGCCATCTCCGACGAAGAAGAAGAAGAAGAAGATGATGATGAACTATCTCTCCTCGTAAGAAATGTAGGAAGAACATACAATAAAGCAAAGTACAACAATAGGAGATGATGGCAAGAAAAGGAGGATAAGAAAATCATCTGCTTCAACTATTAGAAACCCGGACACATCATGGCTGATTCCAGATTTCAAAAAACAAGTT
This sequence comes from Agave tequilana, assembly GCA_038442645.1. Taxonomy (NCBI): domain Eukaryota; kingdom Viridiplantae; phylum Streptophyta; class Magnoliopsida; order Asparagales; family Asparagaceae; genus Agave; species Agave tequilana. The sequence continues at coordinate 99,061 of JAVJIF010007884.1, read as the reverse complement.
ATCTTCTTCAATCAAACAAAAGAAGCCATTCATGAAGAAAGCTCTCAAAGCGACATGGGATACAGAAAGTGAATCCGAAGAAGAGGTGGACACAGCAAACACATCCAAGGTAAATTTTGAACTATCTATTGATGATTGTAAATTAACTAAAGATGTTACAGTAAATGCATTTGTATAACTTTCAGATAATTATGATTTCTTAAAGAAAAACTTTCTAAATATGAAAAAGGAAAATCAAGTTCTTCAAAACAAAGTTATTACTCTTTCCAAATAAAAAGATGATTTGTCATCCACTGTTTTATTAACACAAAAGGATTTTGATGCATACAAGGTTTCATGTAAAGCTAAGTCTTCTAAGATTGATGAAAATAAAATTTCTATCTTAAAAATCAAAATCAACAGTTTGGGAAATATTTTAAAGAAATGTGAGTTTAATAAAGCTAAATTAGAAGATATGTTTTCCAAGAAAAATTCTTTGAAAAGACAAGTTCATACTATACATGCTCACACTTCTAAATTGCACACTAAGTATACTCATATACCACATGCTCATCATGCACATCATGCATTCATATATGATAGAATTTATACATGTACTTATATGGCCGAAAGGGTAAATTTTGTTTTGATTATATAATTGCTTCTAATAATCATATTTGGGCTAGAAAAGGTGCTAACTCTCATGGACCCAAAAAGGTATGGGTACCAAAATCCACCCCTATTGTATTTGATGTAGGTGTGGACTCTCACATGAAGTGTGGGTTTTGATGCCTTGATGGTGATGCGTTTAAGCTTGATGGATACTACATTGGATGCATCACCTTCAAGAATATTTGGTGGGAGGACCACAATGGTTTGGAGATCTAGAGATTAGCCCTAATGGTTTTGATAACTATCTATAACTCCCATTTAATATACATGCTTTCATAGTATTAATTTTTAACATGTTTTAATTTTTCATGTTCATTATATTAGATGCAATGTAAATTAGACATGTGATATACATAGATAGTCCTTTGAGATGCACTCATGTTCATATGAATTTTATCTTTCATGTTCTCACTATAGTTTAGCTATTGTGTATATCCTAATTTTAAAACATGTGCATTTAACATAATGATCATATTAGTTTATGTTTTCTTTTAAGCTTCATGTTTTGATTACCTGTTTAGATGTAGTTTTCATCAAAACTTATGTTTATACTTGTACAACTAGTGAGCCACATTTGATTATTATGTGTTTGTGTTATTTTGCTCATTTGTACCCATTAGATATACTTGTATAGCCTAGTTTTGATGATTCTTACATTTTAACTTATATTTCCTATTTTTGTACATGTTTTCAGTAAAAATGTATTTAGCTTCATGTATATGGTAATTTTGCTAAAACTACTGTCTATCCTAAAGTCACTTATTTTTTATGCAATATTTCATTATGGACTCACTTGTATTTGGGATTTGTATGTATACTTCTAATTTAGACAAAACATACATATGCCTTGAATTTTGTATTATTTTGATGAAAATTAAATTTTTATGTTTTTCATGTTTATAAAGGAATTTCATTGAGCTTCATTTCTTATTTTCATGATTTAGTTAATTACATGACTCTTACACTCTATATTTGGTGTTTACTCATGAATTTTTGTTTCATGAGGTTATATGAGCTTTATGCTATTTGATGTCGATGATCGTGTGATTTTCATGTTTTCATGGATTCATTGACGTTTTATTCCTTACTTGAAGGATTTTGTACTAGTTTTTCAAAATTATCTTTAAAACTATTTTTTATTCTTCAATTGGTAGTGATTTTCAAACATGTTATATTTTCAAACTCTTATTTTTGAAAACCCCTACCTTCTAAGTGCGGATGGTTGGGCGACCATGCCTTGTATGCCCTTATTGATTATCTTTTAAACATGTGCATGAATAGGGTGGTAGGTATGAGTTAAATACATGATCTTCATGTTATTTTATTTTTGTATATTTGTGTTTCTTTTATATGTATGCTTCAAATTTCAATTAGTATCAATTTTAATTGGTATTTTCATTTTCATACATACATATATATGATTTGATTGTGCTTGTTTTACAATATCTTTACATTCTTAAAGCACAAATTATGTTTATATTAAGCTTGATTTTATTCCAAATGTTAATTAGTATTATTATAAGCTTATGCATTAATTTCAATTGGTATTTAATTGATATCAAAATATTTCATGTTTCACCTTCAGTTGGTATCAAAATCTACTATTGGTATCTTTAAAAAAAATTCTAATGGTACCAACATTTATTTATGTCAATTACTATTTGATTTCATTGGTATCAAAATTTATTTTGTTGACTAAAGAAATTTCAAAATTTTGTTTATTAAAAATTTTATATTAAAATATGTTGATATATATTGCCTATATTCAAGGGGAACTTAACATCTCTTCTATATATATAGACTCATGTTAAGTGTACTTTACATATTGATAAACTTAACCTCTCTTCTTTATGTGGTATACGTGTGTAGAGGGAGCTTAACATCTCCATTTATACATTATATATCATGCTTTATGTAGGTTAGGGTCAAGTCATCCCTTCTCCATGTAAAGCATGTATGCAGGAGGAGCTAACTTTATGTCTCTCCTCTTCATGAATATATATCGCATATACATCTTTATTGTTTGATTGTCCTCACCCCTTTGTTGATGAATTGACAAAAAGGAGAAGAAGAAATTAGAGAGTTTATATATGCATTTTTATATCGTTGTTTATGCATATATGTTTGTTTAGTTTATGTATTTTAATGAATATCTTTTGTTTATTGCTAACATGAGTTAAGTGGGAGCTTCTATGAATGATTGGTAGTGAAAAGTGCATTTTTATCATCATATTTACCATCAAATTTTCATATTTATTCATATAATTCTGCACATTTACTAATATTTTGTTATTTAATGTGTGCAGGCCTTGAGTATTGAATTAAATAAAGAATTAAAGCTTAATGAAGCCCAAAAGCCCATATCCAAGCCCAAGTCCAAGCCCAGGTGCAAAATTGTAATTACAAGAAGTCAAAAGTACAAATACAAATTGTAAAAATTGCAAATACTACAAAGAGGAAATGATAGAATTCTATTCTACCCTAAATGCATGGTGGATGAGGATAAATAAGAGTGCAAGGATGAGATTCGTTTTTGAAGGGATTTGGATTTAGGGTAACTTGATTTCTAAGTTATCTCGAAAATCCAAAACGAAGAACCAGGATCCAGCTTCCAGAAGCATACGCCCAGATGGACGGACCAGGAGAAACCACGCGCCAAAGCGCGTGGCCATCTGCCACTATATGGCCGCGGAAACGCGGCCCAAGCAGCGTTTCCGCGGCAAACAACATGAGTCCAGGGAACAGATTTCGTGGAGGAGTTTATCCAGGACTCTATCACCTTTAGCACCTATAAATACCCCTGCAGACGCAACAGGGAGGGCATCCAGAGAAGATTAGGGTTTTTCTTTAGTTTTTTCTTAAATTTCTGCACGTTGTAATTTCGTTTTAAAGGCTTTGTGGAGAAGAAGGACCTTGTATTTGGAGACATACTTTCGAATAAAGGTTACTTTCTTTTGCATATTTAATTCTTGTCAATTTTTATTTCTTTTCTCTGCGATTAATTGCTTCGGTTTTCATCTGTGATCTCTTGTTTTGTTTCTTCTTCTTTTCTTCTAATTAAAAAAGAAAATAAAAAACAATATAAAAAATAATTATAAAAAAATGATGTCTAACTAATTCTTTGTGTGGTTCGCTGATCTCTTAAGCAACCCTAGGGCAAGTTAGGATTTGATTCGAATGATGACCAGTTTTTAGAAAACCTAGGTCTAAAGATTGTTTTTCTTGAAGATTAAACTGATGATTAGATTTCTTAATCTAGGTTGCATATTTAAATAACTCCTCATGCCTTCATACTTAAGAACTAGGACAGCCTAAATTTAAGATTAGTCTTTTCTTATGCTGTACTTAGATGTTAGGATGAAACATTGTTTAGTTTTTGATAATGCAACTTAGTTAGATTCTAGTATCATATTTTCTTGTTTGAATCACTCTTAATAATCTAGGATAAATCACATTTATCTCAAGATGAAATTCAACATCCAAGACTTGCATGGCGGGTTGTGGTAGCAGATCAGTAAAACCATACTTCTTTATTCATATACACTTCAAATCTAATCCCTTCTTTGTTTTATTCAAAGCATACAGAGGAATCGGCCGAAAAGCTTGCATCGCATCCTTCCCTGAGGATCACGACCCGCTTTGGCCCTTGCTACAGCGGATAGCATTGAGACTAAGAACTCTACAACTCATTCTTCTTATTTACAAATTCTTAAATCTCAATCAAAATTTTGGCGCCGTTGCCGGGGAAGGAACGGCACGATTTTCTCAAACTAATTATTTTTTATTCTTTCTGTTTGCAGATTCAGAGAACAGGAAAACAAAGCAGCAGCGAGGACATATAGCAACTCTGTGCCTCTGCCCTCGAAGTCAGAGCATCAGAGCCTACTTCAGAGCCGCGGGTCCGCGGCAAAAGCCGCGTTTTCGTGGCCTGAGTAGTTCACTACTCATAAAGTTTTCTGCAGGTTGCTCAGAATTGCAAATACTGCTTACTGCTGTGATAAATTTTCTCTGTGATCATTCTGCAACTGCTAATTAATAACACTAACCCATTTGTTGATAATAAAAAAAAATTAGACTCTTGCATTTAGGGCACGTGTCTATTTTAATTTTTTAATTCTGTTGAAGAGTGCTGGCGACAAGGTACGTCTGCATTGCATATAGATTAGGAAACACTCTTAGCTGTTTACTGCTTTTTGAGTGATTACTTATCTACTGCTTTACACGTACACAAAAATATTTTAAGGGCATAACCCATAAACAAGATAAGGTGGGGATTTCATCACCCTTTCTTGGCCCACAAATCATATCCGTCACACTCACAACCCTAACCTTAAGTATAATTTGACTAGACGTTGGCCCTAGGTTAACTCGGACTCAATAGGAGATTGACCTAAGGAGGAAAATTGTTCGAAATTAACTCTTGTCAAATCGGTGTCTAGGTAGGGGATTGAGGGCCGAAAGCCCGAAGAACGGTGGTTATTTAATTAAGGAACGTCTCTGACGGAAACCTCCCACCGGTCTTGCCACCTACCTGGCCGATTAGCTTGTGGTTAACGTCGACAATAGACCTACTAAGGACAGTCTAAAGTTAGGAGTCGTCTAGGTCAAGGATAACCCTAGAATAGGATTTTTTGTTTGTTTTTCTTTTTTGGTTGATTGGGTGAACTTGTTTGCTAATTATGCATGCCCGCTTGGTCGAGAGACCCACTTACATCCAGGTTAACTAGGACTAGTTCACCACCCGAGCAAAAGCCCGACTCACACATGGCACAACCGCCATCACTCCAAGATAGGATCTATCCTATCAGGACCTCTCTTCCTTCTTGCATCAAGCTTACCGATGAAGGTTTTGACCCATTTGAGCTTAAGCCACAATACATCAACACCCTTCCCAAATTCCATGGACTTGAATCCTAGGATGCATACTTCTTCATAAGGGAATTTGAGGAAGTATGTCTCATGATGAATATTCCTAAGTTGGGAAAAGATGACATCAAACTTAGGTTTGTCCCCTTTGCTTTGAAGGATTTAGTAAAGAAATGGCTCTACAGTCTAGAGGTAGGTTCTATATCTTCTTGGGATAATTTCGTTAAGGCCTTCTTAAAGAAATTTTATCCCATTCACAAGACTGCACTGATTAGGAAGAACATCTTACAGTTTAAGCAAACAGCCAATGAGCCTTTTTTGAAATATTTCGAACGTTTTAAGGACCTCCTTGCCCAATGCCCTCACCATGGGATAGAGAAATGGCGACTTTGCCAAGTTCTATATGATGGATTAGAATATCAAACTAAAACGTTGTTAGAATCCATGTGCCAAGGAGGATTTATGAAAAAGAACGAAAATGAAGAATGGCTATTGTATGAGGAATTAGCTGAAAATACCATCCAATGGGAACCTACTCCGGAAAATTTTAGGACTAATGACCTTACTTCTTCTAAAGGAGGTATCCATTCCATTGAGGCCAACATAGCAACCGATGCTAAGTTAGCTACTGTTATGCGAAGACTAGAGGCTCTTGAAACTAAAGAGCCAGTCTGTGTGAACCAAGTCAGTCCAACATCTTCGGCGGGCTATACTTATTGTCAAGATATGATGTGTTCGAGGAATGTCCTGTCTTCATCGCGCATCAAAGCTTGCCCGAACATATGAGTGCGGCCTTCACAAGGCCCGCCAACAATCCGTATTCGCCCACCTACAATCCGGTTGGAGAAACCATCCCAATTTTTCACGGGGCCCAAGCAACAATGATCAAATTAGGCCCAAATTCTCCAACAATTTTCAAAATCCGCCCTATCAATAAAATTTTCCTAGTCAAAATCCTCCACAATCTTTCCAAAATTCGCAAATGGAAACAAGACTCTCAATTTGGAAAGAAAGGTGGACACTCTAGTTAAAAGCCACGACACGCTGGCTCAAGTCTTAACTAGGATAGAGATCCAATTGAACCAGCAAGAGAGACAGAGGGGTACCCTACCGAGTCAACCATTGCCAAATCCTAGGAATCCTAGGCCAGCCAATGAGGCTCAAGACCCAAACCAGTGTCACATGGTTCATACACTCAGATCGGGGAAACAAGTTGATAATCAAGTATCCATGCCACAGGATTCATCTCAGTCCTCCATTCCATCTAGCTCCACTCCTTCTCCACCCAGCTCCAATGAAACTGAAGTTGAAAAGTCAGCAGGTCAGGTGCACCAGCCTATAGCTCCATTTCCAAATAGGCTTAGAAGCAACAATAATACACATATGGAGAAATTATTAGAGGTGTTCAATCAAGTTAGGCTCAACATCCCACTTCTTGATGCAATCCAACAGGTCCCTAGTTATGCCAAATTCCTTAAGGACATGTGCACCAAGAAAAGAAAGACTAATGTGCCTAAGAAGGTTTTCTAGCCACTAACATTAGTGAGCTATTGTCCAACCAGATCCCTGTTAAGTATAAGGACCCTGGTTGCCCCACCATCTCTTGCACCATAGGTCGAGCCAAAATCAATCGAGCACTCCTCGATTTAGGAGCTAGCATCAATTTGCTCCCTTTCTCCGTATATCAACAACTTGGATTAGGTGAACTCAACCCGACCCAAGTTACGATTCAGTTGGCTGACCGCTCAATCAAAGTTCCTAAGGGAGAGATCAATGACGTTCTCATACGGGTGGGAGAATTCATTTACCCAGTCGATTTCATTATTTTAGAAACACAACCTGTGTCTAATCCTAGGTCCCAAACTCCTGTCATCTTTGGAAGACCGTTCCTAGCAACCGCAAATGCAATTATAAATTGTAGAAACGGATCCATGAGATTGACTTTTGGGGATATGACCAAGGAAGTCAATGTTTTAAACCTTAGTAAGCATCCCTACGATGTGACCGACTGACCCTTTGAGGTTAACTTCATTGAAAACATGATGAGTGAGCACAATGAGGAGATCACACTAGAGTCAGAGGAAGATGAAGACTTAGAAGCAAGTGATCTCAGCCTTGATGAGATCGAATGGGAATCAAATCTGAGTTCTATAAAGATGAGAGATTCTAGCTTAACACCTCCACCCATCGAGCCACCTCCTTCTTTAGAGTTAAAAACCTTTCTTAAACATCTTAAGTACGCCTACCTAGGTAAACAAGAGACGTTACTAGTCATAGTTGCATCTAATTTGACTAATAGGCAAGAGGAAGACCTACTGGCAACCCTTAGGAGACATAGCGAAGCCATTGGTTGGACTATGGCAGATATCAAGGGACTGAGCCCTACGATAGTCCAGCATCGTATTCATCTAGAGGAAGGGGTTAAACCGAAGAGGAATCCACAGCGTAGGCTAAACCCACTTATGCAGGAGGCTGTACAAGCCGAAATAGTGAAACTGTTAGATAATGGGATCATTTATCCCATTTCCGATAGCGAATGGGTTAGCCCAATGCATGTGGTCCCAAAGAAGTCCAGCTTTACTGTGGTAGAAAACGACAAGCATGAGTTAGTGCAAACACGATTGCCTACCAAGGTTAGAGTATGCATAGACTATCGCAAGTTGAACGCCGCCACTAGGAAAGATCATTTTCCTCTCCCATTTATCGACCAAATACTGGAAAGATTAGCCGGTCATGAGTATTATTATTTCTTGGACGGTTATTCAGGGTATAACCAAATCCCTATAGCCCCGGAGGACCAAGAAAAGACAACGTTCACGTGCCCATTTGGGACATTTGCCTACCGTCGAATGCCTTTCGGACTATGTAATGCCCCCGCCACATTCCAACGTTGTATGTTAAGCCTTTTTTCTGATATGGTCGAGCGTTTCTTAGAGATTTTCATGGACGACTTCTCCGTCTATGGAAATTCATTTGACCAGTGTCTCCATCACTTGGAGCTAGTGCTGCATAGGTGCACCGAAAAGAACTTGACCCTCAATTGGGAAAAGTGCCACTTCATGGTGCAGCATGGGATTGTCCTAGGTCATGAGATATCTAGGGAAGGGATTAAGGTAGACAAGGCCAAGGTAGAGATAATAGCCAAACTTCCACTTCCACGATGTGTGAAGGACATTCGGTCTTTCTTAGGACACGCTGGGTTTTATCGTAGGTTCATTAAGGATTTTAGCAAAATTGCTAGACTCCTTACAAACCTTCTAGCTAAAGACGTGCCCTTCATCTTTGATGATAGGTGTAATAGTGCGTGGGAGAATTTGAAAGTGAAACTTATCTCTGCACCTATCATCTCACCTCCGGACTGGTCCAAACCTTTTGAGATCATGTGCGATGCCTCAGATTTTGCGATAGGCGCTGTCTTAGGACAGCGTAAGGATAACAAGCAGCACGTGATCTACTATTCGAGTAGGACGCTCAATGACGCCCAAATGAACTATACTACAACCGAGAAGGAATTCTTGGCAGTAGTGTTCGCTTTGGAGAAATTCCGCCCATACCTACTTGGGACTAAGACCACGATTTTCACTGACCATTCTGCACTCCAATACCTTATGCTAAAAAAAGATGCGAAGGCCCGACTCATTCATTGGATCCTTCTCCTTCAAGAATTCGATCTCGAAATTCGAGATAAAAAAGGTGTCAAAAATGTTGTCGCAGACCATCTCTCTGGTGTGCCAAACGCACCTTCCGACGAACTACCCATCAATGACAATTTTTCCGATGAACAACTTCTAGCCATCTCTAAGGAACCATGATTTGCTGACATAGTAAATTACTTAGTCACAAACCAAACACCACCGAATTGGTCAAAAAAGGATAGATACCGATTCTTGTCTCAAGTCCGGTATTACTGATTAGTATCCAATATTGCATATTTTATATCATAATCCCCATGCATAATACAAATAAATAAGTGATTTTTAATCCTCTTCTCTACTTATTTGCAGGTATATACTTAAAGGAGAGTTAGTCAATTAATTACCTTAATTAGCAATAATTAAGGTGATTAATTAAAAGATTAAAGATAAAGCCAAATCCAATCCAGATCTAGAGAGATCCGCGCAACAAACTCAGAATCCAAGTAGTCCACGTGGATAACCACCCAACGACCAGATCTCACCAGAAAATCTGGGCTCAACGGCCCAGAATCCGCGGCGGATCCGCGGCAATCCGCGGCAATCTGGGACCGTTGAGATCCCAGATTTTGTGGCAACCAACTAGATCTCGAAGATACTCTCCTGGGCCTATAAATACCTCACTTGGACCTGCGAGCAAAAACTGATCAGAGAAGAGAGGAGATTAGTTTAGGGTTTGTAATTTTTAGTTGTTTTTCTCTAGTTTTCTTTCTTTAGATCTCTCTTCTCTATCCCTAGATTTCATTACAAAAGAGAGTGATTGTGAGGGAGAGAGCTTGTGTAATCAAGGGTGACACTTGAAGCAACAAGGATTGATCCATCCTCCTTTCCTCTACTTGAGTTTGATTCTAGTTTCTTGCTTTCTTTACATGCTTTCTTACTTGCTTTCTTTATTTCATGCAATTTACTTCAATGCTTTGTTTAGTTCTTTAATGGCTTCTTGTAGCTAATTTTCATTCCATGTACTAGTTTACCACTAGCGTAGACACTTCACTAACTCATGGATGATTGCTTTTGTTAATCTTGCAAGTGTATGATCTTCTCTTCTCCGATGGTTAAACCACCATCTTGCAAATGAGAAAGTAATTAGGTCAACATGTGAGAGGAATTCTAAGCCTATGGAGTGACAACATTAGGCAAAGCTTTCATTATCAAGGAGATTGGTAAGCTTTGGCAAGCTAGCAAGGTAATCTAGTCTTGGATCACTTTCTTTAAGTTTCTTATTCTTTTCTTGTGAATACAACATCCACATCACTTCTTGATTTCTTTTCCACTTCCACCATGAACATATCCATCTTCTTTTGGTTTCTTTTGCATCACTAAGTTTATAATCAAGAGAAGACTACTAGTTTTATCACTTCACAACCTAACGTTTAAAGATTCTATCGCGAGCTCTCCCTGAGATCCGACTCGGTATAGCCCTAGGCTATAACGGAGACAAGAAAGGGTACATCAAATACATCTTTATACACATACATCTTTATACACATAATAAGTACACCCTATCAGTCCAATCAAAATGGCACCGTTGCCGGGGAGAGCGACGTATTTTTTGGTTTAAAGTGAAGTACTAAACTATTATTCTTCTCTGTTGCAGGTTACAGGAGAAGAAAACAGGAAATTCTTTACTGCAGTAACATCTAAGTGAACCTGGCTCTCTGCTCAAGAAAACAGAGACCAGGCTTCCACTGAAGTGCTGCGGACCCGCGGCATATTCAGTGGAAACGCGGCACTCCTGAGAGAACTTTACTCCAATTTTCTGCAGGGCCTCTGGTTCTGCAAAATACTGCTGTTTCTATACTTGAAATCCTGTATTTGTCACCTTGTACCTGCTTAATTAAAAACAGTAAAATTTGGTTGTTAATTGCTAAAATTGATTAGACACTTGCATCATTAGGCACGTGTCTTTTCAATTACTTTAAATTTACTGTTGAAGAGTGCTGAGGCAAGGTACGTGTTTGCATTGCATGTAGACTAGGACTCACTCTTGCTTGATTTTCTTGCTTTGAGTGAATCTTGGTTATTTTTCTTGTACACTTGCACAATTCAAATTTAAGGGCATACCCGTAAATAAGATAAGGTGGGGGAGGTCATTACCCTTTCCTTAGCCCGAAAATCATTTTCCCAAGCACTCACTAACCCAAGCCTAATTTAAAAAAAAAAAAAAAAAAGTAGACGTTGGCCCTAGGGACATCTCGGACTCAATTAGGAGATTATCCTAAGGGGAAAAGTGTTGGAATTTAACTCTTGCAAAATCGGTGTCTAGGAAAGGGGTTGAGGGCGAAAGCCCGAAGGTTGCTGGTTACTTAATTAAGGAACGTCTCCGACGGAAAACCTCCCACCAACCTTACCCTTCCCTGGCTGATTAGCTTGTGGTTAGAGTCTACACTGAACCTCCTGTGGACGATCTATTGTTAGGAGTCGTCTAGGTCTAAGTCTACCCTAACTTAGGTTAGAATTTTTCTTTTCTTCTTTTGTTTGTTTGTTTGTTTGTTTGTTTGTTTGTGATTGTGTGATATGGCTTACAATTACAATTCTTTCCATCATAATCCTTATGTCACACACACACCATATTCAGATAATTCCAACCCGGTGTTTTACAATATGCACCAACCACATACACCGGGTTGGCCTTATCCGAATCACTACGACCCATACCCCCCATCTAATAATTATAATGTCCAAAATAATTTCAACTCTTTACCGAGTAATTGGGGATTCCAGTACCCCGAGTCAAATTATCAAAATCCTTGTCCACCATATTCACCTTGTCCACCATATTCATTTCCTGAGTCCACTTCATATACTCCTTTTTCTGAACCTCCCTTTGAAGAAAAATCTGAGTTGCAAAGGAGTATAGAAGCCAATTTACTGAGAGTTGAGCAACAACTTCAAAAACCATTTGTCTCTCCAATTCCACCATATTCTCAAGAATCTTACTCAGTTCCACCTTTTCATAATGAACAACCATTTGCTTGTGAACCGAGTAAAGATTTCTTGTGTGAGTCAACTTTTCCATCATCACACACTTTTGACTCACACTTCCAAGACAACACTTCCTCTTTCATTCAAAACAATGAAATCATCGATTATGGAAAGATGCTTGAAGACATGACCAATGCTCAAAATGCTAGGAATCGTGACATAGAATTGATGATCCAAACTCTTCATTCTCATCCTCTTTCTAATGTCACTAGCCACTCTAAATCCAAAGAGTCATGTAGTCTTGGAAGTCCAGATTCAATTTCAGCACACTTACCTGAACTTGTCCACACTTTTGATCCAATTGATAATTTGGCAAGTTTTCCTTTTCCTGAAATTGAACTGGAACATGAATTTGATTCTGAACTTTCACTTGATGATTCCAACTTACTTCCTGATTCAATCATGACTTCCATATCCTTACCGGTTTTCAATCCATTTCAAAGTCAAAATTGAATCCATTTTCCATCCATTGTGAAATTGAATCACCAATCTTTTATGATGATCACATAGAACTTGGCCAATTCCATACTTCTGAAAATCCCATTGATAAATTGGCAAGTTCTCTACATTTAATTGAATTACATGAGGAATGTGATCTTGAACCCCAACTTTGTGCTTCAATCTTTCTTCCTGATTCCATAATGACTCCGGTATCTTTACCTCACTTCAATCTTTTCCTGGAGTCGACATTGGATCCTTTCACAATTCACAATGAAAGTGAATCATCCATCTTTGAGGATCATGTTGAACTTGCCCAATTTTACACTTCCGAAGATACCATTGACATTCTGGCAAGTTCTCCATCTTGTGGAATTGAACTCAAATGTGACCTTGATTTTCTCAATCTCTTTACTTCTGAAACTGATTGTACAATTCTTAAGGAAGATGTTGACTTAAGTTTTGAAGAATTGTACGGTGATGAGCTTGAATTTCTTAAAATTGGAAGTAAAGAGATATCACTTTTAGAAAGTCACATTCCATCGTTGAACTCTGATTGTGGACTTGAGTTTTCATTTCTTGACTTGGACACAATTTCTGACTTCACTTCGACTCCTGAACCATCACTTGATTTAAATCATAATCCTGAGTCGGTGTTCCTTTCCGAGTCCAAGTCAACAGTTCTATCAGTTCATACTCCATTCTGTGACAAGGAATTTGATAAATTTGAGTCTGAAATTATTTGGAAAATCTTAAAATTAGATGGGGGCATGTACATAATTAAAATAACACACGCATGCATCTTTTTAGTGGGTCATATTTCTGATATGGTTGGTGGGTTCCTAAAAACCCAAAGAAAAGATGATTGGGCCATGTTCCGTGGACCAATCCGACCACCACCGGAACCACCACCCTAAGGTAATTTTTGTTCCTTCCCTTTCCATTTTGTTTCATGCATACATATATCATGATGCATTGAGGACAATGCATGAAATAAGTGTGGGGGAGGGTTTACTAACTTAGAGTTTTTAGATTTTCTTTCTTTTATACTTCTTTTAGAAATAAAAAATAAAAAATAAAAAATAAAAAATAAAAACTTTTTGAAAAAGAGACAAAGTTTTGTTCTATTTTTAAGAAAATTAAGATGTATCTTAAAGATTAAGAAAGCCTTAATTATGACATCTTAAACATAGTTGAAATAATAGATCTTGTTTGAGATTATAGGCTAAGTAAGTAAAATTGGTGAGATATTCTTATCTTGAATTTTTTGCCTTAGATAATATGCACTTTACACTTACACATTTCTTGGGATGGAGACAAAGACCAAAAATGCCATATAAATAAAATAAAAAAAAAAAGAGAAAAAAAAAAAAAATATAAATAAAGATCACTTATTAAGCTGGATAACTATGCCTCAAGAAGCATGGTTACTCACGCCTAACGGTGATCTCACTTATTAAGCTGGATAATTGTGCCTCAAGAAGCATGGTTATTCACGCCTAACGGTGATTATAAATAATCCCCTTTAGTCTTGTGGCCTTTTCTACTCGAGACCTTAAACCCGAGGGATGTTTTCTCATCTGGTGCCCTAAGACCGTCTGGTTTGGGAGTCATCGGTTAAAGGCTCGCTACAAGGGTAGACTAGAAAGCCTAGACTAAGGGAAGATTAAATAAAAAAAAAAAAGAAAAAAAAATATATATATATAAACAAATAAATGGCTTTATGGTTGGAGTTGAAATCCCAGAAATTTTCACAGAGCACGGTGTGCATATTATCTAGGTTTTATGAAGGATAAAATATTCAATCCAATTTTGAACTCTTACCTTAATTAAAAACAAGATCTTGCATGGATACTAAGTTTAAGGAAAAATGATTATAGGTGGACTTATGACCTAGGATCACTTATATTTTTGCAAAAATAGTTCGTAAACTTGTCTCTTATTCAAAATGCGTTTTCAAAATACTAACATTTGTCTTCTTTCTTTATGGATTTTGTGGGTGTAATCCGCTGAAAACCCTCAGGAGACAACACTCCTCCTCTAGGGTAACCTAGAGGTTTAACGGCTTGTTGCACATGCTCAGTGCAATCGCGTCACCTGCGAAAGTGGTGTAATAAACTTGTAGCTTAGTTTTTCTTTTCTTTTTCTTTGTTTTGCTCGGGACGAGCAAAAGAATAAGTGTGGGGGTGTGATTAGTATCCAATATTGCATATTTTATATCATAATCCCCATGCATAATACAAATAAATAAGTGATTTTTAATCCTCTTCTCTACTTATTTGCAGGTATATACTTAAAGGAGAGTTAGTCAATTAATTACCTTAATTAGCAATAATTAAGGTGATTAATTAAAAGATTAAAGATAAAGCCAAATCCAATCCAGATCTAGAGAGATCCGCGCAACAAACTCAGAATCCAAGTAGTCCACGTGGATAACCACCCAACGACCAGATCTCACCAGAAAATCTGGGCTCAACGGCCCAGAATCCGCGGCGGATCCGCGGCAATCCGCGGCAATCTGGGACCGTTGAGATCCCAGATTTTGTGGCAACCAACTAGATCTCGAAGATACTCTCCTGGGCCTATAAATACCTCACTTGGACCTGCGAGCAAAAACTGATCAGAGAAGAGAGGAGATTAGTTTAGGGTTTGTAATTTTTAGTTGTTTTTCTCTAGTTTTCTTTCTTTAGATCTCTCTTCTCTATCCCTAGATTTCATTACAAAAGAGAGTGATTGTGAGGGAGAGAGCTTGTGTAATCAAGGGTGACACTTGAAGCAACAAGGATTGATCCATCCTCCTTTCCTCTACTTGAGTTTGATTCTAGTTTCTTGCTTTCTTTATATGCTTTCTTACTTGCTTTCTTTATTTCATGCAATTTACTTCAATGCTTTGTTTAGTTCTTTAATGGCTTCTTGTAGCTAATTTTCATTCCATGTACTAGTTTACCACTAGCGTAGCCACTTCACTAACTCATGGATGATTGCTTTTGTTAATCTTGCAAGTGTATGATCTTCTCTTCTCCGATGGTTAAACCACCATCTTGCAAATGAGAAAGTAATTAGGTCAACATGTGAGAGGAATTCTAAGCCTATGGAGTGACAACATTAGGCAAAGCTTTCATTATCAAGGAGATTGGTAAGCTTTGGCAAGCTAGCAAGGTAATCTAGTCTTGGATCACTTTCTTTAAGTTTCTTATTCTTTTCTTGTGAATACAACATCCACATCACTTCTTGATTTCTTTTCCACTTCCACCATGAACATATCCATCTTCTTTTGGTTTCTTTTTCATTTGATTCACTAAGTTTATAAAACAAGAGAAGAATACTCGTTTGTTCACTTCACTACATACGTAAAGCTTCTACGCGAGCTCTCCCTGAGATTCGACTCGGTATAGTCCTATACTATAACGGAGACAAGAAAGGGTACATCAAATACATCTTTATACACATAATAAGTACACCCTATCAGTCCAATCAATTACATGTGGGAAGATCCTTACCTTTTCAAATATTGTAGCGACCAAATTATTAGGAGATGTGTCCCTGACGAGGAAACTAGAAGCGTTCTAGCCTTTTGTCATGAGTTCGCTTGCGGTGGACACTTTGGTCCCCACAAAACTGCCGAAAAGATCCTGCAAAGTGGCTTTTATTGGCCAACTATGTTCAAAGACGCATTCGAGTATTGCAAAACTTGCACAAGATGTCAAATGATAGGAAGAATTTCCAAACGAAATATGATGCCCCTAAATCCAATTCTAGAAGTAGAACTTTTTGATGTCTGGGGTATTGATTTTATGGGACCCTTCCCTAATTCGTTTGGGCACCAATACATCTTGTTAGCCGTAGACTATGTATCAAAATGGGTTGAAGCCGTCCCTTGCAAGACAAATGACAACAAAGTTGTTGTCAAATTCTTGAAAGAAAATATCATCTCGCACTTTGGAACCCCTCGTGCCATTATTAGTGACAATGGCACGCATTTTTGCAATAGAACTTTTGAAGCTCTTATGCGAAAATACGCCATAACTCACAAGTTGTCTACGCCCTACCATCCTTAAACTAGCGGTCAGGTAGAAGTTTCTAATAGGCAAGTCAAGCTCGTCTTGGAGAAAACTGTGAATCAGAATAGGAAGGACTGGTCCACCAAACTGGTGGATGCCCTATGGGCATATAGGACTGCCTTTAAGACAATTCTAGGAATGTCTCCCTACAGACCAGTCTTTGGAAAGGCTTGCCACCTTCCTGTTGAGCTAGAGCACCGGGCCCTATGGGCAATTAAGCATCTAAATTTCGATCTAGATAAGGCCGGTGAGGTTCGAAAATTGCAAATTTCTGAACTAGAGGAATTGAGGAACGAAGCATACGACAATGCGAAGATTGCGAAGGATAGGGTTAAGGTTTTTCATGATAAGTTCATCACGAGAAAAACTTTTGTCCAAGGATAAAAAGTTTTACTCTATAACTCTGGACTTCATCTCTTTCCCGGCAAATTGAAGTCAAGATGGACAGGGCCCTTCATTGTTAAGACTGTGTTTCCACACGGAGCCATAGAGATCTACGACCCCAAAAATGGCAATGCATTAAAGGTAAATGGTCAACGTCTTAAATCTTTTTGGAGTCAGTACCGAAAGTAAATGCAACCATGGGTCTTTTTGACCCACTGTATCGGTAACTATATCTTTCTGCCAGTTCATGCATCCATGCATTTCATTCATACATTAGGCACAATGCATGAAACAAGTGTGGGGGAAGGGTATGTAATATATAAAAAAAAATAGAAATATTTTTCTTTTTCTCTTTATTTATTGCATAAAAAAATTTATAAAAAGGATAATACTTTGACTTATTTCTTGAAAGAAATCGAAGTTAGTTTTAAGAATTAGGAAAGTCATGATTAGGATTTCGAAAAACTTGGTCAAAATAAATAAATTGTTTAATTTTTAGGTATAGGAGGAGAAATTGAATAAATAATTAGTCTTGATTTTAACCTTAATGAAATGTGCATACCTAGTGCATATATAGGATTCCAAAACAAAGACCCTTGTGCCTCATATAAAATAATAATAATAATAATAATATATCACTAATTAAGATGGATACATGTGCCTCAAGAAGCATAAGTGTTCACGCCTAAAGGTGAGGTTCTGAATAAAATAAAGCCCTTAGTTTTGTGGCCTAGTTCACTCGAATTTAAGTCCGCGGAGTGTTTTCTCACCTGGTGCCCTAAAACCTTCCGGTTTGGGAGCCACCGACTTTAAGTTCGCTACATGGGTGGATTAGAAAGCCTAAGAAAACTGAGAAATATTATACATGTATTAACACATCTATTAGTCAATTAGTTAGGTATGAGGGCCTCAAGACGCCTTGATACTTACACGAAAGAAAATTAGATGAGTTATACATGCTAAAATAAATAAATAAAAAAAATAAAATAAAATAAAAATTTTATTAACACCTAATAGTCAATTAGTTAGGTATGAGGGCCTCAAGAAGCCTTGATACTTACACGAAAGAAAATTAGATGAAGTTATAAAAATAATAAAGAGGCATGAGAGTCCAAGTTAAGGAATTCCTAGCAACGTTACAAGGATGCATATGATTTTTGGTAATGAAAAGACTATACAAACATTCAATTTTGATCCTTACCTAAAATAAATAACAATTCACTTTATTAAGACTAAGTTTAAGAATGAATAAAAATGATAATCCTAAAACTTATAGACTACTTAGTCTCTTCAAATATAATTCGAATATTCTCCTTTTTATGGATTTTGTGGGTGTAATCCGCTGAAAACCCTCACGAGACAACACTCGTCCTCTAGGGTAACCTAGAGGTTTAACGGCTTGTTGCACGTGCTAAGTGCAACCGTGATTCCTACGAAAGTGAGTTAGCTAGATTAGTTTTTCTTTTGATTTTTACTCGAGGACGAGCAAAACGATAAGTGTGGGGGTGTAATTGGTAGTGAAAAGTGCATTTTTATCATCATATTTACCATCACATTTTCATATTTATTCATATAATTCTGCACATTTACTAATATTCTGTTATTTAATGTGTACAGGCCTTGAGTATTGAATTAAATAAAGAATTAAAGCTTAATGAAGCCCAAAAGCCCATATCCAAGCCCAGGTGCAAAATTGCAATTACAAGAAGTCAAAAGTGCAAATACAAATTGTAAAAATTGCAAATACTACAAAGAGGGAAAGGATAGAATTCTATTCTACCCTAAATGCTTGGTGGATGAGGATAAATAAGAATGCAAGGATGAGATTCGTTTTTGAAGGGATTTGGATTTAGGGTAACTTGATTTCTAAGTTATCTCGAAAATCTAAAACGAAGAACCAGGATCCAGCTTCCAGAAGCATACGCCCAGATGGACGGACCAGGAGAAGCCACGCGCCAAAGCGCGTGGCCATCAGCCACTGTATGGCCGCGGAAACGCGGCCCAAGCAGCGTTTCCGCGGCAAACAAGATGAGTCCAGGGAACAGATTTCGTGGAGGAGTTTATCCGGGACTATATCACCTTCTGCACCTATAAATACCCCTGCAGATGCAACAGGGAGGGCATTTAGAGAAGATTAGGGTTTTTCTTTAGTTTTTTTCTTAAATTTCTGCACGTTGTAATTTCATTTTAAAGGCTTTGTAGAGAAGAAGGAGCTTGTATTTGGAGACATACTTTCGAATAAAGGTTACTTTCTTTCGCATATTTAATTCTTGTCAATTTTTATTTCTTTTCTCTGCGATTAATTGCTTCGGTTTTCATCTGTGATCTCTTGTTTTGTTTCTTCTTCTTTTCTTCTAATTAAAAAAGAAAATAAAAAACAATATAAAAATAATTATAAAAAAAATGATGTCTAACTAATTCTTTGTGTGCTTTGCTGATCTCTTAAGCAACCCTAGGGCAAGTTAGGATTTGAATCGATTGATGACCAGTTTTTAGAAACCCTAGGTCTAAAGATTATTTTTCTTGAAGATTAAACTGATGATTAGATTTCTTAATCTAGGTTGCATATTTAAATAACTCTTCATGCCTTCATACTTAAGAACTAGGACAACCTAAATTTAAAATTAGTCTTTTCTTAAGCTGTACTTAGATGTTAGGATGAAACATTGTTTAGTTTATGATAATGCAACTTAGTTAGATTCTAGTATCATATTTTCTTGCTTGAATCACTCTTAATAATCTAGGGTAAATCACATTTATCTCAAGATGAAATTCAACATCCAAGACTTGCATGGTGGGTTGTGGTAGTAGATCAGTAAAACCATACTTCTTTATTCATATACACTTCAAATCTAATCCCTTCTTTGTTTTATTCAAAGCATACAGAGGAATCGGCCGAAAAGCTTGCATCGCATCCTTCCCTGAGGATCACGACCCGCTTTGGCCCTTGCTACAGCGGATAGCATTGAGACTAAGAACTCTACAACTCATTCTTCTTATTTACAAATTCTAAAATCTCAATCAATGAAGCTTAACTTAATCCATGCATATATAACTCCATGAGTTTTGTCATCATCAAAATGGGGGAGATTGTTGGCCCAAAGGCCCATCACTCTAGTTTTAATGATGATTAACTCATGCAGTTATAGTTTACTAATGATCTTGTGCTTATATAGTTTCAATTATTAATCAAGATATGAGTTAGTGTCTAACTTCAACAAAGGAGTTTTGGAGCTAACACATGTAGATTCAAGAGCTCACGTGTTTAGCACTCGGTTGGAGTCAAGCTCTTTGGATCATGTATGGATCGAGTCGACTTGGAGAAGGAGTTCTAGAAGAAAACTTCGGTTTGTATTTAGTTTAGTTTGTTAAAGGGTCGAATATACTTTTGAAGCTCAAAAATACACACACACACACACAAGTTCAATATGTTGGTTTTCAGTTTAATCGATTTTGGATTTCAAGTACACATATATCGGATTTTGGATTTTAACCAGTTTTAGTTCTGCTGATCTGCTCGACACCCTTTTATATTTCTTATAATAACTTTTTATTCTTATATTCAAATAACATGATTTAAATTGAATTTAAAAGATAACATTCAGGACTATGTTACTTATTCAATAATGCATTCAAATGTTAGAGATGTCAAATATTGGGATGAAGTCCGTTATTATTTTGAAAATAGTTTAGAGTTTTGGATTTGACACCTTTCTGTATTTTATTGATAACGTTCTACTCTGAAAAGATATTAAGTTGATTTAAGTTGTAATAGAATAAAGACTTAAATATTTACAAATTATTCATATATACTTATTTCTAAATTCTGAAGTTTTAGGCCTGAAAATTATGCTCAAAGTTGACCAATAATCTGCCAGATTGGTAGAATGGCTAATTTTCTGGAGGCTGATTTTTAACATGTTTTTAAAATGTGTTTTGTTGAATTTTAAGAGTCAATTTATTCCTTTTAAACCTGATAAAACTATTCTAAATTTGCTCTTTCTAAAACCTATATAAGGGGTCATTAGGGTTGAGTTTATCACAACAATAACAAATTTGAAAAATCAAGTTTTGGGTTTCAAGAGAAAGAGCTTTCAAGTTTCAGTTTTGTGCTTTTATTTTCAAAAATATACTTTTAGTTTTTGGTTCTCAAAATCTCTCTTCTGATTTTACTCTCACTTACAAATTCTTGAGCTTTAAATTTATATTTTATTCTATAGAGTTTTGTAAGAGATTTTTCAAGAGAGAGTTTGCGGTCTTTTAATCACCCAGGTATTGTTCCATTGTTGTTACGCTACCTCTGGACTAGAGGAGTGTATTAGGGAGTTGTGTACTACGTGCAGTTGTAATCTTTTGGTGAAAGATTCTATAGTGGATTTGAAATCCTTCACGGTGGTGAAAGGCGGGGACGTAGAGCGGTGGCTCGAACCTCGAAACAAATCTCTTTGTTTGCGATTGATTTCTTGTCTCTCTTATCTACTCTATATTCATTCATTCACTGTCGATCTATACTCATTATAACAAGATTGCATTAAGCACCTCAAACTCTTATCTAGAGAAATCATGAGGAAGAAGTTCAGAACCTTTTACGGGATATACAGCTTCTAATCTTACTTTGAGTGATCGTTTGCATCATCGTATTTTTATTTTATATTAAATATTTAATTGATTAGCCTTACACCTATTCACCCCTCCTCTAGGTATAATTTCAGAGAAGACACTGGCACCAGCACCATCAATATGGCCAAGACCTGCAAGAAGTAAAAAACCTGAGGGTTAAATTTCTGCAAGGACAGAAAACATGAATCCAGAAGCGCAGATACGGTTCTAAAGTCATGAACTCCAGAAGCGAGTCTTATATGTGAATCTCACGTTTAAAGCTTCAAGACATAGAGATTATCACATTCTACAAAGATGGAAAATATGGATCTGAAGGCAAGCTTAATATTAGACTCACATCTGATGATTGAACACGGGGCATATATTAAAGACGCAGACGCGAGTCTTAAAACTTTCAAAGTTACTCCAGACGCAGACAATATAGATCCGCATCTAAGACTTCGAGACGCAAAGTTTGCTGCATTCGCGTCTAAAGACTACAAAAGAGCAGATAAAAGAGTTTTCATAAAAGAATTTTCATTTTGAAAAAGACTTTTCATTTTGACAAAATACCGGTTTGGTTTTTGGAGTTTATTATATACATGTGTTTTTAACCAAAACTGTTTTAGAGATTAATATCAAAAACATAGATATTTCATCATGTATGTATAGTGGATCATATCCATACACCCTATGCTTTCAAAGTATTTAAAATATCTTGTTCTTATATTTGGAGAAGTTTTGGAAAAACCAATTTGGAAAAATACAGTTTTTGTTTTTAGCCAAAATTTTTAAGTTACAAAATAGTTCAAATTGTTTGTAAGATGTCTTGATTTTACTCAAACATGTTTGTTTATCAAAGTATAATATTGAACCTATTTTTGTAGATTTTTTGTGAATTTTTGGGATTTTATTTGAGTCAAAATTCTCAAGTTTTAAATCCTATAAAAAGCCTGCCAGGCTCTGGCAATCGACCGACCGGTTGACTGGACAAGGAGCCGGTCGACCGGAACAGTCGACCGACGTGTACATACGTGCACAGGATGGGCCGGTCGACCGCACGGTTGACCGTCAGAGAGTGTTTGCTCTCTAGAAACGGCCCCGGTCGACCGGGCGGTCGACCGGCAGAGAGCACAGCTCTCTGTATCCTTGTCACGGTCGACCGACCGGTCGACCGCTGGCTCAACGGTCAGAAATTTGACTGTTGGCCGGTCGACCGGACGGTCGACCGGCTGGTCATCTTGTCTCCCAACGGCTAATTTTTGGAGCCTATTTAAAGGGGTTTTGGGGGGCTGCTTCACACAAGTTTTCAAGTGGGTTTTGGAGCTAGTTTTTTCTAATCTTTTAAGAGGTTTTCTCCACTTGTATTTGAGCTAAATACTTCCATTCAAAAGGAGAGTTTATCAAGAGTTTTTCAAAAGTGATTTTCTTGTATTTTCCTCCACCATTTCAATCCTAGTTTTCTCACACAACACTTGATCTATCCATTGCTATATCTACCTATAGAAGTGTTATTGTGAGATTGTTTTTAGGTGATCAAAGTGTTGTGATCACCAAAGACTTCTTGTACTTTGAGGAGGCAGACTTGCGGGTTCGCGGTGTTTCGAGTTCGTGTGTGAACTCTTTGTTTGAGGTGCGGCCTCGGCGAGCTAGTGGGCTTGCGGTGTGTTCTTGCGGGAACAAGTGAAGGGATTAGAGAGTCAAAGGAGTTCAAGTGTGAACTCGCCTTGTAGGTGTTGCGGCACCGAGTGATCCGGTGGGATCGGTTTATAGTGGAAATCCTTCAAGTGTTGAAGGCGGGGACGTAGAGCAAGTGTGCTCGAATCTTGAAACAAATATCCCATGTTTGCGATTGCTCTCTCTCTCTCTCTATCTCTTACTTGTCTTTATATCTTGCATGCTTATATTGCTTTCATCTTTATATGCTAGATATATATTTGTGCTCATATTGTTATATACTTGGGGTTTATTTGCTAACACTTGTATTCAACCAAGAGAGCCAACGCGGCACCTCAACTCTTATTTAGAGGAATCTTGAGGAGTTAGTCCAGAGCCCTTCACAGGGAATCCGGCTATACTCTTATGTTATACGTGGTGTTTAGTTTAAAAAGTTTTTAGTTTGCATTAAAGAAGTTTTAATTCCGCATTAATTGACCATTAGATTAGCCATCACCTATTCACCCCCCTTTAGATGATTTACAACAAGTCTTAAAATTTTCTAAGTTATGAACTCCAGACGTGAGCCTTAAATGCAAAATCTCATGTTTAAGGCTTCAAAATGCAAAGTTCACCACACTCACATCTAAAGAACTTGAGCCTTAGAAGCCAACAAGCTCTCATTTCATCAATTACAGTGAGGATTGCGTTTGCAAAGTATGGACGCATGGACCTCAAGTCGACTGTCTAAGCTTCAAGAAAGAGGTTTTCAGAAGTTTTAGAAATAGATCAAGAGATAAAGTCTCTTCATAACCGGCGATGACAGAGCTTCAAGAAAATAGAGCCTTATCATGGCAAAAGCCATTTCCTGCCTGAAGAAAAGTTCTTTGGAGGGTGGACATCATCCATCAAAACACGTCTATGAAAGCACATGAAGGATGCTTTTTGATTTTGCAATCACTTAATGTTGATAATCTTCGAAGAAGATTGCAAGAAAGCATCAAAACTTTGGGTTCTTCTAAAGAACTCTGAAAGTTATTTAGAGCACATGCCCTTGAAGGAAAACAGTCAAGATGGAGTTCTTTAGAGCAAATGCCCAGGAAGGAAAACTGTCAAGATGACTGATTGTTAAGAGGCTCATGGCCTATTTATAGGTTCGCTAATGGCCATTAATTAATGGCATAAAAATCAAAGCCCGTACTTAAAGGCCAATTAATAGCCTTAATTTGCTACACGAATATCAAATCTAGTCTGAGTGAGACACGTGGAATTTTGCTTCGAGCAGTCCCAATAACACGAGTCCCCAACCGTCAATGCCAATTTTATCTTGAAAGATCCAGCAAGATCATCGCATCTTTATAAACTGCATGCGATGCTTTAAGGGTCGCATTTTGAAATCTACGTCCCTTCACAAATCAAAGGTTGTGTTTTCTCAACAGAATGAGGACCGCATCTTTAACAATTCAAGATCACTGCTTATATATGTGTCCTTCCATGAACCGAGGGTTGCATCGCCTCCAGCAAGTTAAAGAGCTCAGGATCGCGTCTCTCCCAATCCTAGGTCGCATTCTCCCATCAATTCAGGGCTGCGTCCCTTTAATAATTCAGAGCCACACCCTCGAAATAAAATAGAGCCGTGTCTCTTAACACTTTAGAGTCACGTCTAAATGAATCAGAGTCGCCTCTCTTAACAATCTAGAGCCGCGTCCTCTTAACAAATTAGAGTCATATCTCTCAACAATTCGGAAACGCATCCTCTAAGTGAATCAGAGCCTACGTCCTCTCAACAAATCAGAGTTGCGTCTCTTAATAATTTAGAGCTGCATCCTCTAAGTGAATCAAGGCCGCGTCCTCTTAGCAAGTCAGAGTCGTGTCTCTCAACAACTCAAGATCACATCTCCCCTACAATTCAGAGCTGCGTCTCATCAACAATTTAGTGTTGTCTGAGTTTTCTCTTCTACAACCACAGTCACATCCCAGCAAATGGCCAAGGATTGCGTCTCCACTTTGGTCAAGAGTCGCGTCTATAAGAGCTGCATTCTCCTATGCAACAAAGAGTCTGTCTGATCCTCAAAGACAAAAGAGGGATAAACATGAGACAAACTTTGATAACTTTTATTATTATTGTCAAAATGACAAAAGTGATACAAACACTCTCTTATTTAACAAATAGTGTGTTACCAAAAAAATACAATAGTAAAATGAGGGGGCTAATCTTGCTTAGCTAAAGAGAAAATTCGGTCTCGAAGGCCCTGCATCTCACGCTAGCGTGCCTTCTCAGCCACTGCCCAAGCTTGAACCCTCAGTTCTTTCTTTGATAAGAATTTCTTCGTAGCCAACTGTGCTTGAAGAGATTTCAACTTAGAAGAATGCGCAGTAAGATCTTCTTAGATCTCCTTCTTGGCAGCCTCTAGCTCCTCCAGCCTTTTCCTGACAGCAGCAAGTTACTGCTCATTTACATGAATCAAGGCTTGTGCCTTGGCAATAGCCGCCTGAGCAGTGGTTATAACTTACTGGCTTGAAAGTCATTGAGGTGATGGGCCTCCTCAGCCATATGCTCTTCCATTTCTTTCCACTCGCATTCTTGAGCAGTACGGAGATTATTTAACACCAGTTGAGCCTCGTCCACTGGACTAGCCTTCTCCAGAGTCCTTAGTTCCTTTAAACATATCCCCAGCTATTCTACTAGCGTCAGATATGCCTTAGGTTGTTCCGACCTTCCAGTATGATGGATGTTCTCGATTTGGTTTTCAAGAAGCATTCGAGCAAACTCGAAGGAACTTCTCCTGGAAAGAACTAATTCAATGCAGGACCTCCTGGAGGTGAAGAATTGTTGTACCATCTGATGAGCCAATTCTTCCAAGATGTCAATGGCTGGAGCCAGCTCTATTGGTGCACTCTCGGACCCCCTTTTTATGATTGTGCGTACAATGTTCATAAAGGCGGGAGCCATCTCACTTGGTGCAGAGACGAGGCTAACAGCAGGTTTTGTCAACGCCGAGGTCATAACTGGCACCTTCGGGACTGTTACTGTGGTAGCCTCTAAGATGACAACCGCAGGGAAAGACTCCATAGTACCTGATTCATCTATTGAAATTTAAAGTGCGCTGTCCTCTGCGCCAGTGCTTGCCATGAGCTCTTCCACTTGAGCCAAACCGGTACTCTCTACAATCATAACATCAATGTAAGTGATTGGTCACTAATGTTGCATATTTAATGTCACATTTCCATACTTATTTTAGAATAAAAGCCTGCATTGTCCTAATTATTTGTCTAATTTATTTGCAGGCCCAATCCTTAAGGAGATGAAGAGAAATGAGCCCAAAAGCCCACCAGAATTCTGAATTAAATCAGAGTTAATTCGCACACATAAAATCAGGGCAAAATCAAGAGGTTGAAACCGGTTGAGAAGAATCCTCTCAGAATCGATCGGTTAAAGCCAAGAATCCAAGGCCATTTCGTCAGAATCCAGAGCTCAAACGATAAAACCAAAAAAGGATAAAGCCAGAAGAAGATCCCGGGATGACCCACCAACAGGGTGTGGCCATTTGGCCACACCCTTGCCGCAAAAACGCGGCAAAAGCCGCGTTTTTGCGGCAATCCTGGGGAGTTACGGGGAGCGTGAACTCCCCCGACCTCCCCGGGATCTTGGTGGTTGGGTATTTGCCTATAAAAGGCCATTATCTGCGCTAAAAAAGGAGGTGAAGGCATATTAGGATTTAGCTTAGTTTTCATTCCTTAGTTTAGGTTTTTAGTCTTTCTTTTTATGTATGTAATTTGTATGTAACTTAGGGTAGAAGAAGATTCATGTAAGTAAGAGAGAGGGGCTGATGTTGAGAGTGACACCGACGATGTACCCTACTCCTTTCTTTCATTGTCTCAGTAAGCAATAAAGGTAAACTTTCATTTATGTTCGTTTCTTTACTTTCCTTTTCTTTTGTTTTGCTTTCCTCTTTCTCTTTCTGCTTTACCTTGGTTGTGTTTGTTGAGTTTACAAGTGAAATCCAAAGCAAGTACACCGATGCTACGTGAGAGCCAGCGATAGTTCATGAAGACGTTCTCCTCTTCCAAGATCCGCATCACTTCGTTCTTGCTAGGCTTGACGATATAATGTGCACGGGGACTGAGTTCAAGTTTATGATCTATGCGTTGAATGCCTCCGAAGCAAAAAGGTAGAACTTGCGCAGGTTTCTAAGTAAGTCATCACCAAACTAGGTAAGTAATTCTTAAACTTTCTTTCTTTTCTTTTATCGCTATAGTATAGATCGCCAACACGATTTCTTTCACCACTTCTTCCCTATCGTTTTCATTCTTTTTCCTCCACTTCATTTGTACATATTCGCTTTTTATTGTTTTCTGATTTTCCACCTTCTTCATCTCTCGCTTTCTCTCTAACTTTAACTATAACTTTCTTTTTCTTTTTCTTAACTTTAAAAATAGAAAAGAACCTTCGCTTAGTTTTGATAACGATTTCAATAAAGAACCGTAAAAGCTTCCATCGCAAACCCTCCTTGTGGATCACGACCCGCATAGCCACTTGCTATAGCGGAAGTATTGAGCACTTGCACGTTTTTATCATAAGATCTGAAAATTCGTATTTTTTGTGCAGGTTTAGCCTCAATCAAATTTTGGCGCCGTTGCCGGGGAGGGTAAAATGGTTTTTATTGAAATCTGAATTTTTATTGCAAATTTTTGAGAACTAAACGAATTTTCTTCTCTGTTGCAGGTTATAGGTTGAAAAAGACAGGAACTTTGCTTTGCAGTGACATATAAGTGGACCTGGGCCTCTGCTCTCGAAAGCAGAGACCAGGATCCCTCCAAATTGCCGCAAAATCCTGGCTTTTGCCGCAAATTTGCGGCAATAAGGAGTGAACTACTGATCATTTTTCTGCAGGGTCTCTGATTCTGCAAAATACTTCTGCTGCATTACTTAATTCCCTGTAATATTCACCCTATACCTGCTTAATAAAGTCAACAGTAAAAAATTGGTTGTAATCGTTAAAAGTTGATTAGACATTTGCATTTCTAGGCACGTGTCTTTTCAATTCATTTACTTTTACTGTTGAAGAGTGCTGGAAGCAAGGTACGTTTTGCATTGCATGTAGACTAGGAATCAACTCTTGCTTGATTTTCATGCTTTGAGTGTATCCTAGTTATATTTCTTGTACACTTGCACAATTCAATTTTAAGGGCATACCCGTAAATAAGATAAGGTGGGGATTTTATCACCCTTTCCTTAGCCCGCAAATCATTTTCCCAAGCACTCACTAACCCAAGCCTAATTTAATAAAAAGTAGACGTTGACCCTAGGGACATCTCGGACTCATTTAGGAGATTATCCTAAGGGGGAAAAATGTTGGAATCTAACTCCTGCAAAATCAGTGTCTAGGAAAGGGATTGAGGGCCGAAAGCCCGAAGGTTGGTGGTTATTTAATTAAGGAACGTCTTTGACGGAAAACCTCCCACCAACCTTGCCCTGACCTGGCTGATTAGCTTGTGGTTAAAGTCTACATTAGACCTCCCGTGGACAATCTAACCAGTTAGGAGTCGTCTAGGTCCTAAGTCTACCCTAACTAAGGTGAGAATTTTTTCTTTCTTGTTTGTTTATTTGTTTGTTTTTCTTTCTTTTTGTTTGTATTCCATTGTGTGATATGGCTTATAATAATAATTTTTTCAACTATAATAATAATAATCCATATTACACATCAAACTCTTTTTCGGATATTACCAACCCGGCATATCATGACTTTAACCAACCTAGTGTGCCAGATTGGTCTTATCCGAATCAATATGACCCATACCCCCCATCTAATAACTATAATTTCCATAATGATTTCAACTCTTCACCGAGTCAGTGGGGATTCACCTCCCCCGAGCATAATTTCCAACCACCTTGCCCTCCTTCTCCACCCAGTCCACATTATGTTCAAGATTCATACTCAGTTCCACCCGTCCAAAATAGGAAACCATCAATTTTGGAACGGAGTATGCGTGAGTCCAAATACAAATCCCAAAATCTGATGGACTCACAATTTCAATACCACTTCCAAGACAACTCTTCATCTTTTCATCAAAACAATGAACCCATCAATTATGAAAAGATGCTAGAAGCCATGACTCATGCTCAAAATGCTAGAAATCGTGACATAGATATGATGGTCGAATCTCTACGTTCCCACCGTCCTGATGTCACTTACCATTCTGTTAGAGCCAAAGAGTCATGTTGTTTTGGAAATCAAGATTCTATTTCAGAACAACCATTTGAACTTACCCAAACTCCAAATTTTGAAAAAGATATTGATAGTTTGGCTAGTTTTCCTTTCCCTGAAATAGAACTTGAAAATGATTATGATCCTGAACCCCAACTTAGTGATTCAATTCCATTTCCTGATTCGATTATGACTCCGGTATCTTCACCTGATTTCGATATTTTCCCCGAGTCAACATTGGATCCTGTACCAATCCATAATGAAATTGAATCACCCATCTGTGAGGATCATATTGAACTTGACCAATTATACACTCTTGAAGATCCTATTGACAAATTGGCAAGTTCTCAATTTTTTGATATTGAAGTCAATGAGATATGTGACCTAGATTCTCATATCTGTGATCCAGTTCAACTTT
Source organism: Agave tequilana (assembly GCA_038442645.1). Classification (NCBI taxonomy): domain Eukaryota; kingdom Viridiplantae; phylum Streptophyta; class Magnoliopsida; order Asparagales; family Asparagaceae; genus Agave; species Agave tequilana. Next base: position 69,102 of record JAVJIF010007884.1, on the reverse strand, counting down.
CTGAATCAATCTTGACTCCTGTTGTGTTACCAAACTTGAGTAATATTTTAGAGTCAGTTTTGATTCCTCCACCTATCATTCATGAACTGGAATCACCCACATTAAGTCACATTTCATTATTAGAAAATACATGTGGACTGGAGTTTCAATTTCTTGACTTGGACCCAATTTCTGAACCTATTTCGACTCCTGAACCTTTACTTGACTTAAGTCACCTTCCTGAGTCGGTATTAGTTCCTGTCCTTCCTGAGTCCACGTCAACTGTTCTATCATTTCATACTCCATTCTGGGACGAGGTGGTTGACAAATTTGACTCCGAAATTAGTTATGAAATATGGAAATTAGATGGGGTCAAATATTTAATAAAAATCCTTAATGGATTTATCTTTTTAGTGGGTCATATTAAGATAGTGCTGGTGGGTTCCTTCGAGACCCAAGAAAAGTTGATTGGGCCATGTTTCGTGGACCAATCAGACCACCACCGGAACCACCACCTTAAGGTAACCTTTTCCTTCCCTTTCTTCTTTTTCATGCATCTATGCATTAATTCATACATTGAGGACAATGCATGAGATAGGTGTGGGGGAGGGTCTAACATAACTTTTCTTTTTCTTAAAAAAAATAATAAAAAAAAATTGACATTTTTCTTTACTTTTAAAAAAAACTTTTTGAAAAATAGAAACAATATTTTGACTTATTTTTGTAAGAAATTAAGTTAATTTTAAGGAATAGGAAAATCCAAATTAGGATTTCTTATACTTGGTCAAAATAAGATAATTTGTTTGATTTTTAGGGTTAGGAAGATAATTTGTCAACGTAATTTAGTCTTGATCTTTACCTTGATGAAATATGCATACTTCATACACTTACACACTTAGGGTTCAAAAACAAAGATTCTTATGCCTTATAAAAATATATATATATATAAAAAATGAATAAGTCTAATTATTGATTAGCTAGGTGCTTTGGCCTAAGCAAGCCTTAGTATTTATGCGAAAGATAATTAGATAAGTTTAAAAAAAATGAATAAGTCTAATTATTGATTAGCTAGGTGCTTTGGCCTAAGCAAGCCTTAGTATTTATGCGAAAGATGATTAGATCCTCTGATTAAGCTGGGTATTTGTGCCTAATAAAGCATAAGTATTCACGCCTAAAAGGGATTCATATAATAAAATCCTTAGTTTTGTGGCCTTATTTGCTCGAGTCCTTAAGTCCCTGGGGGTGTTTTCTCACCTGGTGCCCTAAGACCGTTTGGTTTGGGAGTCATCGATTAGAGGCTCGTTACATGGGCAGATTAGAAAGCCTAATAGAACTAAGGAATAATACCACAAAAAAAAAAGTAAAAGTATATATATAAATAAGTAAGGCATAAGAGTTAGATTTAATGAACCCTTAGTCAAAATTTTCACAGTCACAAGGTGCATATGACTTGGGGTAAAGTAATAGACTAGATGAGAAGTACAATTTGACTCCTTACTTTGATTGATAACAAATTTTTGAATAGAGACTAAGTTTAGGAATAAAAAATTCGGGTTTCCTATAACTTATAGATTGCTTAGATCTTACAATCATATTTCAAATATTTTTCTCTTTCAAAATGCTTTTCGAAAATACTAACTCTTTATTTCCCTTTCTTTATGGATTTTGTGGGTGCAATCCGCTGAAAACCCTCACGAGACAAAACTCGTCCTCTAGGGGGAACCTAGAGGTTTAACGGCTTGTTGCACATGCTCAGTGCAATCGCGTGACCTGCGAAAGTGGTCTAATAATCATTAGTATAGTTTAGTTGTTTTGCTCGAGGATGAGCAAAAGATAGGTATGGGGGTGTGATTGGTCACTAATGTTGCATATTTAATGTCACATTTCCATACTTATTTTAGAATAAAAGCCTGCATTGTCCTAATTATTTGTCTAATTTATTTGCAGGCCCAATCCTTAAGGAGATGAAGAGAAATGAGCCCAAAAGCCCACCAGAATTCTGAATTAAGTCAGAGTTAATTCGCACACATAAAATCAGGGCAAAATCAAGAGGTTGAAACCGGTTGAGAAGAATCCTCTCAGAATCGATCGGTTAAAGCCAAGAATCCAAGGCCATTTCGTCAGAATCCAGAGCTCAAACGATAAAACCAACAAAGGATAAAGCCAGAAGAAGATCCCGGGATGACCCACCAACAGGGTGTGGCCATTTGGCCACACCCTTGCCGCAAAAACGCGGCAAAAGCCGCGTTTTTGCGGCAATCCTGGGGAGTTACGGGGAGCGTGAACTCCCCCGACCTCCCCGGGATCTTGGTGGTTGGGTATTTGCCTATAAAAGGCCATTATCTGCGCTAAAAAAAGGAGGTGAAGGCATATTAGGATTTAGCTTAGTTTTCATTCCTTAGTTTAGGTTTTTAATCTTTCTTTTTATGTATGTAATTTGTATGTAACTTAGGGTAGAAGAAGATTCATGTAAGTAAGAGAGAGGGGCTGATGTTGAGAGTGACACCGACGATGTACCCTACTCCTTTCTTTCATTGTCTCAGTAAGCAATAAAGGTAAACTTTCATTTATGTTCGTTTCTTTACTTTCCTTTTCTTTTGTTTTGCTTTCCTCTTTCTCTTTCTGCTTTACCTTGGTTGTGTTTGTTGAGTTTACAAGTGAAATCCAAAGCAAGTACACCGATGCTACGTGAGAGCCAGCGATAGTTCATGAAGACGTTCTCCTCTTCCAAGATCCGCATCACTTCGTTCTTTCTAGGCTTGACGATATAATGTGCACGGGGACTGAGTTCAAGTTTATGATCTATGCGTTGAATGCCTCCGAAGCAAAAAGGTAGAACTTGCGCAGGTTTCCAAGTAAGTCATCACCAAACTAGGTAAGTAATTCTTAAACTTTCTTTCTTTTCTTTTATCGCTATAGTATAGATCGCCAACACGATTTCTTTCACCACTTCTTCCCTATCGTTTTCATTCTTTTTCCTCCACTTCATTTGTACATATTCGCTTTTTATTGTTTTCTGATTTTCCACCTTCTTCATCTCTTGCTTTCTCTCTAACTTTAACTATAACTTTCTTTTTCTTTTTCTTAACTTTAAAAACAGAAAAGAACCTTCGCTTAGTTTTGATAACGATTTCAATAAAGAACCGTAAAAGCTTCCATCGCAAACCCTCCTTGTGGATCACGACCCGCATAGCCACTTGCTATAGCGGAAGTATTGAGCACTTGCACGTTTTTATCATAAGATCTGAAAATCCGTATTTTTTGTGCAGGTTTAGCCTCAATCAGTAAGCAATAATAATGAGAATGGGAGCATATAGAGAATCTTTATTCTCTTACTAAGCTGAGGATATGAAGACTGTAGATCCTTTAGTAAGTTGCTCTGGGATGATGGTTCCCCGGTCACAGTGGCTATACCTCAAAGATTGTGCCAGTAGCAGGAATTTCAAGGCCCTCTAGCTGGACCAGTTCCTTGATCATCTCTTCAATCTACGAGGAGGTCGTAACTTTCAACATTGGCAGCTATTCCTGTTAGTGAAATTCAAATGAAATGTTTAAACATTTGCCCAACTCGATAGGGTAACAGAAGGGGGGATAGAAGAAATACTCTCAGTTGCAGTGATCTTTCCTGATGGTGGAACCATTATAGGAGCATATACCTGCATCTCTTCCATTAAAATATGCGAAAACATGCTGGTGTCAGGAAGAGCGGGTTCATCGCCGAAGTCAACTTCATCTCCCGAATAGTTGTTGTGCTCTTCAGACGACGAAGATGACACCTGAACCAAAGAGGGCTCGGTAGCTGGAGCTTTGCCACTGAAAACCCCGGTGATAGGGCTAAGCTCCACAACCTAGGAAGTAGGCATCAAGACGCTGGGAGATCCCGGTTGTTATACCTCCATTCCTCTATCACGGACAGAAGAGACTACCAGTTGAATTGAAACCCTCGGTTGAGATAGAATTTCAACATCAGCCCTCTCCATCACTTCTTCTGGTTGTTCTGCAACCACAGCCCCTTCGGCCAGAGTGGACTGGATTGAAGGCTCTGATTCCACCAAGACTGCAGAGCCTTACTATGCAAACCTTAGGGATGAAGAGCTGGGACTGCCTCTTCTTCTTCCTCCTCCTGCTCCTCAGTACCAGAAGGAATTATTCGGGTATCTTGGCTGAAGGTATAACCCCATATCATTTTCTTGCCTTCTTTTGGCTGGGCTCACCTTGGGAAGTAGAAGCTCGAGGACGCTTGGGCATAGCGTGCTGAGCACTCCGAGTGGGGCGTTCCTCTGCAGCTCTTGCTCTAGACTCCAATCCTGAAGCTGCCTCTGTTCTGCCAATTTCTTTCCTGGCCTCCTTTTGGCCTTCCTCTCGGCCTCCTGGTACTCGCTCATCCCCCACATGAGGATCTTGGAACCCGACTTGACTTTATATGATACCTTAATACTTTTGATACAAGAGGTATTCATTTCAAAGCTGAGTACCCTACTGGCAATGAAGTACCATGTGTAGAAACTGAGGCTTGTATAACAATTAGGCGTCTTGTGAGGCAGCTGAAGACGGGCCCTGTCCCCCCGGCTACACTATAATACCACGCTTGGGCGCCTTCAAACAGGTTGCCACTATAGCAGAGGCCAGTGTTGGGGTTGTCAACATATAACTGATCATAACTGAACTGCCTAACAAAACAGCTGGGCATGTAAGGCTCGATTGTGCATGAATCACATGCTGAAAGAAGAAGTATCTTAGCCGAATGTTGATGAGCCACCAGAAGACTCCAGATGATAAATGAGTGAACTCGTTTGGGCCTGCAAGGTCAGCAAACTTGTCCCTGCATGATGCACCAGAGATCTCGGGGAAGCATCAATCGAGCTGATAGTTCAAGCTGCTCAGAATAGCTTTTCGAACATAGTACATATAATATTGTGATCAACCCGAACTCTCTAACCTCTGCATGAAAAAGACGAAGCCCTTTGAATGAGACACTGCCATCATCAGTGATGGATAATGCATAACGTACCACCATCAGGTACGTGTAAGTAAGCTCGACTCTGGGATTGAGAGTCCTCACTTCCGGCCTACCCTCTGAGTCCACCACTTGCCTGCCCTGAGAGTCTACAATAGTCTCCACTTGACACAGGCTTATTGTCAATGCCCGCAAACCACTATACCTATCGGCCATCATTGCTTGAAGGAGAGATATCGACTTCCTGTGCGCTAAAAGAACTGTTGGGTACACCACATCGGTGACAATCACCTCGTGCGGTAGTGTCAGTACTATGCAACACTTCAGCCATAATGTAATGAATCCCACCAACAGGGCCCGATCGGATATCGAGATCTTGGCCTGATGGCGGAAGCTTTCAAAGACAGTGTCAGCCTTGAAAATATCTGAAAGATCACCTAGAGGGGGGGTGAATAGGTGATTATGCTAATCTAGTCAACTCAATGCGGAATTAAAAACTAATTTGCAATTTCAACAAGAGATGCACACAACCAAGCCAAGCATATAAGTATGTATGAGCAATATGAATAGATGCAAGGCACAAAGTAAAGAGAGAGAGAGTAAGAGTCAATGAACAAGCGCAAACACCAAGATATGTTTCAAGGTTCGAGCACCCAGCTCTACATCCCCGCCTTCACCCAGAAGGATTTTAAGTCCACTAGCTTGTCCACAAAGGACTCCCACAAAAGGAACCTCCACCGAGGATTTGGGGCAATCACAATACAAGGAGTACCCAACTCCTCTCCTTACAAACACAACCTCCTCCTTAAGGCACAACTCCAAGCCTACAAACAATCACCTCACAACCCGAGGGATTAGTACAAAGCCAAGCAAGGATCACCTCACAACTTGAGGGATACAAACCACTTGCACAAACAACCTCCTCAACCCAAGAGGAAAAAGCACAAAGCAAAGTATAGAGGGTTTACAACTTGGTGGTTCAACAACAACCACAAACAATCTCTTTTCCCACACACAAAGATCCTATAGAGAAGATAGTAGATTTTTGCTCAAGTGTGGAGAAAACCAAGGGATTTAAAACCAGCAACTCAAAGAAAATCTTTGGGAAATAATAGAAATGAAGATAGTGAAGTTCAAACAAAAACTTTTCCCAAAATCTCTTTTCTTTTATTTTTCAAACCCTAATAAAAACACCAAAAGATTGTTCAATTTGAAACCAAAAACTTCTTTTAATTGCTGTGAAAACACCAGAGAGTAAGAAAAAATTCGCACAAAAAATCTTAGAGAAAAACTCTTTTTAATGGGGTATTTATAGACCCCAGAAAAATATAGCCGTTGGCAGCAGAAATGCCAGAAATACACTGCCCGTCGACCGCTCCGGTCGACCGCCCAACGGTCAATTTTTGCCCGTTGGCAGCTGCCGGTCGACCGCCCCGGTCGACCTAAACAAACAGAGAGCTCTGCTCTCAGACCGGTCGACCAGTCCGGTCGACCGTCCCAGTGTCTCCAAACGTGCACAGATCTGTGCACGTCGGTCGACCGGCCCGGTCGACCGACTTCATCCTAGTCGACTTGGTCAGTTGACTTAGTCGACTGGTGAAGCCCGGAACAGAAAACTGGGTTAGAAACATATTTAAAAATTCTTTTATCATTTCTAAAAATCACCAAAAATAGTTTTATCATTTTGCATTGATATATAAACAAGTGGTAAAAAGTTTAGCTCAAATATCAATCAATATGAACTATTTTTGTGTCTTATCATTTTTACCAAAAACCAAAAACTGTATTTTCTAAAACTTGGATTTTGAATAGAAAATACGTTTTGTCCAAAACTCTTCCAAATACAAAAACATGATATCTAAACACTTTGAAGCATGATGCATATGGATAGAAATCTAATATACATGAAGCAAATATATATCATAGTTTTTGTCATTAATTCCAAAATATGTTTTGTCAAAAATACCAAAACATAAAACACATGAATAAGTGAGTCAAAACTAAGTTTGTCTAGGAAATTAAAGCATGTATGTATATAGAACAAATCATATATACATTAAACCATGTAAACTTGTTTTGATCTATCTATTCATGAAAACCAAGATCGGTTAAACCTAAAACCGAAAAACCAATATTCAAAACATGAAACGTGTGTGTTGTGAACTTGAGCATTATCATACTATTCTAATCTTTACAATTTGGATCTAAACACAAAACTAAACTATGGTACCGAAGTCTTCTTGTCGAGCGCAATCTCCAAGCCGACTCGATCCAAAACTCCTTGATCCATCGAGCAAGTGCTATATGTGATCTTTGACGCTCGGGCTCTTGAATCAACATGTGAAAGATGTGTGGAGGCTTTCACCAACTAATAACTTGATTAATGATCTGAAACTAAACTCACAAGATTATTAGTACGCATAACTACTGAGTTAATCATCATCAAAACTAGAGTGGAAGGCCTTTGGGCCAACAATCTCCCCCTTTTTGATGATGACAAAACTCATGGAGTTATATATGCATGGACTAAAGTTAAGCTTCAAAGAAGCTCCCCCTTAACTCATGCATAACCAAATAAACATAATGAATATGCAATGAAGGCTCTTAAACATGAAACATGAACATGCATATCTATGCATAAACAATAAAGGGTTCTAGATACCAATGAAATGTTCAATTACAATGCATGCTCTAGATACCAATTCCAATGAAATATTTAAAACAAGACATGCTCTAGATACCAATTACACTCTAGATACCAATTACAAAACATCCAATCACAAAACATGCTTTAGATACCAATTAAAATTAAACTAAATTAAACTTAATATATGCAAAACAAAAACATGCATATATAAACCCAAATTCTTCTCCCCCTTTTTTGTCAATCATCAACAAAGAGGTAAAAACTAAAACAAAACAAAATCTTCTCTCTTTTTAATACAAAGAGTTAATCTTCTATAAGGGGTAAAAGCAAAGCCAAATCAATTGAAAAATCAATAAATATTTCTCCCCCTTTTTGTTCGAAACAATGAATCAATAAAAATAAGATTTTCCTTTTTGTCTAAAACAAAAACAAAGTCAATTAGAGGTACCAATTGAAAATATGTCAAAGAATAGCATCCTGATACCAATTGAAAGGAAACAAACAAAAATATTGATACCAATTTTAAGCAAAAACACATGAAACATCTTGATATCAATTAGAACATAATGAATTTTGAATGTCTAAACACAAATGTTTTGATACCAATTGTAAATCATTTTCATTTTAAACATATGATACCAATTTGAATTTTCAATCATAAAGTAAGGGAGTGGGAATCAAATACCAATTGAGAAATTACCAATTGAAAGACAAAATTAAATTTTCTCCCTCTTTATGAAATACAAACTAAAACAATGTGTAGGCTTGATACTAATTTAAAAATAATCAATTAAAACAAAATTGAAGCTCAAGCGCTAGCATAAACAAGATTTTGTGCTTAAAGATATAGGGATAGAATAAGCAGAAATAAAACATATATATGTATGAAAAATAGATACCAATAGAAATTGATATTCTTGGAATGAAGCATACATACATACAAACACATATGAGTATACAAGAAATGTCAAGATCGATACCAATTGAAAGAATTCAATGATACAAATTAAAATAACAATAATATCAAATGTATATCTCATATAACTACCTCCCAATCATGGTTCAAGTTTTAAATGATTTTCATGTTAAAACATACAAGAACATGATCTCCCATCCATCCTCCCATAAATGGTAGGGGTTTTCAAAAATAGGTTTGAAAATAAGCTTTGTTTGAAAATCTCTGCCATAGTGAAGAATACGAACTAGTTATAGGAAAAACTTTTAAAACTAGTACGAATTCCTTCAAGTAAGGAATAAAACACAATTGTTTTTCATGAAACACATGTAAATCACATGATCACTAAACACTCTAAGTCCATAAAGCTCATATCATAGTCTCATGAAAAACAAATCATGAGAAAACTAACAAGGTGAGTGAACAAGTGGTATGTGACACACATCAACATGAAAATGTTCAATTAGGCTCATATGAAATTCCTTGAAATCATGAAATTCATCTAAGATGTGAAATCACCAATTGAAATCATCTTAAAAACAAGAGATTCATTATAAATGTGAAATCACTTAGTAAACATGAAATTCATCCAAATGATTTAAACTTCAAGGCATATGTATGTCATGTACAAACTAAAGTATACATACATATCCTAAACACAATGAGACCACAAAAGTATATGCATGAAGGCACGTGGCTCAAGAATGTATATGTATAAATGATAGTTTGGACAAGATGGACATATACATGAAGTTAAACAAATAAACACGAAATCAAGAAAAACTAAATTTTCACCAAAACTAATTTCATTTCAAGGTATATGTATGAATTGCCAACACAATAAGTGTACATACATATCCCTAAACACAATTGAGTCCATATATATAGATTTGCATGAAAGGCAAATGACTCAAAGGGTATACATGTATATCTTAAGGTTTGGCAAAATAAACATATACATGAAATGAAAGCTCATACACATAAAACAAATCTAAAAATAGGAATACGAGTTTAAAATGCATGAATCATCAAAACTAGGCTATACTAGCACATTTAATGGGTACAAATAAGCATCCAAGCACAAACATATATAAAGATTTATTTGTGTCCCACTACATGTACAAGTATAAATTCTAGTCTTAATGAAAACTAACATCTAAATAAGTAATCAAATCTTAAGCATAAAACGGGATATAAGTCAACATGAAAGACATAAAAATGATCATGAAGAACTTTCACATGCTATTAGAATCAAGAAATACATAATAGCCTATAATCATCAAAACATGTGGCAAAATTAGAAATCATACAACACAAGTTATTTATCAAAACATGAATCATTAAAACAAAAAGTCATAGTCAACCATATGATTTAGCATGACAAAGACATGTGCATAAGATCTTATGATTAACATGATAGCTAAAACATAAAGAGAACACAAAAATGGGTCCATACTAAACATGGGTGTCTCAACAACTAATCATGTAAAGCATAAGTCTATTAAACATGGCAAACATCATACTAATCATGAAACAATAAAACATGAATCATAAACATCCAAATGGTCATAATGCATATGCATGTGCATTAGATCTAGGGCATACATGTTAGTTTAAACAAGGTGAGAACACTAAATATAGATCCATATAAAACATGGGTGCTCAAGTAACTAAACATGTATAGACTATTCTAATAAGCATGGCATAAGCATAATAAACAATAAACCATGGCATGCTATAAATAGATGAACATGAAAAGCATGCAAATAAAAATGGGAGTTAGAGAATAATACCAAAACTCATGAAGGTGCATCTCTAGTTCTCCAAACCACGGTGGTCCTCCCACCAAATCTCCTTGAGAGTGAAGCATCCAAATGGTTCTCTTTAGGCACGGAACGCATCCACTCTAAGGCACCAACACTCTCACGTTTTGCGAGAGCTCCCACCTACATCAAAAAGTATAGAGGTGGTCTTTGGTACCCATTTCTTTGTGGGTCCACGGGGGTTAGTATCCTTTCTAACCCAAACAAGATTAGTTGCTAAATTTTCATGATAGATACGATCATAACAAAATCTAGCAAGATGGCCTTTTCGGCCACAATGTGTACATGTGTACACATGAGCATACGTACGATGGTGGTGACCGTGGAAAGCATGTGTATGTCGTGAAGGGTGAGCATGCAAAGATGGACCTTGTTTCTTACGAACCAAGGTTTCCAAACGTGTATGATTCAATGTGCATTGGCTCAAAGTGGAGCCCAAACATTCAACACTTTTCTTCAAAATATTTATATCATTTTCAATAGTGGAAGACAAAGTGGAGCATGCAATAGGTGTGCAAGAAGAAGAAGCTATACTAGTATGGCACACATGAGAATCAATATCAATTTTTAAAGATTCATTTTTCTTTAAAACCAAATCCAATTATTTTGTAATTGAATCAATTTTATTTTTTAAAACAAGGTTATCTTTTAAAACAAAATCCAATTTAGAAGATAAAACCTCATTGTTTTTCACAACATTATTGCAATCATTTTTGTTTTTCAAAATCTCAATCTCATCAAGGGCAAGGTCTAGTTGAGATCTTAGTGAGTCACGTTCACTAGTGATCTCTTCCTTTTCTTGCAAAACTAATTCAAAATTAGAACACAAATCCTTTAATTCATTTTACAAAACAAGGTTGTCCTCTTTCAAAAGATTGTGTTTTTCCAATAAATTTTCAAGTTTTTGAGCAAGTTCCAAATTTAAAGTTTGAACTTCAAAACAACCATGGCAATAGGAACTAGAGCTATCATCTAATTAAGTGTCCGATTGTACCTCAAGAGAGTTTTTCCCTTGGACCATGAAGCAATGCTCTTCGGACATTTCTCTCTTAGATCTCCTTATCTTGTTGATAATCCTTGGAAGCTCGGGAGACGTCAATAAGCTCCAAACTGCAAAAGCCGAGTCATAATGATTAAACACCGGTAAAAGATGTTCACTAAGAGATGCTCTAAGTGTTCTAAGTGCTAATGCATTTGCCTTCTTATGCTTGCTACTATTAGGGAATGATTCCATAGTGGAGGCTTGATAAACTAGGTGTCCTAGTCTTTTCAAATGGCTACTCATATTGGCCTTCCAAACATCAAGTCTAATATGGTCAAACATAGGAGGGCTATCCATGAGAGCAAACTAAATGAGTGCAAATGAAGATGCAAATGAAGATTAGCAAACCAAGATCTCACTCCTAGGTGGTTAAACCTAAATATCAGTAGCGCTGGCTCTGATACCAATTGAAAGATCACCTAGAGGGGGGGTGAATAGGTGATTATGCTAATCTAGTCAACTCAATGCGGAATTAAAAACTAATTTGCAATTTCAACAAGAGATGCACACAACCAAGCCAAGCATATAAGTATGTATGAGAAATATGAATAGATGCAAGGCACAAAGTAAAGAGAGAGAGAGAGAGAGTAAGAGTCAATGAACAAGCACAAACACCAAGATATGTTTCGAGGTTCGAGCACCCAGCTCTACATCCCCGCCTTCACCCAGAAGGATTTTAAGTCCACTAGCTTGTCCACAAAGGACTCCCACAAAGGGAACCTCCACCGAGGATTTGGGGCAATCACAATACAAGGAGTACCCAACTCCTCTCCTTACAAACACAACCTCCTCCTTGAGGCACAACTCCAAGCCTACAAACAATCACCTCGAGGGATTAGCACATAGCCAAGCAAGGATCACCTCACAACTTGAGGGATACAAACCACTTGCACAAACAACCTCCTCAACCCAAGAGGGAAAAGCACAAAGCAAAGTATAGAGGGTTTACAACTTGGTGGTTCAACAACAACCACAAACAATCTCTTTTCCCACACACAAAGATCCTATAGAGAAGATAGTAGATTTTTTCTCAAGTGTGGAGAAAACCAAGGGATTTGAAACCAGCAACTCAAAGAAAATCTTTGGGAAATAATAGAAATGAAGATAGTGAAGTTCAAACAAAAACTTTTCCCAAAATCCCTTTTCTTTAGTTTTTCAAACCCTAATAAAAACACCAAAAAGATTGTTCAATTTGAAACCAAAAACTTCTTTTAATTGCTGTGAAAACACCAGAGAGTAAGAAAAAATTCGCACAAAAAATTTTAGAGAAAAACTCTTTTAATGGGGTATTTATAGACCCCAGAAAAATATAGCCGTTGGCAGCAGAAATGCCAGAAATACACTGCCGGTCGACCGGTCCGGTCGACCGCCCAACGGTCAATTTTTGCCCGTTGGCAGCTGCCGGTCGACCGTCCCGGTCGACCCAAACAAACAGAGAGCTCTGCTCTCAGACCGGTCGACCGGTCCGGTCGACCGTCCCAGTGTCTCCAAACGTGCACAGATATGTGCACGTCGGTCGACCGGCCCGGTCGACCGACTTCATCCTAGTCGACTTGGTCAGTTGACTTAGTCGACTGGTGAAGCCCGGAACAGAAAACTGGGTTAGAAAAATATTTAAAAATTCTTTTATCATTTCTAAAAATCACCAAAAATAGTTTTATCATTTTGCATTGATATATAAACATGTGGTAAAAAGTTTAGCTCAAATATCAATCAATATGAACTATTTTTGTGTCTTATCATTTTTACCAAAACCAAAAATTGTATTTTCTAAAACTTGGATTTTGAATAGAAAATACGTTTTGTCCAAAACTCTTCCAAATACAAAAACATGATATCTAAACACTTTGAAGCATGATGCATATGGATAGAAATCCAATATACATGAAGCAAATATATATCATAGTTTTTGTCATTAATTCCAAAATATGTTTTGTCAAAAATACCAAAACATAAAACACATGAATAAGTGAGTCAAAACTAAGTTTGTCTAGGAAATTAAAGCATGAATGTATATAGAACAAATCATATATACATTAAACCATGTAAACTTGTTTTGATCTATCTATTCATGAAAACCAAGATCGGTTAAACCTAAAACCGAAAAACCAAAAACCAATTTCTAAACATGAAACGTGTGTGTTGTGAACTTGAGCATTATCATACTATTCTAATCTTTACAATTTGGATCTAAACACAAAACTAAACTATGGTACCGAAGTCTTCTTGTAGAGCGCAATCTCCAAGCCGACTCGATCCAAAACTCCTTGATCCATCGAGCAAGTGCTATATGTGATCTTTGACGCTCGGGCTCTTGAATCAACATGTGAAAGATGTGTGGAGGCTTTCACCAACTAATAACTTGATTAATGATCTGAAACTAAACTCACAAGATTATTAGTACACATAACTACATGAGTTAATCATCATCAAAACTAGAGTGGAAGGCCTTTGGGCCAACAATATCCTCGTTAGATTTTGTCATGTACGAGCTTATGGAGACACTGATCCTCCCTGCAATCTCTTCATCAGTGCTGGGAGGCAGACGAGTCTCTGAAACATTCTTATCATTTAAGTTATTGAGGAGATAGCTCGTCCAGGACATCTGCTTAATGCCCATGTTCCTCCAGCCAGTCATTTGCCCACACATGTGGAAGTGGCATAATATTTTTCAGTAAGTCTCATATACCTGAGGGTCCTCCTTCTTCAGTAAGTGAAGCTCCTTGGTAGTCGGACATACACTTCATACGGAGCATCTCCAATCACTAGCTCTGAAACCTCATACAACTCATGGAGAGCGAGCCCCATCTCTCCAACTGGGGTGAAGAACATGCCTGTTAGGGGATTGTAACGCTCCAAGATACCATATAAGTGGTGGAAGCTCTATGGGATGTCACATTGAATGGCCCTAACATCCTGGTACAATCCCGCCTGCTTCAATATGTCCTCAAGCTCTGTGAGAACAAAGACCACCATCTTGCTCCACCATGACTTGTCCGAAGAGTGGACCCACCTGAGTGGACGAAAGTCAGTGGGAAAGTCACTCCTCACCTTCATGAATTGATTGATGAAGGTGACGGCTAATTGAGGGATCTCCCATGTCGGGTACTCAGTCCTGACCAGTCTAGGATGTAGCCCAAATACATCTCTCCCATGACTGGCAGCGTAAACTTCATTCTGCACCCAATTTATCGAGACACGCCGTAGATAGACTTAGAGAGGTCCCACTCCGTTGCACGGTGTACCGATATATGCTGTAAATATGCCAAGGGGTACATGCTTTCCATCTTTGGAAGAAAGAGTCTCATGTCTCCAATTTGGCAGAGCCATTTACAGTCTCCGTCATACAGGATCCTGTCGTCTTCAGCAATGCCCTCACCAAGAAAGAAGTCGGGTTTCATCAGTGTGACGCGGGTGTCAGACTCAACTTGCCCATTGGTCATGATCTCCCAGAAGGTCAGTATACTAGGGTTATTGAGCCTATCTTGACGCTCTCTTGATTTCAGAGCAGGAACTGGAACAACCTCTTAGAGCACGAATGTAATATTAGGATCGGGCATCACCTATATGACCAAAATGGCACTGTTTGGACAAAGGATTCGAGGAGTAGCACACTGCAAAAAGGACAACATAATAGTCAGCAACCTGAAAATTATCTAAGTGTTAAAGCTCAGACGCAAGGTTCACCTTTGAACCACGTCTAATGGCTGAGACGCAGAGCTCAGTAAAACCCACGTCTAAACTTAAAGATGCGAGGCTCACATGAAGTTCGCGTTTGAAACTCCACAACTTAGAAATTTCTTTAAGTATTGGAATCAGACGCGAGACTCAGTGAAACCCGCGTCAAACCTCAGAGATGTAAGGTTCATATGAAGTTCGTGTTTGAACTCCCCCACTTAGAAAAGTTCTCTATGTGTTGGGATCAAATGCAAGGCTCAATGAAACCCGCGTTCAACAAACAGGCACAGACCTAAGCTGATGAAGCAAAGACGCGGAGGTCATCAAACCTGCGTCTTGCCTTCCAGTGCAAGAGTCACATCTGAAAATCAAACAAGGGTGTGAGTCTCGCATTGGCAGTTCAACTCAGAAAAAGCTTAAGAGTTAAAATAACTCTTTGACTTCTTTAATGGTGAAAATAGATTCGGATGGTCTTATTACCTGAAATAGGGGCCTCCTGCATAGAGAACTTCCCATTTGAATCTCTAAAGCGCCAGCGCTTGAGGATGAAACCACAGGCTTGGTCTTTACGGCCATCTTGATAGTGAATTCTATGGAAAAGATGAAAAAAGAAAGAAAAGGTTCGAAGCTTTTCTTAAGCTCTTAAGTTACGGACGCAAAGTTCAAACGAAGAAGAAAAGAGTCTAATGATGACTCATGAAAGACTGTTGTCTTATTATAGACATAGTAATTGGCCAAGATGCGTGGCCCGTATCTCGAGACCAATCGTCGCCATACGTGTGGCACCGTACCCAAAACGCAGACCTCACGTTTTAAGAGAGAAGTGTCTCTTCAAGCTCCACCAGACACGTGACAATGCACCCAAAACGTGAGTCTCGGTTTAGCAGAGCCATGTTTCTTTAACAAGAGAAGCCCGCATCTCCACCTCGAAGTCTACGTCACTTCAATAAAGTAAGAGTTGTGTCTCCACTTCGAAGACCACGTCTCTTTAGTATTCTATGGCTCACGTCTTGACAAAATAATAGAGTCGCGCCTCGTTCCCAACAAGAGTTGCAAGTTTACGTTTGCAACGCTCAGAACCGCGTTTCTACATCAAGTGAATGGTACGTCTTCACTTTGAAGGAAACTCGCATCCTGACAAAGCAACAGAGCCGCATTTCTTAAACAAAGAGAAGTCCCCGTCTCCACCTCGAAATCTGCGTCACTTCACCAAAGTGAGAGTTGCGTCTCCACTTCGATATTCGCATCTCTCTAATGAATGAGAGTCGCGTTTCTACTTCAGACGAGGTTCGTGTCTCCAAGGCAACATGACCTTTGCGTCTATAATACCTATGTTCAGTCTTTGCTTTTATAATCAGTTCAACAGTATACTGGGGAAAGCATATGACTATTCCTCCGGTTCAACAGTACATCAACAACCAGCTCGGAGCACCGAGGACGTCTAGTCGGTGTATCTAAACACTCACGGTGATCAACTCTGGTGGCTTTAAAGAGTTTAATAGTATACTCATGAAGACTAAGATCCAAAAAAGATCGAGCTCAAGGTATCTCAGAAGATTGCAAGTCCAGTCTTGAGAGCTTGCTGCCAAAAGAAAAGTCCAAATTGTTTCAAAGCACGTCCTAGTCAACCGCGAAGATTTGAAAACTTTGGAGGGGGTCTGTAAACTATCTAAAAATCACTAAAGATAATTCATCAGATAGAAGAGTCCATACATCAAACGCGAGGCTAATCAAATCCATTCATGCAATGCCAAGATGCAGGGCTCGAAGCTTGAACCCCTACATCACTGCAATGCTAAGACGCAGAGCTCGAAGCCCACGTCTCAACACCATTGCAATTCTAAGACACAAGTTTGAAGTCCGCGCCTCAACACCACTGTAATGCCAAGACACAGAGCTCGAAGTCCGCATCTCAATACCACTTTAATGCTAAGACACAGGGCTTGAAGCTCGCGTCTCAGCACCACAATGCCAAGAGACAGAGCTTGAAGCCCGCGTCTCAGACGCAAAGACCGAGACACCCGCCCAACATCACATTAATGAGAGAACACAGAGTTTGAGGCTCACGTTTCAACACCATAGCAGTGTCCAAACGCAGAGTTCGAGGCCCGCATACAAGATCATTTCAATGGCTAAATGCAGAGGTCAAACCCGCGTTCCAACTATAGAGGAGCCATGTGTCTCAGTTATAACTATCCCCATTAGTGGGTCAAGTAATGCCCATGTAAGGAGGGAGTTAACCCCTCAATTACGAAGGATTTTTAGGGGACAGTTTTGTTGGCCCAAAGGCCTTCCACTCTAGTTTTGATGATGATTAACTCATGTAGTTATAGTTTACTAATAATCTTGTAATATTTAGTTTCAGATATTTAATCAAGATATTAGTAGGTGATTAGCTTCAACAAAGGTGGTTTGGAGCTTTCACATGGTGATTCAAGAGCTCGATCTTCAAGTTCATATCTAGCACTCGGATGGAGTCAAGCTCGGTGGATCACGTTTGGATCGAGTCGACTTGGAGACGATACTCTACAAGAAGACCTCGGCTTATTTCAGAATAATTAGATTAGATCCATTGTTAAAGATTGATAGTGTGGTATGCTCAAGTTCACAACACACACTTATTTCAAGTTTCATGTTTATTGTTTTTGGTTTTTGGTTTAACCGATCTTGGTTTTCATAAATAGAATTGAATCACAACAAGTTTACATAGTTTAATGCATATTAGATTTGATCTATATACATGTATATTTCATATTCTTAGAAAAGCTTATTTTGATAACCTATACATGTATTTGGGTTTTGTATTTAAACAAAACTTATTTTTAGATTTAATGTCAAAAACATTGATATATATATATATCTTTATATGTATATTGGATTCTATCCATATACTATATGCTTTAAAGTTGTTTCAATATCATGTTTTTGTATTTACATGAGTTTTGGAGAAAACGATTTTTCATTTCAAAAATCCAAGTTTTGAAAAATACGAATTTTGGTTTTCTGCAAAATTTGTAAGTCACAAAAATGGTTCAAAGTATTTTTAACATTGTTTGATTTTTGCTCAAACATGTTTGTATTTCAATGATATAACATGAATTGATTTTTTGTGAAATTTATGAGATTTTATGGGATTTATTTGATAATAAAAAGACCAGTTTTCAAGTCCTGTATTTTGCCCTATCAGGCTCTGGCGGTCGACCAGGACGGTCGACCGGACCGGTCGACCGTTGTGTACAAGACGTGCACAAAGGCCAGTATGTTTGGCCGGTCGACCGAGCGGTCAACCGACTGAAGTCAGCCCACTCTCGGGTTGGCCCGGTTAACCGGGCGGTCGACTGGCTAGAGAGCCGTTGCTCTCTGGTTCTGGGCACGGTCGACCGGGCGGTCAACCGGAGGCTCAACGGTCAATTTTTTGACCGTTGGCCGGTCGATCGGCCGGTCGACGGGAAGGCCAATCTGGGCCTTTTCTGCTGCCAACGGGCAGATTTCAAATGAGGTATAAATATCCCCCCATTTGAGTTGTTTGTTAACAAGTTTTTGAAGAACAAAAATTCCATCATCTCTAGTGTTTTAAGAGCAGGTTTTTCAAAAGAGTTTTTGAGTTTAAAAGATCAATCTTCATTTGCTTTTAAAGTGTTTGATAATTCAAAGAAAATAGTCTTTTGGGAATTGATTTTTTATCTAAAAATTCTATATCTATTTGGAGATTTTCCCAAGTGATTTTTTTTTTGTTCAAAATACTTTGTTTTCTCACACTTGAGCTTACCTACTATCCTATCTATTAGAATTATTATTTTATGGGAAAATAATTGGTTTGTGGTTGAGATAGACCACCAAGTTGTAAACCCTTATCATTGCTTGGCTTTGTATCTTCCCCTCTAAGTGTAGAGGAGGTTGTGCAATTGGGTTGTATCCCTCAAGTGTGAGGTGATCCTTGTTTGGCTTTATGCCTATCCCTCATTTGTGAGGTGGATATTATGATGGCTTTGTGCCTAGCCTCTAAGTGTAGATGTTGTATTTGGTTGAGAGAGGAGTTGTGTACTCCCAATTGTAATTACTCCAAATCCTAAGTGGAGGTTCCCTGTGTGGGAAGTCCTATGTGGACGAGTTAGTGGAAATCCTTCTGTGTGAAGGCGGGGACGTAGAGCTGTGTGCTCGAACCTCGAAACATATTCGTGTGTTTGTGATTGATCCACTTTCTCTAACTCTCTCTTACTTTGTGCATTGATTCATATTGTCATATCATATACATGCTTGTGTTGTTTGTGTGTGCCTTACTTGTGTTTAACCACGAGAGCTTCATATAGCACGTCAACTCTTATTCAGAGAAATCAAGAGAAATTAGTCCAGAGCCCTTGTAATTCGGCTACACTTGTTGATTACACTAAGTGTGTTGCAATTAAGTTTTTATTTTCACATTTTTGTTCATAGATTAGCCGTACACCTATTCACCCCCCTCTAGGTGTACTTTCAAGTTTTACCCCTGAGACCCCAATAAATAGTTAAAATTGCTATTGAAGAGGGGTCAGAATTTTCAGCTGAGGAATACTGGAAAAGAGTTAAACTCTTCTACGAACTTGCTGAGTTCAAGTTTTTGCCTAAGTCTCTTTGTGATTTCATTAGATAGGAGCTGTGCTACTCCATCTGTGACCCAAGGAGAAGATTTTCAGAAGAGCTTGACGTTCACCTGGTCAATAAAAAAGAAGATTCACTTTCCACCGCTACGCAAAGAACCCAACCTTAAATAAAGAAAAGATCTGAGCTTGAGTTGATTCAAGAAAATTTTGCAATACACTTCCAACATTCCCTCCTGTATAGTTGAGACCAATGTTGTTCCAATATCCGCCATGTAGTGGCGAAGGCTTATGCTACAGTAAGGAAAGGAGATTCCATTTCTCTGCCAAAACCATTTCCTTCACCACCAGTGGCAACAAACAAAACAAAGGCACTTTCAAGCCCAGAGATTCATCATCACCTACAGAGGGTACTTACAGGGGCAAAGGTAAAGGCACCCCTGATCGCCCCGGGAGGCTCACTAATTCAAGGCCAGGTTTTTTGTAGTGGACTCTCGATGAATATATCAGGAGTTTGGGGTTAGCTGTCTCATGAGAGTGATAGTTGGATTTTTCATGGAGTTTCTTTGTATGATTGAAAAGAGAGTGCTCTAGGTCAGAGAAACCGATGAATCATCTTGTTTTGTTTACCATTTGTCTTCTAACCTCTTTCAAACAGCTACCTACCATGATCTGGTCTTAGTATAACACTGGCACCTCTGTTTGCTGAACCATTTAGGCTCTCTCTTGATGTATCTTCATTCGCGAAGTGCGTGCAGTATCCACTACTTGGTATGAAATGCCCCTTTTCAGGGAGGCCTTGCTTTCCTTAATGATAAAAGTGGAAAGGCACGGGGGCGAGCACTTGGTGAGACGAGGTAGGGGTCCCGATAGGGACGGGAGGAAGAGGATGAAGGCACTAAAGTATTAGGGGCCATAAATTGAGTACATCATCTAAAAAAGAACACTGTCACTGGGCCGATGGAAAGATCACATCATATACTTTAAAAGCGATTTGGTGGACGCGGAGCCAATGAGTATTTTATTGAAGGCGAACAGCGAGATGAGTCTAAGGGTGAAGCAATCCTATACTGGCAACAATAGTTGTTTGAAATCTACTCCTAGTTGGCGCATTCCATCATTTGACCAAAAGATTCATGTCGCTACAAGTACACTTTTTCATACTGAAAAAACAGCAGATCAAACAATCAAACCAGTGGTGTCGATCGGTACAGGTATCAAGGCAGGGTGAGGGTGGTCTATGATCAGGATTCGAATAGAGTAGTACCGACTCGTTAGAAGGGCAGGTCACCCCTCTTATAGAGAAAATTAAGGCTTTTTTTAAGTTAGACCTCAAACGAATTTTAGCTCCAAAAAAATGAGAGATTATTCTGTGGTTTGGATCTGCTTACTCGACTAAGAAAACATCTACTCTAAAAAGTTAGAGAATGCAAGTCCAACAACATGATTGATCAATAAGAATGGGAGAGGAAGATAAGAAAGCAAAAAAGAGAGCTAAGTCGATTGAATCGCATGTAAATAATATCTTTTTGAGTTTTTTTAGATCGAATTTCTTCATTAACTCTCTCAATTTCTTTGTTCAAGTACAGAATTCTCTCCCAGAGCTAGAGGTGCAATGGTCTGAGAAAAGATAGACTACAGTTGTGGGTATCTCCCGCAAGATTCATCTCTATGTAAGAAGGCTATAGAATAATTTGACGTGTTTTGGGGGATTGAGGAAGTTTAAAGATGGAAATCTGAACGTGGAGGGACCAAAAGCATGCTTTTGACGTCATAGGGAGGGGGATATAGCGATATCCTGCTGTAATCACAGAGTAGCCTTTGGTTCCAGATGTCCTTCCCCAACAGCTTGCTTTGGTGTTTCATAGGTAGATCTAGGGTTCTTTACTGTGTGTCCTGATCTTTCAAATCATTCTCACATGAGACTCCCTCAACACTGCTGATAAGAAGAAGGCTTGTTTGCATAGTCCAATCTCTAAGCACTTAGATCACTCACATTTGCTTATAGATCGATGGATCAATGGGACTAGATGCTAAATTAAGAAATAGGCAATTCGCAATTACAGTCGTTAAATTAGGCTTTGGACAAGCGCCAACGAGAAGCAAGTTCAGCGTTTGAGCCATTCCGCGGGAGATTTCTTTAATTTGGTCACTTACCCCCCCTTCCCCTTTCGATATTTTTGAGTTCTACTGGCTCTCCTTCATCATATTGCCTATAACAAAGAGAGCAGTTGGGTGCTTAAGACTTATCAATCTTTCATGCCTTTTACCGGGAGGACAAAGTGTAAGGCTTTCGTATCATGGAAAAATCGAGTTGGGGAACCCGTAAATTCTCACTGTTGAACTTATTTCGTGATATACCCTCGTGTGCACATTCCTTCTTTTAGAAAATCCTCTTTTATTTGCAGAAGACTTTGACCCTATACCGAAAGAAGCAAAATTACCATCAACCCTCACCACAACTTTAGAGTTTTGATAAAGTGACAGGGATTTTAATAATCTACAAAGAGAATCCAAAAGAGGATAAAATTGATCTGCTTATGAAAAATCTAAAATGGGAAATTTTAGTATTTTAAAGATTTTTTTTTTTATTTAATGTGATCATCGAAGTTATTGAAGAAAGTTTGATATAATAAGATTAAGGGGATCTTCAACTCTCTTAAAATGCAAATTCTACACTTCTAAAAATCCAACACATGAAGGAGAGAATCTCATTGAAGTTTGGCTCATAGGTGAAATATCTCATTAAGTTGGGTTTTGATAGAACATTGAATTTAGATTATTTCACCAATGTAAGATTTTGGATCCAAAAGGAGAAATGTGATTTCATGATGTGGATTGTGGTCAATCTTGTTTGATCCAGGATCTAATATAATCTCTAAATAGTAGACGATTACATTGGTGAAACTTATTTTCTTCTGCATTTTTCTTCCCACTCTTTGATAATTATGTTTAACAATTTAGTGATGGAAGTGCTAATTCTCTATCACTGTTTACGCAGAGTCTACTCTAAAGGTCTTACTCTAGTGTAAACCCCTTACTCTAGGGTAAATCCTTATTCTGTATTGAGTAACCCCTCACTCTAAAGTAAATCCTCTTTGAGTTATACTATGGAACCTCTATCTTGTAAGATTGCATAGTTTCTTCCTCTTCAAATGGTCGATGATGTGTATAAAACTTTATTTGTGTATACTCAAACCCCGAATTTTCCAGTAGCAAAATTCTGTACTTAGATCAGGATTGAACAAATACAAAGCTTTTCTGAAATTTTGGGTATGAATCTAACTCAAGTCAGGATTTAAACCAATTACTATTAGGTTATGGGTTGAACTTGACTAGCATTGTCAATCAACTCTTAACTAGTATATTCTATTTAAAATATAATTATGACTCTGAGATCCAGCCAGGGGAGAAAATGCTGAGAGTGAGCTATGAGAAGTCTCAAAGTTTAGTGCAGGGCCTTTTGTTAAAAATATATCGGGGTGGGTAGTATAACTCGGGTGACCGGTCTTGGTGCATTACATGAAGTAAACTTTAGTGAGCTTAAAATTCATGAATACTAAGCACATAACCATAAAGTTATAAATTAGGAGAGCAGCAACAAAGGAAAACTAAATTTCAACTCAAAATCTCCTGAGTTTGTGATAACCTTTAACATAAGGGCCCTTGTATAAGCTAAGGACCAAGGCTCCTTATATCAACCTAGTAATATACAAAAACTATAAGAAAGTTCAAAAGAATTAAAGAGAAAACAAAAAAAATAAATCAAATAACTCTAAATAATTAAGCTTCATTTTCAATAGATTCGCCCCATAAACATGGTGAATAGCTAACTTGTTTTTCACACCTAGAACGGAATCTTGAATCAAACCCAAAGTATTGTTAAATTGGAATTATTGGACAATTTTCTCATTGCCACTACATAAAACCTTTGAATTATTAATCATCTTGAATTTGTTAAATAATCACACATGTTATAATTATTGTTATTTACTTTTTAGGTAACTTATAAATCCCAATTTTACTAATGATCATGCTTAACAAACAATGCATTTAATTAAACATGATAAAATGCAACTTATAAAGGAAAAACACTCACAAACTGGTCATAGGAGGGTAGCTCTTATTCCCACAATCGCAACGGTTCTAGAAGCATCCAAATCGGACTCCGGATGCTCCAAACATAGCCCGAACACTAAAATCAATAAAATATATTAAATATGTAATAAATATGTTAAAATGCAAATGTTATAAATTAACAGGGGTTTTCAATAATTTTACCTTTCTCCATATAGGGTACGAGTTTGGGCTGATAGTGGGTCGGGTTTAGATCCAATAACCCAAATCCAATTACTTAAGTCAATGGGTTAACGGGTTTGATTTTAGCCTATTGGGTTTAAACCCATTAGAGAGAGAGAAAGAGAACGAGAGAGAAAGGGGGCGGGGCCGGCGGCGGCCAGCCCCTTCGCCGGCGGCGGCTCCGCCCCACCGCCGGCGACGGAGGGGGAGAGATAAAGAGACGGAGAGAGAGAGAGAAGAAGAAGAAGAAAAATAGGAAGAAGAAGAAGAAGGAGAAGAAAAAGAAAAAGAAGAAGAAAAGAAAAAGAAGAAGGAGCAGAAAAGAAAAAGAAGGAGAAGAAGGAAAAGAAGAGGGAAGGGGGTGGCGCTCGGTTGGGGGACGCGATGGCGCCTGGCCGAGGGCTGGTGGCGCGCGGCCACCGGCCGTCTAGCCGTGGGCGTGGGTCAGGCCCGCCCCTGGCTTGGATTAGAGCAATGAGAGGGGGGGAGAGAGAGAGTGAGGAAAGAGAGAAAAGATAGGGAAAGAAGAGAGAGAGAGAGAGTGAGAGAGGTTGTTAGAGAGAAATTAGAGAGAGAAAGAGTGAGAAATGGTTTATAGAAGAAGGGGAGAAAGGTGGTGGGCTAATGGCGGTGGAGGAGGAGTCTGGAAGAAAGGAGAAGAAAAGAAAAATATGTAAAAAAATAATAATAATTTATTATTAGTTTATTGAGCCAATGTTGGACTAGCTCTGAAGGTTTTCAAAAATTCTATAAAATAGAGAATATTACGTGAAGGGGGAATATGAAATTGGATTCTAGAAATTTTGTTCAGTTTGCAGGTTAAAATTCTGGAGTGTATCACCGACAACTGGCGACACCGATTTGGCCAGATTTTTGATAAGTTCAAACAAATTTTCAAAATGCTCTAACATAGAAAATATGATTCTAAGACACAATATAAAATCAGATTCCCAAAATGCCACTCCGTTTGTGAATTAAAATTATTAGAACTGATTATTGGTATCGGTCGACACC
This sequence comes from Agave tequilana, assembly GCA_038442645.1. Lineage (NCBI taxonomy): Eukaryota > Viridiplantae > Streptophyta > Magnoliopsida > Asparagales > Asparagaceae > Agave > Agave tequilana. The sequence continues at coordinate 44,131 of JAVJIF010007884.1, read as the reverse complement.
GACTTTACAGATTTTTCAAACTAATCCAGAAAAATTCCAGAAAATTCTGAAAAATCTAAAATATTAAAAAATAATATCTGAAACTGAAATCGGCTCAATCTGACTACCAAGAAGGGTCAAATCAATTTTGTACGTCGTATCGAATACTGATACTGTGATACGTAATTCAAGGATAAGGGGTTACACATCATAAGAATTCAACCTAAGAGCCCTTGCTTAATTGCAACTGATCTTGTTACTCCATGAAACATGGCCTTTGTCGCTCCTTAGCGTCCTACTAATTCATTCTTGTTGCATATCCAATGCACCTTAATATAGTTAATATCCAATGCATCTTAATATAGTTACCCATGATTCATCCTCACTTGAACTAAGCTCAACTTGTAAAAGCTCTCAATTCTTATGCTATCTTTTAGCTTATGTCAGTCACTTGCCATCTTAACATTTTCATCTTATCTACACTTAGTTTAGGATGCTGATTTTTAGTTAGCCAAAATTTTTTGTTAAAAAGTGTAATTACTTGTATGGCACCTTACAATTTTTTTTCTTCAAGTTCATGGATATTCTATGATTGCATAATATTTCAAATGCATTTCTAGATTTCAAGCATCCAACTTTGGTTTTACTTCCCATTCTACATTCCACTATAAAGTTATATTAGCGAGAATTACCTTTTATTTAAAGAAAACCTTCAAATTGCTTTAGGAGTCATACTCCTCTCTCTTATGTTTTTTTTTCCCAATCACTTAACCCTTTCACTACTTTAATTTCTCCATCTCTGTTAAATTGAAAGCAAGAAATGACATTTTGCTTTTATTACATTAAAATGATCTGAAATGGAAAGCGAGTGATAGGAAAAGGATGATTGTTGGGGGTGGGGGGTGGTGTGAGGAAGAGAGATTTAAATTTCTGTTGGGCTTAGAAATGAAGGTGGCGGGAAACAAGGAGGCTAGATATATTTCTATTTGCTTCTCAAGACTTACAACACTTGACAAGATATTCTTCCTTCTATCTTCACGACTTTCTTTTTCTTTCTCTTTTTGCTTGCTTGATAGAAGTGTATGCTACCATTTTTATATAGTTTCTAGGATATAGAAAGTTACATGGAGAAATTAGTTTACTTTTATAAATACATTAACAATAGTTAACTTAGTAAATGAGATATTGATGTATTTATACCAAAATTATTGGGGAGAGAAGAAGCTAAATGATATTTGTTGATGCAAGAGAGAATGATGAGGTTTTATGACTCTTGTTCCTTGTTGTTCATATATTATGGCTCCAAAGTTTGTTACTCATAGATGCTCATAGGAGTTGGTAAATTCAATTACATACTAATAACTTCTAAATGTTACAATAGAATACAATGGTTTTTTTATTTGTAGCTTCGTAATGCAAGACTTGTCTTATCCTTTATGAGTTCTCTCATGACACTCCTCTTTATGACGGTAAATTTCATAGAAAGTCAAGACAATTGTGCCTTGCAAGAAATTATTACTAATTAACTTAACAAATCGTCGGCTTAATTTGCACTGGCTTAGCAGAATGCACACAGTAATAGGGTGGGCTCTTGACTCGGAAACCTTATTTTTTATCACAGGTAGATCGCTTTAACTGCTCGAGCTTCTTTAAATCTTGTTCCATGCAAAAAGACTAGAGTTGTGGTATCGATCAATAGAGCAGTTATTAGACGCTAAGGTGATGGTAGTGAATCCATCTCTTCTTAATATATAATTTTGTGTTGTGTATTACTTTTTTAGTTATTGTTAAACTATTTGGTTAGATCAGTTACCAAATTAGGAGCCATATTGCTTTATATATTATGAGTCATATTTCTTCATGTTAACTCATATCATATTATAAGTTGTAATTGTATTTACTTATAAATAAGAATATATAAAGAGAGAGAAATCATTACTCTCTCAAATCCTTCCTCTCAAATTCCAGAGCCTCTAAATGTTTTTCACTAATTATCATTTTTATGATGTCCTTGAGCCTACACTAGGCCACATTCATGTAGTACGTGCCTAGCATTGGACTATTTTTCTACCTTCGTCTTCCTCTGTTGCGGCCGATTGCAGTAATGTGCTCATCTATTGTTGCTATCTACTGCCAACTACAACTTTATCTTTCTCTGCTGCTACTTCTCCTTCCTACTATTAGTTGTCGTTCCTACAGTTGATATTAACTCATCTAACGGTGCTGCTAACTACTTATGTTACTGATGCAAGTTTCTTGATCGGTATATCCACTGCGGCAAATTCTATCGTTTTCATTATTCTTCTCATTCTATTGGTCTTATGCTTGTTAATGTCTGAACTCATGGCTGATATCAAAGATGTTCATGCTCTCATGAGAATTTAGATTACTATTGCCAAAGTCAAGAAGAAGAAGTATTTTATTGGTGAAGCCTGTGTGTGCTTTCTCGGTCTTTCTTCGACTGAATTTAAGGATCCCTCAAACCTCCTTTACTACTGAATTATCTTCTACTGAGTTTAAGAAACTCTAAAAATGTAACTATGTCTAAGGTGATTTTTTTATACAATCTTCAAGCATAACTATTTTGATTGAAAATTTTAGCGTCAACATCAATGATTTAGCAGGGCAACATCAATGTATTTATTTATTTCTCTATGTTTATATTATGTTTAGAAAAGCTTTGTATAGGAAGTTTTTATCTGGTCTCTGTAACAAGCTGTGCATTATTGATATCCATACTCCAACTTGAGGTGGAGTGTTAGACTCCTTGATTAGATTAATTATCTAATTTGAAGTCATATTGTTTTATGCATTAGGAGTCATATTGTTTTATATATAAGGAGTCATATTTCTTCATGTATTAGGAGTCCTACTCATATTATGAGTTATAATTATATTTACCTAAAAATATAGAGAGATAACTCATTAACTCTTTCATATGGAGTGGCACACATGAGAACTAAAAATGAATTCGATTATAATGCACAATACAAATTAGAGTGCAAGGGTATTCTTATACTTTTTTATTTATTTCTCATCTATATAAAAAGAGGCAGCCCAATCTAGAGTGAAGTAAATCTAACATGGTATCAAAACAATCTCTCTTCCATCACCATATGTGCATCCATAATCACCATCACCTTTTTCTTTAGAACCCTAGCCGTCACCTATCCACATCATCTTCATCTTCTTCTTTTTTACTTTTCTCTAATTCAGGTCTAATGTTATCTGAATCTAGATCTGAAAAGAAAAGAAATAAAATTAAAAAAGGGTTATTGTTCAAGTGAACAGTACCACGTGATACTATTCATCATGTACTATTCATCTCCTAGAAAAAAAACTCTTAGAGTCTCCTAGCTCCAAAACTCCTAATCATCGTCGACTGTAGCCTCCTCTACTACTTTTTGCTATCAAGTGTTGCTATTGTTGACTACCAGATGGTGTTGCCAGTTACTTCTGTCATTGCTATTGATTTCTATTGCCGATTGATTCTGGTATCAGAACTACTATTACTGTCTTCATCTAATAATAATGAGTTTGAGTTGAGGATCTCTCAAACTTCCACTTTTACTGAGTATAAGTGTCTGAAAAACATCCTCTTCTATTGAGCTGAGTAATTTCTAAAATCCTAATTCTATTCAAAGAGATAAATGCAATCTTCTCTGCATTCTTTGTCCAAGTGTTTGGTAGGATTCAGATTCAGTCACTTCGGTTGCAGCTTCGGTTACAACATTAATGATTTAACAAATTGGCATCAATGTTAGGAATTCAGTACTTATTTTTCAATAATTTTAATATTTATTTGTCTTGTTCTTTTGTTAGGAAAAACTTTATTTAGGAGATATTTTATTAGTCTTTATAGCAAGTTAGGCATGTTTAATATCTATGCTCTAACTTGAGGGGGAGTATTACAATATATAAAGAGCATTCTTGTATTTTTTTTTTATTTATTTCTCATCTATGTAAAGAGTGACAACCCAATATAGGGTAAAGCCATCTATTCTCTAAGACCTAATAGTTATTTATAATATTTACTATAAATTAATAAGTGCTTTTTTCAAGCCTAGGCCCATGGAGTTAAGCAAGTCAGCCTAGAAGCAGACTCGGACGTAATTTCTTAGATAAAGCTTGAGAAAGACGATAAAAGAGAGAGAAAGAGAACAAGAGAGAAAATTGGAGGATGAATGGGAATGGAAGCATGAAGGGTTAGATTTAACTTTAACTTAGGGTTTTGGATTGAGTGCGAATGAAGAATGCATAAGAGAAAAAGATATAGAAGCCTTGAAAGCGAAAAGAGAAAGAGAAGAAGGAAGCAGAATGCGGTTAAATTTACATTTTGTCATAAGAAGAAGAGATAAAGAAAAGGGTATAGCCATCCATAATGATCCTAAGTTAATAGAGTCAGTGGTAATAATAGAGGAAGGGGGTTAGGTAATTAAACCGAAAAAGTTAAGATATGAAGGAGAATTGATAAAAAATAGGGGGTTTCTATTGACCTCTTTTACATAAAACATTTATAGAAATAAAGACAACACATATTACTCTTATTATTCTTATAATGATTTCCTTTTAAATCTAAACATATTTGAAATGAATCCAAAATTTTCAAAGTGATATAGATTGAGACAGTCTCAACGAGAGAGGGAAAGATTCAAGAAGAGGGGAGAGAGTGTGCGTGTCGCGCATTAAGGAAAGAAAGTGGGGGAGAAGGTAAGAGAGAGAGAGAGGAGAAGATGCAAGAAGGAGGGGGGAGAGAGAGAGAGAGAGAGAGAGTGTGTGTGTGTGTGTGTGTGTGTGTGTGTGTTATAGGGAAAGAAGGCTGGGAAGAAGGTACCAGAGAGAGGAGGGATGAGAGAGGGAGAGTATGTATGTAAAAGTGAGAGAGAGGTTTAACCCACATTAAGAAGTGAAACTTCGAGTAAAATATTTTTCTTTTTGGGTTCTTTTTTCTAAACAATAGTCTATAATAATTTTACTTTCTAAGGTAAAAATCTTAGTCTAATACCAACATAAATTAATTCAAATCACCCACATTAAACATTTTCCCTTAATGTTAGATTCAAACCCGTTAAGTATTTTAATGATTTAAAGCATAAAAAAATTCAACAAAAATTAGAAATTGATTAATACCTAACCTACTAAATTCATTAGACTTACAAAATCATATTTCTAACTTCCAAACTAATTAATCAAGATTTAAACTCCTTAAAATATCCTATTAAAAATCTAATAATTCCTATTGAATGAACTATGTAGATTTATCGGGGCCTTATGAATTCAGTGTTTTGGACTTGGGATCGAGTTCAGGTGAGTGTTTTACTTCTTTGTTTAATTTTATTTAATTGTGTTGTGAGTGTTTGTTCTTGTGTATTCACCGTTATCAGTATGCACTTACATGTTACTCTTATCATTTCATTTGACTTTCTGTTGTATTTTACGAGTTTGATTAATTGTATCACTTCATAAGACATTAGTGATTGTTCACCTTATTTGCTAGTTGACATGAGCTTGTATTAGTGTCATTTTATGTGTTGGTTGATCGCCATTGCTGGCTTAGGCCTGGTACTAATATACCATGGACCAGACTTGACCTTGTAACTGACTTAGCGGTGATAAACCATAGAATATTAACTTATTGATATTGACTATTAAATGTAGAGATAATCTAGATTCCATGTTGATCGAGGATGTTACACTTCTTAGTTATGATCCTGATTGATTTGTATGTCGATGATTGAATAAATAGGAGATCTTTATTAATAAAATGAAATCTTGGACTTGAACCTGTCAGTAGACTCGATTGGATTTGTGTTGACTTGGGGGTTGAAGAATAAACGTTGATTAGGTTGACTTGATCTGGCTTGGTAGGTTTTTAAATATGTGTACTTGATATATTACTTGACTTTGGGATCCTGTGATTGACCTTGATAGAGTGAGAGTGTGTGATAATCTTGATCAAATTAAAATATGAGGATTTGATTAGATATATCAGAACTTGTATTTATTTCAGTTATTGAGGTTCAAATATATCAGTGACTTAGAGGATAAATATGTCGATGATTTTGAGGACCTGAGTTGATTATATACTTTGCCGGATTATTCTATTCATGACAGCAGATCATTACTCACCCTGAATATCATGATTTGCCTAGGAAACTTGATTGATTATAAATGATATCGATCTGATACTATTGTCCATGTTACTTAACTACTGGAAAAATATTGTTACACGGTAACAACACTTTCATGTTATACTTGTTACATATTCCTATTATACCAGTATCCTGTTTACAGATATTATATATTCCTGTTATACCGGTATCCTGATTACAAATGTTGATATTGTTACCGTGACTACAACCGAGTTATCACTGTGATTCAAGTAACATGCACATTAAGTAATCTTGATAAACTAATAATATGATATTAAACAACTTAGACTGGGATTGGGAAAATTGATGGAGGAAACGGCGCCTGTATTTTGGGTGGACCTAGGATTTAGGTTGCGCAGCCGAAAGAGGGTGGGTTTCACTGCAGGGTTCCCGTGGGGTGATTGGATCCCGTCCTGTTCCTGTTCTTGTTATACAAGTTATACATGTACCTGACCTGTTATACATGTTCCTGACTACCTTGTGGTAGGTCTTGGTTCAGCTCCAGGAGTCTGGGTCGTGGTTCCGGGTATGCACAGAACCCACCTAAAGCACAGACTATGTCTCCAACCGATCAGTTTCAATAACTGAGGACCTCGATTGGCACGTGTAGTAGGCGTAGTATGGGATGTGTCTATTACATGTGGCAATTGGTGTTCGTTGACATAATTAATAATGATAAACTGTTAATGTATTGTGACTGACCGTGATTGATTGGTAGTGAAAAGTGCATTTTTATCATAACATTTACCATCACATTTTCATATTTATTCATTTAATTCTGCACATTTATTAATATTTTGTGATTTATTGTGTGCAGGCCTCGAAATAATAAAAAGAAAGAATTAAAGCTTAAAAAGAGCCCAAAAGCCCACATTTGAAGCCCAAGTGCAAAAGTGCAAATATCAATTGTCAAAGTGCAAATATACAAAGGCTAAAGTTGCAAATATCAAAGATGAGGGAAGGATAGACTTCTACCCAACCCTAAACTCTTGTAGGATGAGGATAAAAGCCAAAGATAAGATGTAGAGATAAGGAAATTCGTTCAAAAGAGATTGGGAGAATTCTAAATCTAGATAACTTGATTCCCAAGTTATATCCATATCCCACGATAAAGAGCCGGGATCGAACTTCCAGAAGAAAACGCCCAGATGGACGGACCAGGAGAGGCCACGCGCCAAAGCGCGTGGCCAACAGACACTGTAGTGCCGCAGAAACGCGGCCCTAGCCGCGTTTCTGCGGCAAATTGGGTGACGTCAGGGAACGGCTTTCGTGTATGATCTTATCCAGGACTCTACAGCCTTCTGCACCTATAAATACCCCTGCAGTGCAACGTACAGAGCGTCCAGCGAAGAGCCAAGGGACAAAAGCTAGGGTATTTAGGTTTTTCTTCTTTCTTCTAGGTTAGATTTTCTTTCCTCCTTTGTAATTTTTATTTATTTTCTTTTTGTAAAAACTGAGAGGAGATGATGTACTCATGGAGGAAGGGATCTACTTGTACTGATGGTAACAGTCGGTGTAAGTTTTATTTTTTCACCATTGTTTAATAATCGAATCGAGGTTTGTTTTAATTCTTGTATTATTTTATGTTCTTTTATTTTTATTTAATCTTGTGTATCTCAGTATCTGTTTGCTTTCTTCTATTTTTCTCTCTAATGTCTTGCCCACCATGAGAACCAACTGCTTCGAGAATACCTGGCCGAAGAAGAGCCCTTGATGACCTATGGCGATGAACAGGTCTTCATAGTTGTCTTTTATTTCATAGTTAGGAAGGCGGACGATCCTATACGCCATGCTTGTACGCCTTCCAAGAAAAGGTAAATCATTGCAAACGGTTCGAAAGGTAAGCAGACTGAAGAGGTAATCTTTCTTTCTTTCTTTCTTTAGTTTAGATCTCTATTCCATCTATCTCAAATTCTTTTCTCCCCACTTCATTGTAAATACCACTGCTAATAATAAAATAAATAATTTTTAGAGTAAAACTTACAAACGCTTCCATCGCTAGTCCCTCCCTGAGGATCACGACCCGCATAGCCTTGCTACAGCGGATTCGAATTGAGCACCTCACACCTTTAATTCTCAGATCTAATATTTATATTTTGTGTGCAGGTAAAAAGTTCAATCAAAATTTTGGCGCCGTTGCCGGGGAGGGACGGTAAGTTTATCTCTAAATAAAAAAAAATTAACTAATTCTTTTATTCTTTTCTGTCTGCAGGTTTGGAGAACAGAAATACAACAGCATAAGTGGACATATTGCAACTCTGTGCCTCTGCCCTCGAAGGCAGAGCAACAGAGACTACTAGTTTGCCCCGAAAACGCGGCAATAGCCGCGGATCCGCGGCAACAGTAGAGAACTACTGATCCATCTTTTTGCAGGTTGCTGAAATTTGCAAATACTGTTTACTGCTTTGTTGATTTTGTTCTGTGATAAACCTGTATACTGCTAATTAAATCAGCAGTAAAAAATTTGTTGTTAATGATAAAAATTGATTAGACGTTTGCATATTAGGCACGTGTCTTTTCAATTACTTTATTTTACTGTTGAAGAGTGCTGGAGCAAGGTACGTACGCATTGCATGTAGAGTAGGACTCATCTCTTGGTTGATTTTCTACTTTGAGTGAATCTTATCTACTTATCTTGTACACTTGCACTAATTCATCTTAAGGGTATAACCCATTAACAAGATAGGGTAGGGATTTCATCACCCTTCCTTAGCCCAAAAATCATATCCCGAGCACTCACTAACCCAAGCCTAACTAAAACTGAGTAGACGTTGGCCCTAGGGACATCTCGGACTCAATAGGAGATTATCCTAAGGGGGAACAGTGCTGGAAGTTGACTCCTGCCAAATCAGTGTCTAGGAAGGGGATTGAGGGCCGAAAGCCCGAAGATTGGTGGTTATTTAATTAAGGAACGTCTTTGACAGAAAACCTCCCACCACTCTTGCCCTGACCTGGCTGATTAACTCATGGTCAAAGTCTGCACCCTACCTCTCGTGGACAGTCTAACCAGTTAGGAGTCGTCTAGGTCATAGGTCTACCCTAACTTAGGTTAGAATTTTTCTTTTTTGTTTGTTTATTTGTTTGTTTTCTTTTTTTTGTTTGTGTTGGTGTGATATGGCATATAATAATAATTCCAATTTTAATCCATATTACACACCTAACTATTATTCGGATATTACCAACCCGACATATCATAATTTTGATCAACCTAGTGTGCCAGAATGGTCTTATCCGAATGACTATAACCCACACCCTCCATCTTATGACTATAATTTCCATAATAATTTCAACTCGTCACAGAGTTCATGGGGTTTCGATTCCCCCGAGTCTAATTTTCAACCAAATTGTCCTTCATATCCATCTAGTCCACATTCTTTCAATGATTCATACTTAGATCCCCCCATTCAGAATAGATTACCATCTATCGGGGAAATGATAAGTATGCATGAGTCCAAGCAACAATTACCATCAATCGCAGACATGATTATGCGTGAGTCTACCGACTCACAACTTCATCACGATTACACTTCATCTTTTCAAGTCCAATCACAGCATGATGCACCTATCGACTATGAAAGGATGCTTGCCGCCATGACTCAGGCTAGATTAGCCCGTGATCGTGAAATAGATCTGATGGTTCAATCTTTACGTTCTCACCGTTCGGCCATTTCTGCTTTTGCTGACCACTCTCTTAGAGCCGACGAACCAAGTTGCTTTGGACAATAAGATTCTAATTCAGTACCATCATGTGAACTTGCCGAAACTCCAATTCTTGATAATTTGGCAAGTTTTTCCTTTCCTAAAATAGAACTTGAGCATGAATATGATCATGATCTCCCACTTGATGATTCAATTTTACTCCCTGATTCAATAATGACTTCGGTGTCTCCACCTGATTTCACTTTTCCCGGGTCAACATTGGATCCTATTCCAATTCATCATGAAACTGAATCACCCATTTTTGATGATCATATTGAACTTGACCAATTGTGCAATTTTGAAAGTCCTATGGATAAATTGGTAAGTTCTTTTTATTACATTGAACCCAATGAGATATGCGACCTAGATTCTCAAATCTATGATCAAGTTCAAATTCCTGAATCATTATTGATTCCTGTTCTGTTACCTGAATTAGGTAATATTTTAGAGTCAGTTTTGATTCCCACACCTATCATTGCTGAACTTGAATCACCAACATTGAGTCACATTCTATTGTGGGAAGATGATTGTGGACTTGAGCTTAAACTTATTGATTTGGACCCACTTCCTGAATCTAGCCCGACTCCTGAACCTTTACTTGATTTGAGTTTCTTTCCTGAGTCGGTATTCGTTCCCGCACCTATAATGTCCAAGTCAATAATTCCATCTTTTCATACTCCATTTTGGGACAAGGAGGTTGACACAATTAACTCTGAAATTTATTATGAAATTTGAAAATTTGATGGGGTGAAAATTCTTAAAAATGATTATACATATATTTTAGTGGGTTATGTAAGGAAAATTTCTGGTGAGTTCCACCAAATTATATGTTATCTTGATTGGGTAGCAACGCTTGGCCCAATTAGACCACCGCCGGAACCACCACCTTAAGGTAACTTCTGCCTTCCCTTGTTCTGTTTCATGCATATATGCATTCATTCATACATTGAGGACAATGCATGAGATAAGTGTGGGGGTAGGCTTTACTAACATACTAACATAGGTAGAAACTAACAAAAATTTGCTAACTAAAAAAAAAATGTTATAAAAAGGAAATATTTTGACTTATTTTTGAAAGAAATCTAAGTTAGTTTTAAGGATTAGGAAAATCATGATTAGGATTTCTAAAAACTTGGTCAAAATAAATAAATTGTTTAAATTTTAGGTATAGGAGGAGAAATTGAATAAATAATTAGTCTTGATTTTTACCTTAATGAAATGTGCATACCTAATGCATATCTAAGATTCTAAGACAAAGACCCTTGTGCCTCATATAACAAAAAAAAATGTTATAAAAAGAAAATATTTTGACTTATTTTTTGAAAGAAATCTAAGTTAGTTTTAAGGATTAGGAAAATCATGATTAGGATTTCTAAAAACTTGGTCAAAATAAATAAATTGTTTAAATTTTAGGTATAGGAGGAGAAATTGAATAAATAATTAGTCTTGATTTTTACCTTAATGAAATGTGCATACCTAATGCATATCTAGGATTCTAAGACAAAGACCCTTATGCCTCATATAACAAAAAAAAAATTATTATTATTAAAAAAAAATCACCAATTAAGCTGGATACATGTGCCTCAAGAAGCATAAGTATTCATGCCTAAAGGTGAGTAAAAAAAATTTTAATAAAACCTTAATTTTGTGGCCTAGTTCACTCGAATTTGAGTCCGCGGGGTGTTTTCTCACCTGGTGCCCTAGAGCCGACCGGTTTGGGAGTCATCGACTTTAAGTTCGCTACATGGGTGGATTAGAAAGCCTAAACTAAGAAAAATTACATATATGTACTAACACATCTAATAATCAATTAGTTAGGTATTAGGGCCTCAAGAAGCCTTGATACTTACACGAAAGAAAGTTAGATGAGTTATACATAAAAAAAAGAATATATATATATAAATAAATAATAAAGAGGCATGAGAGTCCAAGTCAAGGAATTCCTAGTAAAAATTCATAAGGATGCATATGATTTTGGTAACGAAAAATACTATATTAGAAATTCAATTTTAATTCTTACCTAAAATGGAAAACAGTTAACTTTATAAAGACTAAGTTTGAAGAATGAATAAAAATGAGGATCCTAAAACTTATAGACTACTTAGTCTCTTCAAATATAATTCAAATATTTTCTTTTTATGGATTTTGTGGGTGTAATCCGCTGAAAACCCTCACGAGACAACACTCGTCCTCTAGGGTAACCTAGGGGTTTAACGGCTTGTTGCACATGCTAAGTGCAACTGTGATTCCTACGAAAGTGAGTTAGGTTAGATTAGTTTTTCTTTTTCTTTTTGATTTTTACTCGAGGACGAGCAAAAAGATAAGTGTGGGGGGTGTGATTTGTAGTGAAAAGTGCATTTTTATCATAACATTTACCATCACATTTTCATATTTATTCATTTAATTCTGCACATTTATTAATATTTTGTGATTTATTGTGTGCAGGCCTCGAAATAATAAAAAGAAAGAATTAAAGCTTAAAAAGAACCCAAAAGCCTACATTTGAAGCCCAAGTGCAAAAGTGCAAATATCAATTATCAAAGTGCAAATATACAAGGGCTAAAGTTGTAAATATCAAAGATGAGGGAAGGATAGATTTCTACCCAACCCTAAACTCTTGTAGGATGAGGATAAAAGCCAAAGATAAGATGCAGAGATAAGGAAATTCGTTCAAAAGAGATTGGGAGAATTCTAAATCTAGATAACTTGATTCCCAAGTTATATTCATATCCCACGATAAAGAGCCAGGATCGAACTTCCAGAAGCAAACGCCCAGATGGACGGACCAGGAGAGGCCACGCGCCAAAGCGCGTGGCCAACAGACACTGTAGTGCCGCAGAAACGCGGCCCTAGCCGCGTTTCTGCGGCAAATTGGGTGACGTCAGGGAACGGCTTTCGTGTATGATCTTATCCAGGACTCTACAGCCTTCTGCACCTATAAATACCCCCTGCAGTGCAACGTACAGAGCGTCCAGCGAAGAGCCAAGGGCCAAAAGCTAGGGTTTTAGGTTTTTCTTCTTTCTTCTAGGTTAGATTTTCTTTCCTCCTTTGTAATTTTTATTTATTTTCTTTTTGTAAAAACTGAGAGGAGATGATGTACTCATGGAGGAAGGGATCTACTTGTACTGATGGTGACAGTCGGTGTAAGTTTTATTTTTCCACCATTGTTTAATAATCGAATCGAGGTTTGTTTTAATTCTTGTATTATTTTATGTTCTTTTATTTTTATTTAATCTTGTGTATCTCAGTATCTGTTTGCTTTCTTCTATTTTTCTCTCTAATGTCTTGCCCACCATGAGAACCAACTGCTTCGAGAATACCTAGCCGAAGAAGAGCCCTTGATGGCCTATGGCGATGAACAGGTCTTCATAGTTGTCTTTTATTTCATAGTTAGGAAGGCGGACGATCCTATACGCCATGCTTGTACGCCTTCCAAGAAAAGGTAAATCATTGCAAACGGTTCGAAAGGTAAGCAGACTGAAGAGGTAATCTTTCTTTCTTTCTTTCTTTAGTTTAGATCTCTATTCCATCTATCTGAAATTCTTTTCTCCCCACTTCATTGTAAATACCACTACTAATAATAAAAATAAATAATTTTTAGAGTAAAACTTACAAACGCTTCCATCGCTAGTCCCTCCCTGAGGATCACGACCCGCATAGCCTTGCTACAGCGGATTCGAATTGAGCACCTCACACCTTTAATTCTCAGATCTAATATTTATATTTTATGTGCAGGTAAAAAGTTCAATCAGTGATCACCCGACTCTACATATATATAACTATGATCGACATATGATTGTACGCATGACCGGATTGTATACCAGAGTAGTGACATATGCTAGGTTGCTCATCTTGATATTAGTGGTCAGGATACCAGTTATAAATCGTTCATAACTTTATTCTTGACATTGATTATTCTGTTATGTTTCATTTCAGTTATCATGTTGTTATTGCTTGCGTTGTTTTACACGTACACCTTTTCCCTTTACACACGCGCGCGCGCGGACACACACACACACACACACACACTTATTAGGTCGCTTTTGACGACCCTGGATTCGCATGTCCAGGGTATTGGACATCTCTTATATTGTTCAGGTGTTCGTGTGATCGTACGCTTCGCGAGGAGCTGGAGCTTGTCTCTTTTTGATTCAGGTATTCTTTCCTTTCTTTATTTCTGCTATTATTTCTTGATTCCTGTGTACCACACTTAGCTTCTATTCCATTTTTTTATCTGAGATCATGTGTAGTCATTATATGTATTATTGCAGTGATCGTTGATTTTATAGTTTAGATTTATAGCTTGTTCAGGTTACTTTAGGTTTAGCGTGTATGTGTTGGCTATTTTCCTCGCGTATATACGTTGCCGACTCTCTTCGCGACTCCATTTCCACGTATTTTAGGAAGCGGGGCGTGACAACTAGTTTTTATTCTTCAATTGGTAGAGTTTTCAAATTATGCTAAAATATTTTGAAATCATGACTTTTCAAACCCCTACCATCTAAGGGTGGTTGGATGGGCGACCATGCCTTGTATATCTTTATTGAATATCTTTTAAACTTGTGCATGAATAGGTGGTAGGTATGAGATATACACATGATCTTCATGTTATTTTATTTTTGTACACACATATTTGTATTTCTTATATATGTATGCTTCAAATTTCAGTTAGTATCAATTTCAATTAGTATTTTTATTTCCATACATACATATATATAATTTGATTGTGCTTATTTTACAATATCTTTACATTCTTAAAGCAAAAATTATGTTTATGTTAAGCTTGATTTTATTCCAAATGTTAATTGGTATCTTTACAAGTTTATGCATTAATTTTAATTGGTATTTAATTGATATTAAAATATTTCATGTTTTACCTTCAATTGGTATCAAAGTCTACTATTGGTATCTTAAAAAAAAATTTCTAATGGTGCCAACATTTGTTTGTGTCAACTACTATTTAATTTCATTGGTATCAAAATTTGTTTTGTTAATTTATGAAATTTCAAAATTTTGTTTATCAAAAATTTTGTTTAAAATTTGTTGATATATATTGCCTATATGCAAGGGGAGCTTAACATCTCTTCTATATATAGATTCATGTTGAGTGTATCTCACATTGAGGAGCTTGACCTCTCTTCTATATGTGATATACGTGTGTAGGGGAGCTTAACATCTCCGGTTATATATTGTATATTATGCTTTATATGGGTTAAGATCTAGTCATTCCTTCTTCATGTAATGCATGTATGCAGGGGGAGCTAACTTAACGTCTCTCCTCTTCATGAATGTATGTCGCATATACATCTTTATTGTTTAGTTGTCTTCACTCCTTTGTTTATGAATTGACAAAAGGGGGGAGAAGAATTTAGAGAGTTTATATATTCATGTTTATATCGTTATTTATGTATATATGTTTTGTTTAGTTTAAGCATTTCATTGAATATCTATTTGTTTATTGCTATGCATGAGTTAAGGGGGAAATTCTATGAAGCTTTACTTTAATCCATGCATATATAACTCCATGAGTTTTGTCATCATCAAAAAGGGGGAGACTGTTAGCCCAAAGGCCCATCACTCTAGTTTTGATGATGATCAACTAATGTAGTTATCGTTTACTAATGATCTTGTGTTCATATAGTTTCAGTTACTAATCAAGATATTAGTAGGTGTCTAACTTCAATAAAGGAGTTTTGGATCTAACACATGTAGATTCAAGAACTCGGGCATCAAGATCGCATTTAGCACTCGGTTAGAGCCAAGCTCGTTGGATCGTGTTTGGATCGAGTCGACTTGGAGAAGGAGTTCGACAAGAAGACTCCGGTTTGCATTTAGTTTAGTTTGTTAAAGGGTAGAATATATTTTTGAAGCTCAAGTTCACACACAACACACACACACACAAGTTCATATGTTTGATTTTTGGTTTAACCAGTTTTGGGTTTCAAGTACACATATATCGGGTTTTAGATTTTAACCAGTTTTAGTTCTGATGATCTGTTCGACACCCTTTTAGATTTCTTATCATAACTTTTTATTATTATATTCAAATAACATGATTTAAATTGCATTTCAAAGATATTATTTATAGCTACATTTCATATTCAATAATCATTTTCTGATTCAAATGTTAAGGATGTCAAATATTAGGTTGAAGTCTATTGTTGTTCTGAAAATAGTTTACAGTTTATGATTTGACACCTTTCTGTGTGTTTTGGATAACTTTCTACTCCAACATGATATTGAGTTGATTCAAGTTGCATTAAAACTAGGACTTAAAGACTTACAAATTATTCCTATATATTTAATTTTGAATTGTGATGCTTTAGGTCTGAAAAGTATGCTCAAACTTGACCAACAGTCTACTAAATTGGCAGAATGGCTAATTTTCTAGAGGCTGATTTTTAACATGTTTTTAAAACATGTTTTGTTAAATTTTAAGAGTCAATTTATTCCTTTTAAACCTGATAAAACTATTCTAAATTTATTTTACTAAAACCTATATAAAGGATCATTAGGATGGATTAAAATGATAACAATGCCATTGAAAATCAAGTTTTGAGTTTCAAGAGAAAGAGTTTTCAAGTTTCAGTTTTGTGCTTTTATTTTCAAAAATTAAGTTTTTGGATCTTAAATCTCTCTTCTGATTTTTCTCTCACTTACAAATTCTTGAGCTTCAAATTTATATATTATTCTACAGAATTTTATAAGAGAGTTTTTCAAGAGAAAGTTTGTGGTCTTTTGATCACCCAGAGATTGTTCTATTGTCGTTACGCTACCCTGGACTAGAGGAGTATATTGGGGAGTTGTGTACTCCGAATGGTTGTAATTCCTTGGTGTAAGGTCCCATGGTGGAGATCCTATAGTGGATTGGGAAATCCTTCACGGTGGTGAAGGTGGGGACGTAGAGCAGTGGTTCGAACCTCGAAACAAATCTTCTTGTTTACGATTACTTTCTTATCTCTACTTATTTGCTTTTTATTCATTTATTATTGTCGATCTATACTTATCACAACAAGATAGCAATTAAGCACCTCTAACTCTTATCTAGAGGAATCACGAGGAGAAGTTCAGAGCCCTTCACGGGGAATTCGGCTTCTAGTCTTGTTTTGAGTGATCAGTTGCATCACCTTATTTTATATTGCATTGAATTTTTAATTGATTTGCTATACACCTATTCACCCCCCTCTAGGTATATTTTTAATAAGTACTTTTTTCAAGCCTAGCCCCATGGAGTAAAGCAAGTCAGCCTAGAAGCAGACTCAGACGTAATTTCTTGGATAAAGCTTGAGTAAGACGATAAAAGAGAGAGAGAGAGAGAGAGAGAGAGAGAGAGAGAGAGAGAGAGAGAGAACAAGAGAGAAAATTGGAGGACGAATGGGAACGAAAGCATGAAGGGTTAGATTTAACTTTCACTTAGGGTTTGGATTGAGTGAGAATGAAGAATACATAAGAGAAAAAGATACATAAGACTTGAAAGCGGAAAGAGAAAGAGAAGAAGGAAGCAGAATGCGGTTAAATTCACATTTTAGCAAAAGAAGAAGAGATGAAGAAAAGGGTATAGCCATCCATAATGTTCCTAAGTTAATAGAGTCAGTGGTAATAATAAAGGAAGGGAGTCAGGTAATTAAACCAAAAAAGTTAAGATATGAAGGAGAATTGATAAAAAATAGGGGTTTCTATTAACCTCTTTTTCATAAAATATTTACAGAAATAAAGACAACACATATTACTCTTATTATTCTTATAATGATTTTCTTCTAATTCTAAAAATATTTGAAATGAATCCAAAAATTTCAAAGTGATATAGATTAAGACAGTCTCTACGAGAGAGAGGGAAAGATGAGAAGAGGGGTGAGAGTGTGGGTGTGCGCGCATTAGGGAAAGAAAGTGAGGGAGAAGGTAAGAGAGAGAGAAAGAGAGAGGAGATGTAAGAAGGGGGGAGAGGGGGGGGGAGAGAGAGAGAGAGAGAGAGAGAGAGAGAGAGAGAGTGTGTGTGTGTGTGTGTGTGTGTGTGTGTGTGTGTGTGTGTGTTAGGGAAAGAAGGTGGGGGAGAAGGTACGAGAGGGGTGGCATGAGAAAAGGGGAGCATGTATGTAAGAGTAAGAGAGAGGTTTAACCCACATTAAGAAGTGACACTTCGAGTAAAATATTTTTCTTTTTGGGTTCCTTTTTTGTGTTTTTTAATGCTTAAGTGTATCAACTCCTTATTACGCCTCATACTTAAAATTTATGACATGAAGAAAATGTGAAGTGGAAAAAATGTGAAGTGACAAAGGAGCATGGACTCAGTCAAGATCAAGTTATTTTTCAAGTTACATCCCTATTTCTAAAATACAGAAATCCTACTATTTTGATTTTACTCTTTGAATTTCAAACTCAAATTAGTTTATTCATTTATTATTTTGATTTTACTCTTTTACTATTTTGATTTTACTCTTTGAATGCTCTCTATTCTATATAAATGATGTCAAGCCTCTCATAAAAAATATAATTTTATTCTCTCTTTTATTTTGAGCGAAAATCATTAAAATTCTATTGTTAGCCATTAAATCTCAGAGTACTTTTAGTAGGAAATTCGTCAAGACTTAATCTTTATTGGTGCTCTCTTATCTTTCTCTTACTTTTATTTTTATTTGATTTTATTCCATAATCTATTTTAATATTATAATGTATTCTATTTTCTTAGCCATGAACTAATTTTCTTTAACTAGGGGCATGATGTAGGGATTGTTTGATAATATAAGATTATGTTTTGTACAAATTCTTCTATGCGTTTTATAAAGTTTAAATTTTTTATATGCTAAGCTGTTAAATCTTGTGCCTTATTGTTACCATTGGTGCACACAATTGATCAGAGGGCATGGAAAGAGCATGGACTCAGTCAAGACCAAGTTATTTTTCAAGTTTCACCGCTATTTCTAAAATCCAAAAATCCTACTATTTTGATTTTACTCTTTGAATTTCAAGCTCAAATTAGTTTATTCATTTATAGTTCACTAATTTAATTATGAGTTAATTTAGTAACAGAAAGTAATAGATGGGATTGATTTAAGTAACTCGAGTGATTTGAGGGATTTGTGTGCAAATTATATGACTTGAAGGATTCATTTGAAATTTGACATGCTAGGGATGATATTTAAAGAGCCCAAAATATAATAAAAACTGACCAGAGATTTCTCTCGTGACTCCTTCACAAACTTTGTTCGTTCGTTCATCCGTTCATCCGCAGAGAGAGCGAGCAAGAGCAGCAACGCTCCCCTCTTCTCTCCAGCCTCCTCCCCATCCCCACTCCCCTCTCCTCCTCCTTTCTTTTTTCTCTTCTTTGCCGGTAAAATTCGGTTGGTTTCCTACCGCAAACGCGGTGTACTACTAAGTTGAATTTAACCAGAGCTATTAGTGGCTTGATTTAACCCTTGGAGCCCCAATGATTGGTAAGGGATAGAAATCAAATTTAAACTAGGAATACAGTCTAGAATAGGATAGAGTCTGGGCTAGAGAATGGACTTGTTGTACGAGGGGTTATCAGTAATTCACCCAAATCTGCTTGGCAGGCGTCCAAAATCCAGTGAGACGGAGAGAATTGCAGAAATTTGGGGAAAATTTGTCGGACACAGTTCTGACGCAATTGCTGCCATTACTCGTCCCCTGCAAGTATCTGTAATATTGTAATTTCATGGTACCTTTAAACTCCGTTGTCACACTACCAATAGTTTGGGATGCAAAAGCAGGTGTAGTTGAGTTGATCTGATCTCAGCCCAATTTTATATCCATATTCTGACAAATTATAGATATCTGATGGTCGTACTTTAAAGAAAAATGAGTGTTAATATGGATAATGTTCAACTTTCTTAAATATTCAATTGTATGTATCTGAACATATCTGAATGGATTTTCAAAATTTAGGTATCGATTCAATGTTGTAAGTATTCTATTCTATTAACTATGATTTATTAGTTAATAAAATTCGGTTTAAGTATCTCATTATTTCTTGGTGCTTTATGTTGAGGGGGTGTTTTTAGTAAATGGATACGTTGAATATGAGTTTTGCATGACCTGTATCATTTTTCCTATAAGTCTTTTTTTCCCTTTAGAACTGATTTAGTTTTTAGAAAATCTACACTGGGTAGGCTATCGAACCTGCGCCTTTCTTAAGTTGGAATGAAGGCTGTATGTTTTAATTATCATGTTTAACATGCCAGGCATTGTTTAGTTTTGCCTTTTGCTTATAGTTGTAGAGTTGTTTGTTGTAAGATGTATTGCATCTTTGTTGATCTCTTGAGGACTTGTTTCTCATAATAAACAAAACAACGATTTAATTTGAAGGGCTTCAAAAATGAAATCCCAAAGACGAAACTCTTAAACATTGCTTCACATATGCGCTAGAGTTTTGGATAAAGTCTTTATCTACTATGGCACCATATCTCTGTGTTTCAAGTTTCTTTGTTCAAACCTCACCATTGACAATTTGAACATATTTATAATACCTCATGATGCGGATACCAAAACGAAGACAAGGCATGTGTATCAAAGGAGACGGAAACACGCAACACCAGCAAGTATTTGGCTCCAGCGAAATTTAACCAAGAGATGTACTTTTCATTTATTGTATTTTCGATGAGTTTAGATTTCTGTTTATTCCAGTTTACTTTTGTTTCTTTAGTACTACATTGCTTGTAGTTTGGAATTTCAGTTTTGTAAAGTTTATTTAAAAAGTTCTCATATTATTAATAAAATTAATGCAGAATTTTTTAGAAAACGATTGTGATTAATTATTTTGATTAGGATTTTATTCCTATTTATTTCCTTTTAAACCCTAGCCCTACTATTTCTCTCGTTGTCTCCTTCATTCCATGCAGTCGTCTCCCCTCTCAATCTCTCTTCTTCTAACAGCCACAACCCCAGCACCCAAAACCACCAGGATCTCCTCTCCCCCCTCCTTCTCTTGTGACTGCAATCCTCTCTCTCACGTCAACCTCACCATCACCGCGCCCAACCTCTTGCTCCTTCTCCTTCATCTAATCAACAAATCCTGCTCTGCTACCACCTCTGATACCTCCCTCCTCCCACGTTATCGCCCGCTCATCCCCAGCTGCCGCTCGAGTCTCATGTGCCGCCATCTCTTCTTCTTCTCCTCCTCCTTCCCCTCTGGCCTGCACAACGCATGTATCTCTCTCCAGCTCATCGTTGTCGCCTTGCCGACATCAGCACCTCCACCGGACGTCCTCTCTCCCTCAACCTCTTCGACCTCGCCCCTTACCTACAAGGCCACGTCGTCGTCCACAGAACTGCTGCCACAACTTGGGTTGAAACAAGGCCCAATTCAAGTGAAAGGTCAATCGAGTCCCAAAAATCAACCTGACACGACCCGCCTCAAGAAAGAAGAAAGAAGTTCGGGCTTAAGTCATCTTACCCGCGTGCTACAGTAACCCAGACCCGCACTCGCATGCTATAGTATCAGAATGGGTTCAGAACAAGAAATAAACCCGTTAAGAGCATCACCTTGGTTTTCAGTGCGTAACTTCCACATCCGGCACCCGTTTTAGTTGATTTTCTAGTCGTTGAGTTCGTGACAACGAGATCTACGCACCGACGTCCTTTACAGGTCACTGAGGTCTTTATTATCCTCAATAGGTACATTTTTCCTAACTCGGCCTTTTATTTATGGGTTGATAATTAATTCTCTAATATTTTATCAATTTAATTTGTTGCCACAAATAGTGAGATTGAGAGATTCTAACACCCTTTGTTTATGAAAAATACCTAGAGGGGGGGGGTTGAATAGGTGTTATCTATTAGTGCTAATCTAATGCTCTTTTTAAACAAGTATAGATGAATGATGCAAGCGGTCACTCAAAATAAGAAATTGAAGCCGAATTTCCCATGAAGGGCTCTAGAACTTCTCCTCTTTGATTCTTTTAGATTATTAGTTGAGGTGCGTAATTGCTTTCTTATTGAAATGAGTAAAGACCAAAAATGCAAGTAGATGAAATGAGTGCAATAATGAAATACAAACAAGTAGTATCACAAGTAAAGAATGTAAAGCAATAGAGAGCAAAAAGGAAATCAATCGCAAACACAAGTAATTTGTTTTGAGGTTCGAGCCACTGCTCTACGTCCCCGCCTTCACCACTATGAAGAATTTTCACTAAATCCGCAAAGGGAATTTTCACACAGGAACCTTTATGAAATCACCTAGAGGGGGGTGAATAGGTGACTAGCTAATTTAATGATGAATTAATGCGAAATAAAAACAAATTATGCAAACTAAAAATTCTTAAGCACAACATACCAAGTATGACCTAAGAGTGTAGTCGAATTTCCCGTGAAGGGCTCTGAACTATCTCCTCAAGATTCCTCTAGATAAGAGTTGAGGTGCCGCTTTGGCTATCTTGGTTGAATACAAGTGTGAGCAAATAATCCCAAGCATGTATCAATTTAAGCACAAGATATATCAAGTATATAATGAATATGACAATAAGAGCATGCAAGATATAAAGACAAGTGAGAGATAGAGAGAGAGCAATCGCAAATACGGGAGATTTGTTTCGAGGTTCGAGCACCCTTGCTCTTCGTCCCCGCCTTCAACACTATGAAGGATTTCTACTATAAACTGATCCCACCGGATCACTCGGTGCCGTAACACCTACAACGAGTTAACACTAGAACTCCTTGGACTCACTAGTCCCTCTCTTATTATGGCAAGAACAACACATCGTAAGCACACTAGCTTGTCGAGGCCGCACCTCTACAACGAGCTCCCATAAGAACCCGAAACAATGCAAACCCGCAAGTCCGCCTCCTCAAATACAAAGAAGAACACTTTTGTGATTACCTAAAATCTGCTCACAACAAAGATCCCTATAGGATAGATATAGTAATGGAAAGCTCAAGTATTTTGTCAGAAAAACAAGGAATGATTGTGGTGAAAAACTCAAGAAAAATACTTTTGAAAACTCTTGATAAAATCTCCTTTTGATTTGGAAATATTGACTCTAAAACATGTGGATAAAACTACTGATATAGATAGGAAAAACAAGCCCAAAAGCTCTCTTGAAATCTTGTTTAAAACAGCCCAAGGAAGCCCCAATTTATAGGCTAACAAAAACTATCCGTTGGGGTCCAAATCAGCAGCTGACGCTGCTGTCGGTCGACCGTCAACGGTCGATTTTTCGACCGTTGGGAAGGTCAGTCGACCGGCTGGTCGATCGCCTTCAGGGCAATGGCCTAGCGGTCGACCACCCGGTCGACCGGGCCATTTCCAGAGAGCAGACACTCTCTGGCGGTCGACCGTGCGGTCGACCGGCCCTGGCCGTGCACGTTTTGTGCACGTCGGTCGACCGCCCGGTTGACCGACCTCTGGCTCGGTCGACCGTTGAGTCGCCAGAGGTCGGTCGACCGGCAGAAGGCCCAAAACAGCTATTTTCAGGATTAAAAACTTGTTATTTTTCCTTCAATAAAATCCCATAAATTCTCTAAAAATCTAGAAAAATAAGTTCAGTATTATACTTTGATATACAAACATGTTTGAGTAAACGTCAAAACATGTTACAAAAATTTTGAACTATTTTTGTTTATTGAAATTTTGGCTTAAAACAAAATCCGTATTTTTCCAAATTGATTTTTCTAAATAGAAAACCGATTTTTTCAAAACTTCTCCAAATATAAAAATATGATAATCTAAACACTTTTAAAGCTTAATGTGTATGGATATGATCCACTACACATATATGAAGAAATATCTATGTTTTTGACATTAAGCTCTAAATAAAATTTTGATAAAAGCTTATGTCATATTTTGAGACATAAAAACCAAATCGGTATTTTTTCAAAACGAAAACTCTTTAATGAAAACACATAGAAATCTTGTGTGTGAGTGTATATGATACTTGAGCAATCCACCAACTAATTCTATCCTTTACATTTTATCTAAAAATAAAATCTTACTAAAAGTAAACCTAGACACAAGTCTACTCTTAAAGGTCTTCACTTGAAAATCTTCTTCTCCTTCTTGACTTGGTCCAAACCATGATCCAATGAGTTAGACTTCTCTTGAGTACTTGATGTGGTCTTGGTGCACAAGCTCTTGAATCAACATGTGCTAGCTCCAAAACTTGACTCGAAATCCTTTGTTGAAGCTAAACACTAACTAAGATCTTGATCACAAATTTGAAACTAAATAAACACAAGATCATTAGTACTATAACTACATGAGTTAATCATCATCAAAACTAGAGTGATGGGCCTTTGGGCCAACAATCTCCCCCTTTTTGATGATGACAAAACTCATGGAGTTATATATGCATGGATTAAAGTTAAGCTTCATAGAAACTCCCTCTTAACTCATGCATATCAATAAACAATAAGATATTCAATGAAGTGCATAAAACTAAACAAATATATATGCATCAACAAGGTGAAAGAAACATGCAAACATCCAAAATCCTTTTCCTAAATACCTTCTCCCCCTTTTTGTTTAAACTTTCAAAAACATTCTCCCATTTTGTAAAACACAAGATGCATAAACTCAATATATGCAAAAACTCAAATATGCATATATAACTCAAAATCTTTCTCCCCTTTTTGTCAATCATCAACAAAGGGGTAAAATAAAATAAATCAATAATAAGGATATATATGCGATATACATTCATGAAGAGGAAGACGTTAAGTTAGCTTCCCTGCATACATACATTACATGAAGAAGGGATGACAAAGCCTTAACTCACATAAAGTATAATATACAATGCATAAGTGGAGATGTGAAGCTCCCCCTACACACGTGTATCACATAAAGAAGAGATGTCAAGCTCCTCAATACAAGATACACTCAGCATGAATCTATATATAGAAGAGATGTTAAGTTCCCCTTGAATATAGACAATACATATCAAAATATTTTTAACACAAATTTTGAATTTACTTCAATTTTGAGATACCATTTGTAAATAAACAAGTTTTTGATATCATTTGAAATAGGAAATTTTTGATACCAAATGAAATTGAAACTTGTGTAAATTTGATACCAATGAAAGAAAATATTTTATACCAATTGAAATATATGGTAAATTTTGATACCAAATCAAAGTTAAAATATTTTTGATACCAATTGAAACGGAAACCAAATTGAAATTGAAACATATTGATATCAATTGAAGTATATTGTAAATTTTGATATCAAATAAATGGTACAATATGAAGTATATTTTGATACCAATTTAAAATAATGCATAAGCTTAATAAAATACCAATTGAAATTAAGATACAAGATAAGCTTAGCATAAACATAATTTGTGCTTTAAACAAGTAAGGCTATAGTAAATCAAGCACAATCAAATTATATATGTATGAAAATGAAAATACCAATATAAATTGATATTATTTGAAAATTTGAAGCATACATATATAAGAAAACATATGAGCGTACAAAATAAATATCAATTGTGACACTAATTGAAAACACAATATGGATCAAATGTATAGCTCATAAATAACCACCCTATACATGCACATGATAAAAGATTTTCAATAAGTCATACAAGGCATGGTCGCTCATCCGTCCGCCCTTTTAGGGTAGAAGTTTTCAAAAATAGATTTGAAAATAGTTGTGCATAGTTTGAAAATACTGCTAAATGAATAATAAATAACTAGTTAAATTAGTTTTTGAAAAATTAGTTAAAGATCTTTCAAATCGGAAAATAAAACATATATATCTCATGAATCATACCAAATACACAGAGTTGACACTCAAAATCTATAAAGCTCAAAAATTTTCATGAAACAATATCATGAGTAAAGAAGTGTGAGTGCACAAGAATCATGTAATTAGCATTTTCATAAAAATAATCTATAAGGCTCAAATAACAAACATGTGAAAATCATGAAAATTCATTTTTCTTTAAAAATAAGACTTCAAGGCATATGTATGATTTATCCAAAGCTAACAATATGCATACATATCCCAAACATAAAAAGAGTCCATAATAGTATTTGCATGAAGGTAAGTAACTCAAGGGTATACATGTATATTTATTAATTTTGAATAAGGATTACATATACATGAAGCAAAACATGCACAAGGATAGGCAAAACAAGTTAAATGAGGAAATTATCAAAACTAGGTTATACATGTACATGTAATAAGTACAAATGAGCAATGAAGTACAAACATATATGAATTAATTGTTGCGCACTACTTGTACAAATATAGACACAGGTTTTGACAAAAACTACTTCTAAATAAGTATTCACCTTATGAAATACAAAATATGAAAAAGTAAAAACATGCTAACAATCATCAAATATACAAGCATGTAAACTGAGTAGGAGTTTAGAGATAGTTACCAAATCAAAGAACTATACTCTAAGTCTCCAAAACATGATGGTCTTCCCACCAAACTTCCTTGATAGCGGTGCATTAATTTGTAGTATCCATCAAGCCCATACATCCACTACCAAGGCACCAACCTTCTCACGTCATGTGAGAGCCCGCACCTATATCAAATACAAAATGTGGGGATTTTGGTACCCATTTTCTTTTGGGTCCTCGGGGGTTAGTCTTATTTGGAACCCAAACATTTTTATTAGCAAAATTTAAAGAATTTACTCTATCATAACAAATTTTGCTAAATGGCCTTTGCGGCCGCAATGTGTACACTTATACACTCTACTATGCACATGAGAATGAGTGTGATCATGACGTGCAAAATGTGCATATGCATGTTGTGGGTGATGCGCATGAACATGTGGAGCTTGTTTCTTTTGAAACAAAGTTTCCAATCTAGAATGGTTAAATGCACATTTGCTCAAAGTTGAGCTTAAACAATCAATTTTATTTTTCAAAATTTTAATCTCATTTTTATCAATGGTTGTGGCATGAAAAGCATGATCAACAATCTTTTTCTTTTTAGGAACATTTTCCTTTTCTTTTAAAACAATTTTTGTTTTCAAAGAAGTGTTTTCATTCAAAACAATTTCCTTTTCTTTTTTCACCAACATAATTTTACTTTTCAAAGAAGTATTTTCTTCACAAAAATCATTTAATTTAGAAGATAAAGAAATATTCTCATTTTTCAAAAATTTGTTTTCTTTAGAAATGCATTCTAATTTATTTTGAAAAGAGTCTTTTTCTTTCAACAAGGAAACAAATTTATTTTTCAAATTCTTGTTATCCTTTTTAAGCATGTCATATTATTAAGAAGTTGTTGACGAAAAGATTCAAGCTCATCATATGACATATCAACATCTTCTTCTACCTCAGATTCGGAATTTACCTCAAGGGGTTATCCCCTTGGACCATGTAGCATACGTTGGAAGCTTCACTTCCAACATCCGAGTCGCTCCCCGCATAATATTTCTCTTGTTCGCCAAGGGAGACTAAAGTGTTCCAAATTACAAAAGCCGAATCAATGTTAGAAACTCTAGATAAATGTTCATCATTTAGGGTTGACTTTAAAGCATGAATGGCTTTTGAGTTAGCCTCAATATACTTGCTATTATTAAAATATGAATTCTTAATGGTAGCAAGATAAACATGAATACCTAGGCCTTTGAGGTATAATGACATCTTAACTTTCCATGTTTGGAGGTTAAGAATATCAAAAGTTGGAGGTGACATGAAATCCATGTATGTGTACAAATATTGTGATTAGCTATAAATGAGGATCTTTAACTCAAGGTTGTTGGACTCAAATCAAGAGCACTTGGCTCTAATACCAATTGAAATCACCTAGAGGGGGGGAATAGGTGACTAGCTAATCTAATGGTGAATTAATGCAAAATAAAAATAAATTAATGCAAACTAAAAAATTTTAAGCACAACACACCACGTATAACCTAAGAGTGCAGCCGAATTTCCCATGAAGGGCTCTGGACTATCTCCTCAAGATTCCTCTAGATAAGAGTTGAGGTATCATTTTGGCTCTCTTGGTTGAATATAATTGTGAGCAAACAATCCCAAGCATATAATAATTAATATAATAATTAAGCACACAATATATCAAGCATATAAGAGATATGAGCAATAAGCATAAGCAAGATATATACACAAGTGAGAGATAGAGAGAGCTGTTGGCCCAAAGATTACAATCCCCGGGTTATGCGTTTTGATGATAACAAACCATATAAAAGCTATTTGGTACTAATAGAAGTTTAAAAATGAATTTCAGGTTGATACAGGTATTGATGGCTCAAGAGTTTTCAAGCATGGGATATTAGGGTCTAGCTCAAATGTTGCTCAACATCAACTATCAGAGACTCCTGCTTGTAGATTCATATAGTTTGTTTTGTTAAAGAATAGTATATAAGTTTGAAGCTCAAATACACACACGCAAATTCAATATGTTTGGTTTTTGGTTTAAACTGGTTTTGGATTTCAAGTACATATATCGGGTTTTAGATTTGAACCAGTTTTAGTTCTGCTGATCTGCTTAATACCCTTTTATATTTGTTATCATAACTTTTTATTCTTATATTAAAATAACATGATTTAACTTGAATTTCAAAGATAACTTTCAAATCTAAATTTCTTATTCAATAATCTTTTTCAGATTCAATTTTTAAAGATGTCAAATATTTGGTTGAACTCTGTTCTTGTTCTGAAAACAGCTTACAATTTCTGATTTGACACTTGTCAGTGTTTTATTGATAACTTTCTAATGCAAAATTATATTGAGTTGATTTCAGTAGCATTAAAAATAAGACTTAAATATTTACAAATTATTCCTATATACCTAATTTTGAATTCGGACGTTTGCAGCCTGAAAAATGTGTTCAAAGTTGACCAATCTGCCAGATTGGCGGTAATGGCTTATTTTCTGGAGGCTGATTTTTAACATGTTTTTAAAACGTGTTTAAGTTTAAAAAAAATGTGGTTAGCTGTATTAGAGGTTCAATTTTTCTTTTTTTATTCAGGTAAAAGTTTTCTATGTTTACTCTTCTTAAATCCTATATAAAAGGGTCATTAGGGCAGAGTTTTCACAACAACAAATTCAAAGATCAAAAGTTTGAGTTTTCTTGAGAAAGAGCTTTGTTTAAGTTTTGGGCTATTATTTTCAAAAGTTTTCTGAAAGTTTTTGGTTCTTAAAATCTCTCTTCTGTCTTTATATCACTTACAAAATCTTGAGCTTAAATTCTATATATTATTCTCTAGGTTTTGTAAAGAAAAGTTTTTCAAAAGAGAGTTTGTGGTCTTTTGATCACCCAGTGATTATTGTATTTGTGGCTCCACTACCTCTGGACTAGAGGAGTGTGATTGAGGAGTTGGGTACTCCCTAGTGGTTGTAATCCTCTGTGAAAATTCTAGTGGATCGAAAATCCTTCTGGGTGAAGGCGGGGACGTAGAGCTGGGTGCTCGAACCTCGAAACAAATCTCTGTGTTTGCGATTGGTTTATTTGTGTTGTTTACTTTCTATTCATTCATTCTTATATTGTCAATCTATACTCTCACAACAAGATTGCATTGCGCACCTCAAACTCTTATTTAGAGGAATCACGAGGAAGGAGTTCAGAGCCCTTCACGGGGTATTCGGCTTCTAATCTTGTTTTGAGTGATCGTTGCATAATCCCATTTTTAAATTTGTGCATTGATTAGAATATTCACCTATTCACCCTCTCTCTAGGTGATTTCAAGAGCAATCGCAAACACGGGAGATTTGTTTCGAGGTTCGAGCACCCTTGCTCTACGTCTCCGCCTTCAACACTATGAAGGATTTTCACTAAAAACGATCCCACCGAATCCATCGGTGCCGCAACACCTACAAGCGAGTTCACACTAGAACTCCTTGGACTCACTAGTCCCTCTCTTGTTCCCGTAAGAACAACACACCGCAAGCACACTAGCTTGCCGAGGCCACACCTCTACAACGAGCTCCCACAAGAACCCCAAACAATGCGAACCGCAAGTCCGCCTCCTCAAATACAAGAATGAACTCTTGGCGATCTAAACACTTTGATCACCTAAAATTAATCTCGCAACAACTCTCCTATAGGAATGATAAAGCAATGGAAAGCTCAAGTATGTGTGAGAAAACTAGGATGGAATATGTGGTGAAAAACTCAAGAAAATAACTTTTGAAAACTCTTGATAAACTCTCCTTTTAATTTGGAAATATTGGCTCTAAAACATGTGGATAAAACACTGATATAGGTAGGAAAAACTAGCTCAAAACTCTCTTGAAATCTTATTTAAAACAGCCCAAGGAAGCCCCAATTTATAGGCTAACAAAAACTAGCCGTTGGGGTCCAAATCAGCAGCTGACGCTGCTGTCGGTCGACCGCCAACGGTCGATTTTTCGACCGTTGGGAAGGTCGATCGACCGACCGGTCGACCGCCTTCAGGGGAATGGCCCAGCGGTCGACCGGCCATTTCCAGAGAGCAGACACTCTCTGGCAGTCGACCGTGCGGTCGACCGGGCCATTTCCAGAGAGCAGACACTCTCTGACGGTCGACCGTGCGGTCGACCGGCCCTGGCCGTGCACGTTTTGTACACGTCGGTCGACCTCCTGGTCGACCGACCTCTAGCTCGGTCGACCGTGCGGTCGACCGGCAGAAGGCCAAAAAACAGCTATTTTTCAGGATTAAAATCTTGTTATTTTTCCTTCAATAAAATCCCATAAATTTTCTAAAAATTTACAAAAATAAGTACAGTATTATACTTTGATATACAAACATGTTTGAGTAAACATCAAAATATGTTACATACATTTTGAACTATTTTTGTTTATTGAAATTTGGCTTAAAACAAAATCCGTATTTTTCCAAATTGATTTTTCTAAATAGAAAACCGATTTTTCTAAAACTTTTCCAAATATAAAAACATGATATTCTAAACACTTTAAAGCTTAGTGTGTATGGATAAGATCTACTACACATATATGAAGAAATATCTATGTTTTTGACGTTAAGCTCTAAATAAAATTTTCATAAAAACTTATGTCATATTTTGAGACATAAAAACCAAATCGGTATTTTTCCAAAACGAAAACTCTTTAATGAAAACACATAGAAATCTTGTATGTGAGTATATATGATACTTAAGCAATCCATCAACTAATTCTATCCTTTACATTTTATCTAAAAATAAAATCTTACTAAAAACAAACTTAGACACAAGTCTTCTCTTGAAGGTCTTCACTTGAAAATCTTCTTCTCCTTCTTGACTTGGTCCAAACCATGATCCAATGAGATAGACTCCTCTTGAGTACTTGATGTGATCTTGATGTACAAGCTCTTGAATCAACACGTGCTAGTTCCAAAACTTGACTCGAAATCTTTTGTTGAAGCTAAACACCAACTAAGATCTTGATCACAAATTTGAAACTAAATAAACACAAGATCATTAGTACTATAACTACATGAGTTAATCATCATCAAAACTAAGTGATGGGCCTTTGGGCCAACACTTTACACCCAAGGGGATTACAATTAGTCTACACAAGACGGAGTACCCAAATCCAACAAAGCTAACCTCTACACAAGAGGAACCTCAACACAATGGAATACAAGTCACTTGGTGATCAAAAGACCACAAACTCTCTCTTACAACTTCTTATAGAGTGGAGTATAATTTTTGGTTCAAGAAGTAAAGTGAGAGAAAAAATTTCAGTAGAAAAGATGTAAAAGACTTGGAAACCAACTGAAAACTTTTGCAATTGAAAGAACTTTGAAAATGAAAGCAAGTAAACGTTTCTTCTCTTTTGAAAACTTGAAACTTGGATATTTTTCTTGTGGAAAACTAAAGACCAGTGACCTCTATTTATAGGGAACAGATAAATACCATTCATAAGTGATACTAGGTCATTAGGGGTGAGTTAAGCCACTTAGAAACAAAAATAGCCGTTGGAATCACTAGAAAACAAAACAGATCCAGAATATAGCCGTTGGGGCATTCTGGACAGCTACCGGTCGACCGGCAAGCCACATGGCCAAAAGAGCCGTTGGCTCCGGTCGACCGCCGGCTATATTAAAACAGAGAATTGAGCTGCCGGTCGACCGGGCCGGTCGACCGGCACAACCCGAGAGTTAGGGTCATGCAGTCGGTCGACCGGCCCGGTTGACCGGCAGACGTGCACAGACGTGCACGCCCACGGCCATAAGGCCCGGTCGACCGGACGGTCGACCGATCTGGCCTGAAATAGTGCCGGTCGACCGGTCCGGTCGACCGTAAAGGCCTGAAATAGACAATAAAGAGGTTTTTGATCTTTGAAATTTTTGAAATATTTTTAAATGGTTTGAGCTTTAAGTAGCATGCTATAGGAGGTTAAATACATGTTTTAAACTAGATATAAAAATTTGAAATATTTTGAAACATGTATATTAATCAAACATGCAACAACACCAACATAACCAAAAACTTGTATTTTGAAAAGTGTATTTTTGTGTGTGTGTGTGTTTTCTTGAGCACAACTATCATATCTTTACTCTTTAGCATATAAATTCTTACAATGGTTCTAGGTGACTACAAGATCTTCAATTTGAGCTTTTCTATATGCATCGTTGAATAACTTGAATTCTTGATCCCGAATTGAGTCAACTTGAGTCAACACGACCTTCCTTTAGGGAAGAAAACATCTTGAATCCTTAAAACCCTGAAACAATCTTAAACACTTAAACATGATTAGTACAAATAACTATATATGTTTTGTAATCATCAAAACTCTAAAAATCGGGTGATTGTACCCTTGGGCCAACAATCTCCCCCTTTTTGATGATGACAAAACATATGAGTTATTTAACAAAAAAAATGGAAAAGGAGCTTGAAAGCTCCCCCTCCAATCATGCTATATATGAAGAATATGAACTTTATAAATTTTGCATGAGAAAGAATAAAAATTTCATGAGAAAGAGATAATAACTTCAAGGTATTTAATAACGCAAAGGTATTTCTCCCCCTTTCTGTCATGCATCAAAAAGGGTAAAATTCAATAAACAATTTTTGAAAAGGATTTGTAAAAATTTTATGAATCCATAACACAAACATTTAATTCACCACAAATAAAGGAAAATCGATTATAATCTTGTGGTTTAGTAAAAATATCGGCAAGTTGAAAATCGTTAGAAACATAATCAATTTCAATATCACCTTTCCCATAATGATCTCTAAGAAAGTGATATCGAATGTCAATGTGCTTTGTTTTACTATATTGATTTGCATTTTTAGTCATATGAATAGTACTAGTATTATCACAAAATATCTTAATATGGTTAAAATGCAAATCATAGTCAAGGAGAGTATGTTTCATCCAAAGGACTTGTGCACAGCAAACCCCGGCCGCAACATACTCCGCCTCGGCGGTTGAGAGGGCTACAGAATTTTGCTTCTTGAAAGACCATGAAACAAGATAATTTCCTAGAAACTGACATGTTTCACTAGTACTCTTCCTATCCACTCTACAACCTGCATAATCGGCAGCCGAAAAACTCTTCATGAAAAATTGTCCGGTCTTCGGATACCACAAACCCATTTCAATAGTACCCTTAAGGTACCTAATAATGCGTTTTACCGTAATCAAATGGGACTTTTTAGGACACGATTGAAATTGAGCACAAAGACACACACTAAACATAATGTCTGGCCTACTAGCCGTTAAATATAACAAACTACCAATCATGCTACGATTGAGTTTAATGTCTACATTGATACCTTCCTTATCCTTGTCAAGCTTTGTTGTGGTAGCCATGGGAGCTTTGCTTGTCTTAGCCCCTTCAAGTCCAAATTTCTTGATAAGTTCCTTCGTGTACTTGGCTTGATTGATAAAGATCCCATCATTCCTTTGCTTGATTTGGAGACCAAGGAAGTAGTAAACTCGCCCATCATAGACATCTCAAATTCCTCCTTCATGCATGATTCAAAATCTTTGTAAAGTTTTTCATTAGTAGAACCAAGTATAATATCATCAACATATATTTGAACAATAAGAATATCATTTTCAACATGTTTGGTAAACAAAGTAGTATAACTGTTCCTTTAGCAAAACCATTTGAAATAAGAAATGAAGAAAGTCTTTCATACCAAGCCCTAGGGGCTTGTTTTAAACCATAAAGAGCTTTGTCTAGTTTGAAAACAAAATCCTGATGTGTAGGATCAACAAACCTGGGGGTTGTTCAACATACACCTCCTCTTCAATAAATCCATTCATGAAAGTACTTTTTACATCCATTTGAAAAAGTTTAAAATCTTTAAAGGAAGCAAAAGCAAGTGTTATCCGTATGTTTTCAAGCCGTGCTACGGGTGCAAAGGTTTCCTCAATTTTGATACCTTCGACTTGAGTGTAACCTTGGGCCACTAACCTAGCTTTATTCCTAACAACATTGCCCGACTCATCCAACATGTTCCTAAAAATCCATTTAGTACCAATTGTTGGTCTATCATTGGGTCTAGGAACAAGATGTCAAACTTGGTTGCGCTCGAATTGATTGAGCTCCTTTTGCATAGCAAGCAACCAATATGAGTCGCCCTCGACTTCGAGGATATTCTTTGGTTCAAAATGAGAGATACATGCATAGTGCCCACAAAGATCATGAAGTTTAGAATGCGTAATTACCCCTTTTGATACTTCACCTATAATATGATCCTTGTGATGATGTGGAGTGAATCTCCAATTCTTTGAAAGTGGTTGTGTTGGCTCCACTTCAACTTCTTGAACTTCACTTTCCCCATCAACCTTTGGCTTCTCTTCTTGAGTAGGTGAGTCCTTCAAGGTAATTCTCTCCATATCTTCACCTGAGGAATCTATTTCTACAATATTCTCAACAAAAATATTAGATTTCTCAAACTTTACATTTATAGATTCTTCAATAGTCAAAGATGATTTATTGAAGACTCTATAAGCTTTACTAGTGTTAGAATAACCAACAAAATAAGCTTCATATGATTTTGCATCAAATTTACCTAAATTATCTTTAGTATTTAAAACAAAATATTTACAACTAAAAACTTTAAAATATGAAACATTTGGTTTTCTTGAATAGTAAATCTCAAAAGATGTTTTAGAAGTGTTTTTGCATAAGAAAATTCTATTTAATATGTAACAAGATGTGTTTACGGCCTCGGCCCATAGGCATTGAGGGAGACCGTATTCATTTATCATTGTCCTAGCCATTTCTTGTAATGTTCGATTTTTCCTCTCAACAACTCCATTTTGTTGTAGAGTTCTAGGACAAGATAGTTCATGCTTAATTTCATGTTCTTCGCAAAAGTGGTAAAGGGTTGGTTATTGAATTCACCACCTCTATCACTTCTTATTCGTAAAATAGAAGAATCTTTTTCCTTTTCAACTCTTTTTCTAAAAATTTAAAAATGTGAAAAGGCTTGATTTTTATGTTCTAAAAAGAAAACCAAAGTAAAACGAGAAAAATCATCAACTAAAATGAAAGAAAAATGATTCCCACTTAGACTTTTGGCTTTAATAGGACCAAACAAATCCATATGGATCAACTCCAAGGGTCGTGATGTCATGATATCCTTGATGGATTTGAAAGAGGACTTGATTTATTTTCCAAGTTGGCACACATCGTAAATGCGGTCCTTTTTAAATTTCAAATAAAGAATACCTTTCACCATTTCCTTATTGTTTAATCTAGATAGATGGTCAAAAGAAATATGGCCTAATCTCCTTTGCCATAACCAAGAGTCATCATTGAAGGCATTCAAACAAGTAGCATTGCATTGCATATTAGACATATCAATCATGTATACATTATTTTTACGAAATCCGAAAATATACATGCATTAGTTTGTCTATCAATTACACTACAAGCTATGTCATTAAAAATCACATTAAAACCTTTATCACAAAGTTGCTTAACACTCAAGAGATTATGCTTAATGTCATCAACTAAAGCAACATTTTCTATTATAGGAGATGTGCCAAGTTTAATGTTACTTATACCGATGATTTTTCCTTTGGCGTCATCTCCGAAGGTAACGGTGCCACCTTCATGATATCTTGATAGGGTTGTAAAGTTGTTGATATCCCAAGACATGTTCCTTGAGCAACCACTATCAAGATACCACCGCTCCCTACGTCTTTAAGCTTTGGAGTGTACCTATATCATGTAACAAATTCGTTGACTTTGGTACCCAAATTTTCTTGGTCCCTTGAATGTTAGCATTACGAACCCAAACATGATTATGTGATGCATTTATCCTATCACAGCAAAATTTAACCAAATGACCCTTTCGGCCACAATATGTGCAAGTATAAACTTTACCATACATGAATGCATGATGAGTGCGTGGAGTGTGGACATGTTTTGGGTGTTTAGCATGATGAGAGTGTGAAGGTTGTGATTTATGAACATGGGTGTATGCAACATGTGATTATTTCTTTAGGATATGTTTCATAGGAAATATAGCCTCTAGTCTAGATTTATCAAATTCAAATTTCTTTAAAACTTCTCCTAATGAGTCAATTTTCTTCTTTAGCATGGAAATCTCATCTTTATCAATTTGTGAAAATTTACCTTTGCAAGAAATTTTATAGGCATCAAAATCCTTTTGAGTAGAAGTGAGAGTTGAAAACAATTCATCTTTTTCTTCTGTGAGAGTGAAAATTTTGTGGTTAAGTGATTCATTTTCCTTTTTCATTTTTAAATATTTCTTTTTGAGAAAATCATAATTTTGAGATAGTTCTTCAAAAACTTCTCCTAATTCATCTATAGATAATTCACAATCTTCAATAGCTGATTCGGAGGCTACCTTGCTTGTGCCTTCATTTGCCATGAAACAAATGTGGGCGGTGTCGATTTCCTCGTCGAATTCACTCTCCGAATCCCAAGTAGCCTTTAAAGCTTTCTTCTTGTATGGCTTCTTAGAGGTGGAAGGTTTTTCCTTATTTTTTGAACATTCCGCAACGATGTGTCTCGGCTTCCGACAATTGAAGCAAATGATTTTCTTCTCTTCTTTACCTTGCATTTCTGCTATTTTGAAATTTAGCCTTGTTGTACATTCTCTGAACGTTCCTCACTAGAAGAAAAAGATCTTCATCATCCTCTTCTTCATCATCTTAGTCGGAGTAGGTGGAAGAGCTTTTGAAAGCGTTTGCTTTCTTCTTTGGAGGAGCCATCTCTTCTCTTGCTTTTCGTTCCATCTCATAGGTCTTGAGATTCCAATGAGACCGATGAGCTCCATTTCCTCCTTGTTGTTGAGCTCCTTCAAAGTTGTAGCTTTGACTTCCCAAGATGGAAGGAGTGCACGGATGATCTTCCTCACTTTTTGGTCGTTATCAATGCCGTCACCTAAAGAAGAAAGACCGTTAGTTATCTTTGTAAATTTTGTAACCATATCATCTATGGTTTCATTTTCTTGCATGAAAAAGTTTTCATATTGGGAACGAAGAAGGTCAATTTTGGCCTTCTTGACTTGTGATGTTCTCTCATGAGTGACTAGAAGGTTAGTCCAAATCTCATATGCGGATTTGCAGTGAATGACTCTAGTAATGTCATCGTCATTAAGATCTTAAAGCAAGGCATAGTGTGCCCTAGCATTAGCATCAAACTCTTTCATGGCAATGTCGGACCGAGTGTCCTCATCACCAAGGGGTGCGCTAAAAGGTTTAGTCACCGCCTTTGCAACCCGGCTCCCTAAGGATTGCAAAAACACGGTCATCTTAACCTTCCATATGGGAAAGTTAAGGCCATCAAACTTGGGTGGGGTCTTAATACCTTCGGCCATCTTTACTAAAGAGTATGAGGATGAAAAATGAAAAGAGTGATTAGCAATATAGGATCTCTCTAAGGATGTTAAGTAAAGAATCTAGAGACCAAAGCTCTGATACCAATTGAAAAACACCTAGAGGGGGGGTGAATAGGTATTAGTGCTAATCTAATACTCTTTTTAAACAAGTATAGATGAATGATGCAAGCGGTCACTCAAAACAAGAAATTGAAGCCGAATTTCCCGTAAAGGGCTCTAGAAATTCTCCTATTAGATTCCTCTAGATTATGAGTTGAGGTGCGTAATTGCTTTCTTGTTGAAATGTGTAAAGACCAAAATGCAAGTTGATGAAATGAGTGCAATAATGAAATACAAACAAGTAGTATCACAAGTAAGGAATGTAAAGCAATAGAGAGCAAAAGGAATCAATCGCAAGCACAAGTAATTTGTTTCGAGGTTCGAGCCACTGCTCTACGTCCCCGCTTTCACCACTATGAAGGATTTCTACTAAATCCACAAAGGGAATTTTCACACAGGAACCTTTACACTCGAGGGGATTACAATTGGTTTACAAAAGACCGGAGTACCCAACTCTAACAAAACTAACCTCTACACAGGAGGAACCTCAACACAATGGAATACAAGTCACTTGGTGATCAAAAGACCGCAAACTCTCTCTTACAACTTCTTATAGAGTGGAGTATGATTTTTGGTTCAAGATGTAAAGTAAGAGAAAAAATTTCAGTAGAAAAGATGTAAACCAACTGAAAACTTTTGCAATTAAAGGAACTTTGAAAATGAAAGCAAGTAAACTTTTCTTCTCTTTTGAAAACTTGAAACTTGGATATTTTTCTTGTGGAAAACTAAAGACCAATGACCTTTACTTATAAGGAATGGATAATACCGTTCATAAGTGATACTAGGTCAATAGTGTAAGTTCACCTAGAGGGGGGGTGAATAGGTGATGGCTAATCTAATGGTCACTTAATGCCAAATAATGCGGAATTAAAAACTTAATATGACCTAAACAAACTATTACACTAAACACTATGTATAACACAAGAGTGTAGCCGAATTCCCCGTGAAGGGTTCTGGACTAACTCCTCTAGATTCCCCTTGAATGGGTTGAGGTGCCGCGTTGGCTCTCTTGGTTGAATACAAGTGTTAGCAAAAATCCCACGCAAGTATATAACAATATGAGTACAAATGAATATATCAAGCATATAAAGATAGACAATGAGAGTATGCAAGATATAAAGGAGATAGAGAGAGTGAGCAATCGCAAACACAAGGGATTTGTTTCGAGGTTCGAGCACACTTGTTCTACATCCCCGCCTTCGACACACGAAGGATTTCTACTATAATCGATCCCACCGGATCACTCGGTGCCGCAACACCTACAAGCTCTCGGACTCCCTAGTCCGTACACACGCAAGCCCACCGGCTCGCCGAGGCCGCACCTCAAACAAGGAGTTCGCACCAGAACCCGAAACACCGAGTCCACACTAGGACCCGAAACAATGCGAACACACACGACCTCCTCAAAGGAACAAAGATGAACTTTGGTGATCACAACTTCTTGATCACCTAAAATCCTCTCACAACAAATCCCTATAGGTAGATATAGCAATGGATGGCTCAAGTGTTGTGTGAGAAAACAAGGAAAGAGATGGTGGACGAAAACTCAAAGAATCTCTTTAAAACACTCTTGATAAAACTCCCCTTTTGATTGGAAATATTTGCTCTTAATCAAGTGGAGGAAAACCTCTAAATAGTTCAGGAAAAATTGGTGAAAACCCACTTGAAAATCTTAGAGAAAAGCAATGCTCAACCCCCAAATTTATAGGGCTAGAAAAACTAGCCGTTGGGGTCTGTCAGGCCTGTCGGTCGACCGCCTGGTCGACCGGCCAACGGTCATATTTCAGACCGTTGTGCCATTGGTCGACTGGCCAGTCGACTAAGGCAAGATACAGAGAGCAAACTCTCTGTCTGGTCGGCCGCCCGGACGACCGGGGCCTTTCCAGAGAGCAGAGCTCTCTGGACGGTCGACCGGTTCGGTCCACCGGCCATCTGCCAGGTCAAGGCGTGCACGTCTGTGCACATCGGTCGACCGAGCCGGTCGACCGACTTCAGCCCTAGTCGACTTGGTCGGTCGACTAGTCGACTGGCTGAAGCCTGGAACAGAAAATCTAGGGATTAAAACTTGGTCTTTTTGATTGAAATAAAATCTCATAAAATACTGAAAAATATACAAAAATAGTTTTACTAATATACTTTGATAAACAAACATGCTTGCACAAAATCAAGGCATGTTACAAATGATTTGGACTATTTTTGTAAGTTGGAAAAATTGGCTTAAAACAAAACGGTATTTTTCCAAACTTGATTTTTCTAAAACTTGTTTTTCCAAAACATCTCCAAATACAAAAATAAGATATTTAAACTCATTTGAAGCATAGAGTGTATGGATATGATCCACTACACAAACATGGTGAAATATCTATGTTTTTGACATGAAGCACAAAACATGATTTTGGATAAAAGATATGAAAACTTGAAAACCAAAATCCAAACATGTATTTTCTAAAGTAGAAAATCTTTTGTAAAACAAACTAAATCAAGAGATTGTGTGTATATGTACTTAAGCAATCCACCAACTACTCTATCCTTTACATTTTATCTAAAAACAAAATCTTCTAAAACAAACCTAGACACAAGTCTTCATCTTCTTGAAGTCTTCACTTGAAGCCTTCTCATCTTTTTGACTTGGTCCAAACACGATCCAATGGCTCTTGGATCAAACCGTGCTAGCTCCAAAAATTGACTTTAAATCCTTTGTTGAAGCTATGCACCTACTAAGATCTTGATCATAAATCTGTCACTAATTAAACACAAGATCATTAGTAAACATAACTATATGAGTTGATCATCATCAAAACTAGAGTGATGGGCCTTTGGGCCAACAATCTCCCCATTTTTGATGATGACAAAACTCATGAAGTTATATATGCATGGATTAAAGTAAAGCTCCAAAGAAGCTCCCCCTTAACTCATGCATAACAAATAAGCAAATAAATATGCAATGTATGCTCATAAACATGTATGCAAATCTAGGAGATAAACATGCTAACAAGCATAAAACAAATCAAAATCTTTTTTTCCTATTTGAAAAACAAAACATATATGCATAAACAATCATTTTTCTCAAACATGCATATAAACCCAAAATCTTTCTCCCCCTTTTTGTCAATCATCAACAAAAGGGTAAAAACACAATCAACAAATTTTCTCCCCCTTTTTGTCATAAACAAAGAAACCAATAAGGGGTGTAAACAAATAAGTCAATAAAGGTTATATGCGATATACATTCATGAAGAGAAGACGGTTAAGTAACTTTCCTACACATATACATTACATGAAAGAGGGATGACAAGCCCTAATTCACATAACGTATAATATGTAATGCATAAGAGGAGATGTGAAGCTCCCCTACACACGTGTACCACATAAAGAAGAGTTGTCAAGCTCCTCAATATACAATACACTCAACATGAATCTATATGTAGAAGAGATGTTAAGCTCTCCTTGCATATAAGAAATACAAATCAAAAAATTTTTTTAATTTTTAATTAATTTTTAACAAAATTTTAAAGGTATCAGAGCTTTTTGTAAAACAATCAAATTTAAGATACCAATAGTAAAAAAAAATCATGTTGATATCAATTGTAAATAAACATTATAAATTTTGAATTTTTCAAAAAAAGGTAATACATATTGATATCAATTGTAAATTTACCAATTGTAAAATGTATAACAAATTTGAAATTGAAGCATATTGATATCAATTGAAAAACAATTTCATTTTTTTTCATCATGAACTTTGTGCTTTAAAATGTGAATCAATTGTAAATCAAGCACATGAAAATCATATATATGTATGAAAAGAGAATACCAATAGCAATTGATATTATGGAAATAATGAAGCATACATATATAGAAAACAACATATGAGTATATACAAAATTATCAATTTAAATACCAATTGAAAAGATCCAATGATACCAATTGAAAATAACAATGTAAATCAAGTATATAACTCATAACCTACCACCCTTCATATGCTCAAGATAAAAAATATTCAATAAGGCTTACAAGGCATACTCACCCAGCCATCCGCCCATAAAGGTTGAAAGGGGTTTTCGAAAATAATTTTGAAAATAGTTAAGCATTGAAAATCTCTTCCAAATGAAGAATAATTAACTAGTTAAAAGTAATTTTAAAAAACTAGTTAAAGATTCTTAAAAACATGAAATCAAAACATATATTTTTCATGAGTCATACCAAATACATAAGGGTTGACACTCAAAATCGATTAAGCTCATAAAAATGATCATGAAACAATGTCATGACAAAACAAATAAAGTGTGAGTGTTCAAGAATCATGTAATTAGCATTTTCATGAAAATAGTCATTAAGGCTCAAAACATGAATATCATTTTATCAAACAAATTATGAAAATTAATTTTTCATTAAAAACAATAAAATTCTAGGCATATGTATGATTTATCTAAATCTAACAATATGCATACATATCCCAACATAAAACGAGTCTATTAATAGTATTGCATGAAGGCAAGAGACTCAAAACGGATATACATGTATATTTATTAGATTTGAATAAAAATTACATATACATGAAGTAAAAACACGAAAATTGGCAAAACAAGTATAAATGAAGAAATCATCAAAACTAGGCTATACATGTGCATATAGTGGGTACAAATGAGCATGAAGTGCAAACATATATAAGTCAATTTGTTGCTCACTATTTTTACATGTATAAATTCAAGTTTTAATAAAAACTACATCTAAGCATGTTTTTACCACATGAAGCACATCAAAAACATAAAACATGGACATGCTATGAATAGGATAGATGAACTAGCATGTACATAAAAAGTAGGAGTTTAGAGATCGTTACCAACTCCAAAGCTCCAAACATGGTGGTTGTCCCACCAAAATTCCTTGATAGCGGTGCACCAATTTTATGTCCTTCAAGTCCATGCAACCACCACCAAGGCACCAAATCTCTCACATCTTGTGAGAGCCCTTACCTACATCAAAACAAAAGGTGGGGACTTTGGTACCCATTTTTTCTTGGGTCCTTGGGTGTTAGCTTTGTAAGGAACCCAAACATTTTTATTAGCAAAATTTAAAACATTTAACTTATCATAACAAAACTTTGCTAAATGGCCTTTGCGGCCACAATGTATACATTTGTACACCTTAGAATGCGTATGAGTATGAGTGTGGTCATGGCGTGCAAAGAGTGCATATGCATGATGATGATGTGCATGAATGTGTGGAGTTTGTTTCTTTGAAAACATAGACTCCAATCTATTGTGGTTAAATGCACAAGAGCTCAAGGTGGAGCTCAAACAATCCATTTTATTTTTCAAAAATTTAATCTCACTATCATCAATGGTGGCATGTAAAGCATGGTGAGATGTAAAATCATTTTCTTTTTCTTTTTACAAACTTCTTCTTTTTCTTTTTCAAACATTTTCTTTTTAAAGAGTTATTTCTTGAAAAACAATTTCCTTTTGAGTTTCCACCAAAATAATTTTATCTTTCAAAATCATATTTTCTTCACATAAATCATTCAATTTAGACATCAAGGAAATATTCTCATT
The DNA here is from genome assembly GCA_038442645.1 of Agave tequilana. Classification (NCBI taxonomy): domain Eukaryota; kingdom Viridiplantae; phylum Streptophyta; class Magnoliopsida; order Asparagales; family Asparagaceae; genus Agave; species Agave tequilana. The sequence goes on along the minus strand of JAVJIF010007884.1, from coordinate 955 downwards.
ATTCAAAACATCTTTTTTTTTTTCTAAGCATGCAACCTTAGTTTCTAATGAATCCTTTTTTATTAAGCATGCAATCAAATTTCTTTTTCAAATTTTATTTTCTTTCTTAATCATGTCATATTTCTCTAATAGTTGTTGACAAAATGAAGCAAGTTCATCATATGACATATCATTATCATCTACCTCAGATTCGATAGTTACCTCAAGGGGATTATCTCCTTGGACCATATAGCACAAGTTGGAGGTGTTGCTTCCAACGTCCGAATCGCTCCCGGCATAATATAGATCCTTTTCGCCAAGGGAGGTGATGATGTTCAATGCTACAAAAGCCGAGTCAATATTAGAAATCCTAGATAAATAAACATCATCTAGGGTACTCTTCAAAGCATAAAGGGCTTTTGCATTAGCCTCAAGATTCTTGCCATTTAAACAATAATCATTAGTGATGGTAAGGTAAACATGAATGCCTAGGGCCTTGAGGTACAAAGACATCTTAACCTTCCAAATTTGGATGTTAAGAATGTCAAAGGTGGGTGGTGACATGAAGTCCATGGTGTGTGTACAAAATATTGTGATTAGCCAAAAAAGAGGATCTTTAACTCTAGGTTGTAAGACCCAAATCAAGAGCACTTGACTCTGATACCAATTGTAAGTTCACCTAGAGGGGGGGTGAATAGGTGATGGCTAATCTAATGGTCACTTGATGCCAAATAATACGGAATTAAAAACTTAATATGGCCTAAACAAACTATTACACTAAACACTATGTATAACATAAGAGTGTAGCCGAATTCCCCGTGAAGGGCTCTGGACTAACTCCTCTAGATTCCCCTTGAATGGGTTGAGGTGCCGCGTTGGCTCTCTTGGTTGAATACAAGTGTTAGCAAACAATCCCACGCAAGTATATAACAATATGAGCACAAATGAATATATCAAGCATATAAAGATAGACAAT